>OY720137.1:2500-602500 GCA_963082685.1 Cyclophora albipunctata | reverse complement strand
CTTGTTGACTGTATGTGAATACTTTAAACCCCGGAATGATATCCCTTTTGGAGCTCCTGGCCGTGGTGCTGCAGCTGCTGGCGCTGCTGCAGCAGGCCTACGCCTGCCGCCACAAGCGGGAGCCGCGCTACTCGTACGGGTACTTCGACCCCTGCACCTACAACGGACCTATCATTGAGGTCATCTACCCTAAACCTAAGGTGAAATCAACATTCAAGTACCGTACATAGGAAAGCTGCCGATTCGGAGGGCACGTTTAATAGTCGGGCCCGGTAGTCTCAATCGTTAGACCATGTTGGAGAGCGAGTTTTGGCCAATAACCTATTTGAACTGAATATTCATCTCTGCATGAGACGCTATGCTGTGCGTTGGTTTATAATACAACTGTCTTTGTAAGCCAAAAACCATGGCATATTGTTAGGCAGTTTGAAGGTACACACACGCTACGGTCGATACTGACCCAAAGAGTGTCTTAAACTGAGACCTATCCTAACTAATACCAACCAAAACTTTCATACCCAAAAAATGCGTTGAAATATGTAGTAAGGTAAGGGCTGCGCGTATCTAACAAACGACTTTAGGCAGGTCACCATTTAGTTTGGTTAGTCTTTCAACGATTTGGAGGTATCGAGGTCGAACACTGGCAGCTTTTGAAAATTCCTACGACCACAATCCTTGGAAAATCTTTTTAATTAGTAGATTTCATTTTGGGGGAAGAACATTCCCGAACAGGCCACTTAATAATATCGTTTTGTTGCAGAAAAATACTTTACTGAAGAAGAAATGACTGGGTGCAAACTCTTTCGTGAACATTATTTATATCAAACTGTATTTGTATTCAAATGAAATAAATGAGACAAATTGAATCAATACTTACTTTGTTTCAATTATTGTTTCTTAAGTATTCTGCAACTCAAACTTCATATCATTCCCAAAACTCATCAAGCCATGTGGCCCTTGATGGCAGGCAAGTCAAGTAGGGACGATGGACGTAACACACACCCTTCTCGATTAAATAGTAATGTAATCTCTTGTGGGTGAAGACGAAAAGATGGAGATGAACGATGTTTGGGGGAACCTTTTGCCCAGCAATGGGACAGAAGTTGGACAGAAAAACTGTAGGGCGAGGATCCATACTGCAAACATGAATACAGTGATAATAATAGTCCAATTAAAGAACAACTCAAAGGAGGGTATAGAGTGCGTGAGAACCCTCTCACGCACTCTATACCCTCCTTTGAGACTATAAATAGGTTCTCCTAGTGGTGTCATTGAATTAAACAAAATAAACGTAATAATGCCAATATATTTTATTTACACTCCGATACAAACTATAATTACTATAAAAATCTATTAAATTTAAAATATCAATATCATTGGAAATCAACGCTCATTACATTAGTAATTGATAAATTATTCAGATTTCGATATATTATATTTATTTCAAGTAATTTTGAAGTTATTCGTTATAATGTATTCTTTAAACAATCGTACATAAACTATCAACTAAATGTAGTATTAATATATTGACTGCATTCTTTAAGTATTACTTTACATACAAATATACTATCATACAATACAGTGCGCGGCCGATAGAGTTATTCATAGACTTAAGAAGAGGGATGATCGCCTTATTTGGATTTTGTAGAGCGTTGTCTTTATTACACTTTGTGTTTTGACATTGCTGCATTTGTGTGACACAGATAACGCTCTAAAAACAAACTATATGACTATCTTCCTCTATACGCGAACGAGTAAGTGTATCGGTCGCATACTACAAATAACATTCTCCCTTCACAATTAAAACTGAGCTAAATTGGTCATACAAACTCTTAATACATTTCTCACTATGACAAAGTCCTATTAATTCCCCAATAGAAATTGACATAGGACTTTGTCATAGTTATTTAAAACTATTGGAAGTTATATAGCCTTACTTGTTCCTATTAATGTTATCTTGGTGTCAACTTGATGCATATAGAAATAAAATACAAATCAGAATACCATAGAAATTTCTCCCTCGAATGACAATAGAGGTATTTATAAGTTTTCTTTTTTTTATAAATTGAATTAAAACTAGCAATGTTTATTACAATGAAAAATAATGTATTTACACCCCTTTGATTAAAAAGGATTTTTATACAAACGAGTTGGAAAATGGCGTAAATTTCACCCTAAATGATATAATAATTGTCACCCTCCAATCACCTTACAATCTAATCAAATTACATTTTTTAATTTTAACAAATTATTCGTCACCTTTTCTAAAATATATGAAAATCTTCTCTATAAATAAGCTAAATAACGATACAATACAAATTAGACAAATACCGAAAGTTGATTGGTGGAAAACTCGAATTTTAAATATTCCACCAATAAGCAGACAGTATTTATCATATCATGCCTTCTCTTTTCACCCAATAGCTAAAGAAGATTTCCCCCGTTACTTTAGAAAAGAGTATGAATGTTGTCACAGTGCGTTGGCACTTCTAAGAAAAGGCAGTTTATCGTTTCCATAGCGCTATCCTTATCAAACATGAGTAATATGAAAAGGATAGGTGCATTAACAAATATAAAGTTTTCAACTTTCTGATTTTAGGAACGTCTCTAGCCATTATTTAATATAAATTCTTAGACCGAATAAAAAAGCAAGAGAGAGCATTGCGCCCAATACAATCGAACATGTTTAAATTACACCTTGTGCCCTGTAAATACACGCCGCACGTGCCATCAAATTAAGTCATTAGTTACTTGTTAGGACGTCAATTACACACTTCCAACTTCACTATTCACAGTGCATATCTTGCTATATTTATTTAGTGTAAGGTTTACATAACATACACAAATATTTGTGAATATGATTGCTCTTTTAGGCTGGACGGATTTGGATGATATTCAACACATTTAGTTTTTAATCTGGATTGTTATATAAAGTACGTTTTATGCCGAAATTCCCAAGGAAACGGGTATAATATGGTGGTTCTATTAATGTACTAAATTATATTTATAGCGGTATTTACATCGTACCTAGGCAATTAGACAGGTTTATAAGGCTACTGTGACCTTCGCGAATTTCATTAATAAGTCTGTCATCAATCAATCAGCGAGAGTCGGACTTGGCTGCACGACTTATGCAAGTAGCGAGGTAGTAGCTAACTTCAGATATCTCTTTGGCTGTGTTTGCACGAAGGCAAAGTTGTGTGGTGCGGAGTTTAGCATGTCTGAGCGGAAGTCAAGGCTCAACATTTAATAGTAACGTATTCATTTATCGATGATTAAAGAATTTTCACTTTTTCAAGTTAATTCATACCCCACCAAGTAAGTTCGTGTAGGTCAGTGGCCAGCCCTGGTATCGGAGTTTTTAGACCGCCTAAAGACCTCCGACTTGGTTTATCAATTGAAACAACCGGGACCGACAATTTTATATGCCTTCCTAAGCTTGGTAGCGCGCTCAGATAGAAATACCACTACCGGCCAGCCATCCAGATGGAGGTCTAGCTGCACGTTGCTTTACAATCGCAATGAGCTAACATCAATTAGTACACCAAGAGCACTACTACAACTCTACTAGCTCCGCTAAACTTCACCAAACTCCACTAAACTCCGCCAAACTCAGCCAATCTCCACATCCCCAGCCCCCAGCCTGCCCACCCTGTCTCCCAGTGACGCGACGCGGCTACCGCTAGTAGTCCCGCTAGAGCATGGCGCGGATCTCCTTGTGCACGTGGCACAGGAAGTCCACGTACGACGCGCTGCCGTCCACCCCGCGGTCCTCCACCAGGAAGTGGCGCAGCACCGTCTCCAGCTTGTCGAACTGCCGCATTATCGTTAACTGGAACAGAAGGACTCGTTTTAAATCTTATTGTTCGAAACCTGGATCTGAATTTGATAAAAGCTTCTTAATGAATAAAAACAATTTTAGAATATAGCTGTTGTTACATTCTAATTTAATGTTGCTAAGAATAATGTATTGTAAGTCTCCGAAATGGTGGTTGAACGACACCATTATTTCATCAAAAATATGGTAAATACTTTTTAAATCCACACGCTGTATCGCGTTAGAATATATGACGTATTTATTAAAATCGGAATCACTAATTATAAAAAATATGATATTGATTTTAAGCTTAATTTTTATTTATATGCGAGTCACAGGTCACGATAAGTCCGAAACAATTAAAAAATCCTTTTTAACAAATCAGTACGCATGACAAAAGTGAACCAGCAAATATCCTTAGTACATACCCGCATGGCGGAGTGGCGCATGTCCCTGGCGGAGTCGACGAGCGCGCGCAGGCGCTCGCTGTGCGGGTTGTCGCGCGGCGGCAGCTCGCTGACGGCCGTGTCGATGTGCGCCGGCGACTCCACCCCGAACATGTCGCGCACCAGCGCCGGGCTCGCCTGCGACCCCACCCAGATCAGGATGTGCACGCCGTTCTCTGTGAGAAGGGGATTATAAGTGACTTAGTAAGTTCGAGTCTCTGTTCATAAGTGACATTAGATCTGCCGGGCTTATAACGGTAGTATAGGATCTTTGTACATTTCCTCTGCACTCTTTCTAAGCTGTCTATGTGAGTGTTGTAGTACGGTGACCAGATAGGGGAAGCATATTCCAGGATGCTTCTTACAAGAGCAAAGAAAAGGTATAGGACACTTTGAGGTCTTTTAAAGCCTTTAGTAGTTCTTAAGACAAAGCCTAACGTACGGTTGGCTTTATTTACTATCTCTTCATAGTGAGACCTGAAAGTCATATTATTATCAAAGAGTACCCCCAGATCTTTAGCAGACGTTTTCCGTGTTAACTGTTGGTCATCTATTTTATAATTGTAGATTGTTTTATACTTTTTATTTGAGAATGACACAACAAAACATTTATTTACATTTAAAGTCATTCTGTTGCTTTCACACCAGTCTCTAATTGTAATAAGATCGTTTTGAAGATGTTCACAATCCCTCAGACTGGTTATGACTTTAAAAAATTTCATGTCATCTGCGTAAAGAAGACAATCACAGGAGAGACGGCTCACAATGTCATTCAGAAAAATAACAAAGAGAAGAGGGCCTAAATGAGAGCCCTGTGGTACACCGGATGTTACATGTGCAGGTGCTGATAGGTATCCTTTCAAGGCTACTAACTGAGTCCTATTTTTGAGATATGAGCAGATCCATCTAAATAGGTTTCCATGAATACCATACGAGTAAAGGTTTGCGCATAACAATATGTGATTAACTCTATCAAAAGCCTTTGCAAAATCAGTATATATTGCGTCGACTTGACCTCCAGAAGCAAAACACTTACACAAGACATTTTTAAACTCGAGCAAATTACTTACAGTGGACCTGTTTTTCACAAAACCATGTTGCTTAGCTGATATAATCTGTTCCACATGCCTGTATATGTGATCATACACTAGAGATTCAAATAGCTTTGCTAGACATGATAAAATACTTATAGGCCGATAGTTTTCACATCTGGATTTAATCCTGCTCTTATATATAGGAATTACGTGTGCATTTTTCCATCGTTGGGGGAAAATCCCACTACTAAGAGAATAGTTAAAAATCAATGTTAACGGAACCGCCAATTCGTTTCCACATGATTTCACAAACAGTGGAGGTATCAAATCGGGGCCTGTACACTTTTTGGCGTCTAGATTTTTTATTTTTAGCAGCACTTCTTTTTCGTCGATTACTATAGACGACAGGTTATTGGATGTACGTGCTTGATCATAAGTATTTGCAGGTGGAACAGATTGGGTAGCATCGTCGGGGGTAAAAACTGAACTGAAGTATTTCGAAAATAGCTCACATATTTCCAGAGGTTAGATGCTACACTGTCACCAAGTTTCATGGTTTGTGGGATCGATGCACTGTTCTTTTTACTGTTGACGTAACTCCAAAAAAGTTTACAATTGGTATGGATGGAATCTTCCATCATGGAAAGAAAGTGGTCATGACTAGAGTCTACCAATACGTGGAACCTTTCTCTCAGTAGAGAAAAAGTATCGTAATCACGAGGGTTCTTGTATTTCTTGTGTAATTTGTGAAACTTATTTTTTTCTTCGTTACAGTTATTGAAAACTTTTTCAAAATTATAATAATCGATGTAATAGTTACACACAAAATACATGTAATATAAAACCCAGCCTTAATCTCTAGCCAATTCTTCACTGCTTATATTCTTCAGAATCGATAACACAGTCACAAAGTACCTTTTTATGACCAAAAGTAAATAAACAAACAGACTCACCCAACAGATAGATGCCGTTGTCGGTCATCTTGTCGATGGTGGCGCGCAGCGGCGCCTGCGCCTGCGTGTGCAGCGGGATGAGGCGCGGGTAGATCATCGCCACCGTGCTGGACACGTCGCCACACAGCATGCGGTGCATCGCCACGCTCCTGACAACAACCGACGGTTTAAATACCGAAAATAATATGTTTGGACACAGAACTAAGATGGCAAATGAAAATTCGGATGTGTTTTTGCCAATTGTTAGCCTGAATTTCTAGGGTAGGGTCATCAGTAGAGAGCGTGTAGGAACCTCTCATCGCAAGTGATGTCGGTGGCGCCGGCGAGCGCGTCGCTCCGCAGCAGGCAGGCCGTGTACAGCGGCAGCAGCTTCATGGACTCCGGCAGCACCAGCTGCCCCGCCGACGACGGGGACGCGCAGTGGCGCCGGTACGCGGCCAGCGAGCGGCAGCAGCGCGCCGTCAGCAACTCGCGCACCGCGCGCGGCGCCTGCTCGCGCACCGACCACACGGCTGCGGGCAAGGCCATCATGTAATACGGTGTATATTAGACCCTGCGGGCTAAATAACCGGTACCGGCGGCACTGCTGCCGCCGGTACGCGGCCAGCGAGCGCCAGCAGCAGCCTGCAGCAGCAGCAGTCCTGTAACCCAGCCCACCTTGCTTGGCCAGCACGTTGAGCGTGGTGTCGAGCTCCATGCTGCGGTACACGTCGGCCAGCTGGTGCGCCACGTTGAGCGCCAGGTTGAGGATGCGCAGGCGCCGCTGGCCGCAGCGGTGCGTGTACAGCAGCGCCACCTGGATGTACACCCCCGACTCTGCCGTCAGCTTGTCGTCGTGTTTGATCTCCACCCCTATTGCTTTGTCGGAGTCTGGAAGGGAGGTTCGTTGGTTAGTTCGTGAGGAATCATGGGATACGAAAAATTAAGGCTTCAATAGGATTTTTTTAGAATTATTTGAAATCATGGAATTCATACTGGACTTACTGACATGTAAGAATGTAGTTTGAAATGAAATGTTAATAAAGTATAACGGTCTGTTTATATACGTCTCTATTCCCTCCATCATAGAGTATTTGTCTACGTCTTAAATAGATAAATAAGTGTTAACCCTCACCGATAGCGGCCAGCTCGACGTCGGTGGTGTTGCTCATGAACATGTGTCCGTAGAAGTCGGTGGCGCGCACGCCGGTGGAGGTGCGCACGCGCAGCACGGCGTCGTGCGCCACGGGCCGCGCCACCGCGCGCGCCACGTCCCACATCAGGCGCCAGCCGTCCGTCTCCGCCTGCCGCGCCACACGCGTCACCGACACACATTCCATACATACTCAACTTTAAGCTACTTACTCATTTTGAATTGAAACTACGTTTACGGATACACTCCGCTTTTATTTTCCATTTTTGTCTGACGTTTCGACCCCTTACAGGAACCGTGCTCACAGAAGACTGCAACGTCAGACAAAAATGTAAAATAAAGGCGTAGTGTAAACGTAGTTTCGATTAAACATGAAAATAAAGATTTTTCCTCTAATATAAATTTACTGATTTTTTGTTCGAAAATATTTAAATGACAGTAAATTTTAGCCAATTCATCATATTCACTGGCCATTCTAAGTAGGGGATTGTAATACGAAATGTTATTTCTGTAGGTCTGTGGTGTGACGACATTGCATTTATTTATCTCGTGTTGTTCTAGTATTAATCGATATTTGAGGAAGTAAGTCTGACCTGGAAGTACGTGTACTTGCGCACCTCCCCGCCCGTGAGGCGCGCCAGCTGCCCCACCGTGGCCACGTCGACGTACGAGTGGTTGCACACGAACAGCTCCACGCACACGCCCGCCGCCGAGCACAGCTGCCCCAGCTCGTTGTACGCCGTCGTCTGCGGCGCTGGGGATTACATCATGCCGTGAAACCTTGTCTCCTTCGACGGCGGCTGGCGGGACACCGCGAAGGACAGGGAGAATTCAAAATGTTTGGGGGAGACCTTTGCCCAGCAGTGGGACGATATAGGTTCAAGAAAAAATAGGAAACCTCTTCCAAATCGGTCAGTAGTTGTCGAAGCTATTTCCTATATAAAGCTTACTTTATTGAGGCGTCACGTAAATTTCAATATACAATATTATTTGTAAGTGATCAATGACTGTTTATTCGTCGGAGCATACATAAAGAGTCTATGGTCAAACTTAAAGTTCCGTGCAGTAATTTGTAGTTTAGAGTGAGATTAATTACCCTTTAGCAGAATGTAAATGAGCGTGTCGTAGTGACGGAAACATTTAATGAATTAACATTATGATTGTTGCACGAAGTGTTCTATAAACTACAGAAATCATTTATCGTCAGCACTATTCAATAATAGATCAAGTGACATTGTTTTGTGTTCTCATATCACGAGATGTGAGATCACCTCACGGAATTGTGAGTTGAAAATCAAAATCTTGAGATCTTTTAAACATTAAACGCTCTGCAACAAAAACACTGTTATAAAGTGTTTTGTCTCTGTTGCTCTTCGGTAAATTGCGTATGTCAGAAAGTGACAAAGCATTTAATAGCTAAAATGTTCTTACGCGATTATTAATATGGCTTTAAGTTTCCATAATCTTAGTAAGTACATAAATTAAGAAAGTGAAAGAGACCGCCCCAGTACTCACTGAGTATCTGCTTCTCCTTGTCGGTGCCGAGCAGCTTGCGGTCCTCGCGGTTGACGAGCTTCCCGGGCGCCGCCAGCGTCGGCAGCGACGTCATGAACGTCAGGAGCTGGCCCGACGTCTCCGCCGCCTTCAGGGCTTCCATACCCGCCTGGGAGATAAATAAATAAATAAATAAATATACCCGGACAAATTCACTCACGGTTAATTAGACCCAAACTAAGCTCTAAGCTTGTAATATGGAATCTAACTAACTGATAGTACTACATATATAAACACAAATACTTTATAAGAATATATAATTGACATATACACACCATTGTTTACTTTATTTCGAGTAGGTTTGTAGCTAACCCTGGTGTCGGAGTTTTTTAGACCGCCTAAACGCCACCGACATGGTCTAACGATTGAAATAACCGGGACCGACTGCTTAACGTGCCCTCCGAAGCGCGGTAGCGCTCAGATAGAAATGCCACTATCGGCCACCCAACCAAGTAGGGGTTGAGATGCACTTTGCTTAATAATCTCAATGAAGTAACATCGCTGCTAGTCAAAGTACGCCACGTGCGCTACGAATATAGGTAAATGAAATGTGTTGACATGCGGGATTGTTTACCTGCACGGCGGGCAGCAGGATGGTCTCGGTCTCCTTGTTGTCGGCGAACATGGCGGGCAGCTGGTGCAGCAGCTGCGTCAGCACGGCGCCGCTGTCCTCCGCCGTCACCAGGAAGCCCTCCAGCAGCGGCACGAACACCTCGCCCACGTCGCCCACCGACAGCATCTGCGGCTGCGCCAGCGAGCCCTGCGAGGGGTAAGGGGGGAATGATACATTCATATACACGCAGTTCCCGCACAACACCTCAGGGAACAGGGTGGCTGAATATCAGCGCTGCCCGGGGTGTCTCGCCCTGGGCAGCAGAAGCTGAGCCACCACCTTTTGCTGTAATATTAAACTCTTGTATATTATTTTGTAAGCAAGAAACGATTTTATAATTATAATAATTAATAAAACGTCGTTAAATACACCCAGATGAACTAAGAGCTACGCTTTAAAACCCGCATACGCACACGTGCTACACGCTTTACATAAGACATACGCATAAAATTTTAAACATCAATTTTTAAAATTTTATGTAGTTATTATTATAACACAATGTAAACACTAATCTAGACGGGATTTAATCGCGAATAAAACATTTAATGCATACCTCAACACAATGTATGTTATAACACAACTGATCTTCGCCCTGCACTGAGAAGTTACTGGCTAATATTGTTGTCTAAAACAACTAACCTTGATGTTGTAGAAGTGCACGGTGGTGCTGAAGGTGATGAACCCGACGCGCGTCCAACTCTTGCCCGTCTGTTCGTCCTTCGGTAACGCCTGCAAATAAACAAATGCACGATAAACATAATGGGACTATAGTGATACTTAGTCGTGAAGAAATTTAACGGCAACAGCGTAAGCCACTGGATTTTAAATTTGATTTGATGATATATGTTTAAATCACTGCACGGTTAGAATTTATTCCTTGTCAGTGACACTATTGAATGATGTAATAATATTACGTATGATTTTTTCAAAAACAATAAGTTCTATTTGTGGTTAGGAATATTATCATAATAAAGCTGATGAGTTAAAGTTTTTAGTTTTCTTGTTTGTTAATCTCAGAAACTACCAATCCTTTTTTTTTTTTGGATGTATAGCAACATTTCAACAGGAGATTCCAGGTTATTTTTCACCCCAAAATTCCCACGCGCTTGGACACAAAACAGGTTGAACCGCAAGGGTGTGGCAGCGTTTACATATTTGAAGTGTTAGAACTACACTATATTTTTTCTTACGATAGTCAAAATGTCCACTAATGCGGTTGATTTTGCTCCCGAATATTCCTTCTGAAGAGGAAAAGATAAAGTGATTTCATTCCACGCTCCCCCCATCACTGAACCTTTTTCCTCAATGGAAGAAGTTGTCTTTGGTAGAAAAATTAATCATGATGGTTTAAATTTCAACTTTCGTAAGAAAAGATAGAACAAGTGTATACTAACCGCGATGACGTCCATGATGTTCTGGCAGACGGTCTCGAGCAGGCCGCTCTTGATGCTGTTGTACGACACGTCGATCACGAACACCAGCGCCGGCGGGTTGGGCAGCGTATTGTTCTGTCGTACACACCATCATTATATAGGGAGGTGACATTAAGGTGATTATACAGGGTTTTTTATCTGTCAGTATGGGCAAGACATTACAAGACATACGAACATCATGTTTCGTAAGATACGATCATCTCTTGTATTTTGAGACTAATAGATTGAAAAAATAACACCCTGTATAACGCCCAACTGATATTTTTAATTCAGTCATAGCTAAAATAAAAGTTTGTGATATTGACTTAAATTTTTTACTCTTTCACACAAAAATTGTTGAACGGTTTTGAATTGAAAATACGTTTCTGGATACACTTCGCTTTTTCGCAGAAGACATCATAAGAAACCAGTATACTATTGAACGGATTTCGTTAAACTTTAAAGGAGTATTCCTTCATTCATCTCAATCACACTTCGATTACTTTGAATCCCGCAATTCCTACGGGAACTTAACGCTAGCTGATGTAATAAGTTACCCGGCAGTACTCCTTAGTGGCGACGATCTCGTAGGCGCCGAGCGCGAGCTCAGCCGGCTGCCTGCCATACTGCTGCATGCTGTTCACGTATTGAGTGTATTCCATGGGGACTGTGGACCAAATTATACAATTCTACGAAAAAGTATTAGCCTGTATTGTCTCCTAGGCTAAGGCCTCTCGGGTCACCGTAGATATCAGTACTAGGGCACAGAGATACATACACAAGTTCGCATACACAAAGGCAGTTTTTAACACAAAATTGTTCCAATCACACAAAGTCGTATCGCACGTGAAACCGACATACACTAATAACACCCTTAAGCGTGCGGGGATCTGAGATAGCAGAACAGGTTTCTATATTACACTATTTAAGCTATCACGATCTACTAATCTAGACGGGACTTAATCGCGGTTTTGAGTTACCATTGTTTTAACCGCTAAAATGTAACATTTATTACAAAGATACAGCGTTAACTATTAATTTATTAGGATCAACTGTGCAAATTTCCAAAGTTAGAATTGTCCCATACCTTCAGTAGTAGCTTTGCAGAAGGCACACTGGAAGTGCCGGCCGGCGTCCAGGAACTTCATGTTGGGACAGATGTAGGCCTTGCAGCGCGAGCAGCGCACCGGGCCCAGCGTGGGGCTGCCGGTGGACGCCGCCATGTCCAGCAGCGGCGGCGGCGCCTCCGTGCCCACCGGCTCGGCCAGCGGCGAGATCTGGCCAAGGCAAGGTTAAAGTCAAATATTTGATTCAGTTTTGGCCCCAAAGAGGCTCTTTTGAACTCATTCGGAAGAACATCGGCAGAGAAGAATGGAAAAGAAACTGTGATGGAGCTGCTGTTAGCTGTAATGACCCAATGTGAAAGGCCTGATCTCACTGAAGATACTTAAAATATAAATACATACATCGGTGAAGATGTCATTACAGTGAGGACTTAGCACTTGTTTCATTTGTTAACCATGTTGTAGGCTTTTATTTTAGTCAATGGTACCAGGCACAGGCACGCCATTGATTGAGCCTCTACAAACTAATTGTTAAACTTGTTTTGTTTAGATTGCTTGTATAATATTTACCACAATGCAGAAGGGCATGGCGGTCTGTTTGAGTAGGTCCGCAGTGACCGGCACGGTGTACATCGAGCTCCTGATGTAGCGAGGACCTGGAACCAAGAGGCAGGAATATATTCACCGTCATATACATTTATGATACTTGATATAGACTTTATTTTTCTTTAGAGGCCGACGAGAGCGTCTTCATGAAAAATGTAGCCAAAAAAGTTGCCTATAGAATTTGACTCTCAAACACAAAGATACTTTTCACAGTCCTATCGGAAGTTTAAACGTAAAAATACAACTTGTTAGAGGCTAAAAAAAAGAAAGACTACGAAGCGCATAAGACCGACTAAAAGAAAGGTAAATGTAGTTTCTTATATCGAGTCGAAGAGGATAACAGAGGACAGAGAGAAATGGAAAGTACTCCATCAATAGTCTAGCCTGGCTCTAAAAGAATAGAATGAAGATAGTATATCTGTGTGTGCGACACTGACTGGCATTCCCCTTGTCGTCGACGAGGAAGTCGGTGGTGACGAGCGGCGGCACCAGACCCTTCTCGTTGGTCACGAAGATGCCGCTGCGGTTCTGCTGGTCGTCTGCCATCACCTGGATCTGAAACCACATACAAACATTATAAATCACCTGGATCTGAGAGCATTGCTTAGGTAAAAAATCCTAAATAGTTTTCGATTAAGTAAAGTAAAGCCTGTAATGTCCCACTGCTGGGCAAAGGCCTATCATCTCACCGAAGATATCAGTACACAGTACACTGACATCCGTACTGATATATCACTGTTTTAGATTAAAACAGGGTGGTCAGTGCCCAACCCTAGTGTCGGCGTTTTTAGACCTCCTTACTGGTATACAGGCAGGGTGCGGTTGTCCTGCGAGGGTTGACGAAGCATACCTCGTGCATATACTGGTTTACCAACAAACGTTAGTTAACGAAGGCTGGATTTAGAGGCACGCTGACCTCCGGTGCTGACTTTTCTACAATGCGTTTTAATAAAGAGGGATGTGTATATCTTTGCGATTTATTAAGTTTTATTTTAGTTTGAAAAGTGCCTTCATATTATAGATACGATTGAATAAGAACATGTAGGGATTATATAAAAAAAAATTGTTTTTCAATACTAACAGGGCTAGGCATCTGGTCGGGGTCGAGCCGCTTCTGCGGCGGCTGCTGTCCAGGGTACTGCGGTGTGTAGCTCGGCTGCTGCGCCGGGAATGGCGCCGGGTAGCCGGAGGCCGGCCCGCCGTACTGCCCGGATGGCGGCATGCCTGGAGACATAACAGACAAAAGTCAAAGTCAAAGTCAAATATCTTTATTCAGTTTTGGCCCCATAGAGGCTCTTTTGAACGTACCACCCATTCGGAAGAACATCAGCAGAGAAGAATGGGCAAGAAACTCTGCTGGCTTTTTTTTTTTAAGTCAAGGTATAATACAATTTAATACTAATAAGTAAGATTACATGTCAAAATCAGGTTGTGTTGCTGGTGCAGGAATTTGACTCCAGACATATTTGTCCTCAATGTAATCAGTAACGCTATAGTATGCTTTAGTCAATAAAACGTCACTTATGACACTTATGTTCAACGTAATTTCATTGAATACAATTAATAATCATGCCTTATTCTTTGACAAGCTAAATTTTAATCGAAAAAAAACTAACTGTATTCACCTGGGTATCCGGCAGCAGGCTGCGCCGGCTGAGCAGACGTCGCCGGCTGGAACTGTCTCTGAGCCAGCGGGGGAGGCATGTGGGGCATGCCTGGCATCTGCTGCTGAGGCAAGCCCTGCTGACCTGGCATGCCTGGTTGGGGTGGCATTCCTGGGTGCGGGTGCATACCAGGTTGTGGATGCATTCCCGGTTGCTGAGGTAAGCCAGATTGTGGCATGCCCGGCTGTGGTGGCATTCCTGGTTGCTGCGGTAAGCCAGATTGTGGCATGCCTGGTTGTGGTGGCATGCCGGGTTGTTGTGGCATACCTGGTTGAGGTGGCATGCCTGGTTGGGGTGGCATGCCAGGTTGTTGTGGCATGCCTGGATGTTGTGGCATGCCCGGTTGTGGCGGCATGCCCGGTTGTGGCGGCATGCCCGGTTGTGGCGGCATGCCCGGTTGTTGTGGCATGCCTTGTTGAGGTGGCATGCCTGGCTGCGGAGGCAAGCCTGGTTGTTGCATTCCTTGTTTAGGCGGCATACCCTGTTGAGGCGGCATGCCGGGCTGGGGAGGTAGTCCAGGCTGTTGAAATCCTTGTTGCCCTTGTTGAGGAGGCATTCCAGGGTGTGCTTGTTGTGGAGGCATGCCTGGTTGTTGAGATATTCTAGATTGAGGTGGCATACCAGGCTGGGGTGGCATGTTTTGTTGAGGTGGCATGCCAGGTTGGGGGGGCATGCCAGGTTGTGGAGGCATGTGCCCTGGTTGTGATTGTCCAGGCTGTCCTTGCATTGGACCTGGTCGAGGTGGCTGGCCAGGGAAACTTCCCTGTGGTGGGAATCCAGGTTGGCCTTGCTGTGGAGGTCCTCCAGGCATTTGTGGTTGAGGGCCTAAGCCTGGTTGTGGAGGCATTCCTGGCCTTGGATGCATCGGTCCCTGAGGCTGCTGAGGAGGACCAGGCTGTCCCGGTTGGGGACCCATCTGTGGTCCACCGGGTTTGAGTGGCATCATGCCGGGCTGAGAGATTGGTGGTAGCCCAGCTCCTGGCTGTGGGCCTTGATTGTGCGGAGCGCTAGGGGGCCTTTGTGGCATTGATTGTGTAGGTGGTCCTGGAGAAAACTGATTCTGATTTGGTGCGTGATTGAAGCCCTGAGGTGCCGACATTGACGTTGGGGGAAACTGCGCATTGTTGGACGGTGGCCGTTGACCGGGAGGGAGTTGGGCCGGGCCGAAGTTGGAGGTTGGTGGATACGCTCCTGGAGGAAATTGACCTGGAGGCATCTGCGACGTCGGGATTGTGGGAAATCCTTGATTAATACTCATGTTTTGCATTTTCTGTGACATGTCATTTTGGTCAAATGGTTTCATCGGTTGCGGCCCATTGGTTGGCATCTGGCTGTAGATGTTAGCGTTCTGCACTCCGTTGTACTCCTGCGAGGAGGGCGGGTAGCCCATGGGGTTGGTTGGCGCGTTATTGTTCTGCCCAGGCGGGGGATACTGTGGGTTCATCATCTTTATGAAGCCGAACTACCTAAAATTAAACCGAATATTATTAAAATTGGAAACCATAACCTACCTATCAAACAACCATTTGTTTGTGATGATTTGTTTGATCCTGTACTATTATAGAAAATTAGATTACCTACTATGTATTTACACAGTTGTTTTGTATGTGTGTCACAGAGTCAGATAACGATTTTATGACAAACATTAAACTATTTCATACGACCTGTGGTGAATATAACAATTGTTGTATTTTTAGACTCACGAATGACAAAAAATAAGTGAAGTGAATAGCCAAATACACAAATATTTCATTAGAAATTGTGTAAGACACTGGTGACTGTTGGTCATTAAAACCACTAGTTAATCATTGAATTCCGAACATAATTATCAAAATATTTGATTCCCCTAAACTATGAGACAATTATTTCGCAACTGATAACCGGTAATGACCCATATTGTTCATATTTATAACAAAATTAAAGATAATCTCGATGGAATGAAAGTGACAGATGCCATGATAATGTTTTTACACGTCTTGAGCACGGGACAACAATGATTCCACATTAAACCTTTTGGGATACGATTAAGTACACATCTTTATTAATTTACTTACGGCTTATGAATTGATTTATAGCGAATTAACACACAAAAAACAATAAACAAGACACACAAATTACACAGAACTTCTGGGCCACGTATTCGGCGGTGTTGTCAGCCGCAGACCGCTTATGTGGAACTTTTCAAATTGTTGAGTTACTTCCGTGAAACGAAACGCTGCATGGCCATTTGAATAACATTAGTAATCAGTAAATATTTTTTAATTTGCCTTAATCTTAAGTTTATTACAAAATACTTACTTTTTTAATAAAGCTGCATATAATCTTCTAAAATAAAATAAGAAAATTACAAAATTCGATTAATGAAACGTTTTCTGATAAAAATAGCAATACCATCACCAAACGTCAAATATATATTTGCGGGGCCTGAATAGACTCTATTGCTTTGAGTTAAGAGCTTAGAAACTTAAAGTGTCATTCAACATTCATTCAATAATGAAGTCAAAAACTACGCGCTAGATTTAAATTTTATTTTGCTCAATTTGTAATAGGTATCTAAATATATGAAGCTGCTGATAATGGTAATGTTATATTTCTATTACTGATAATTGATAAACTATAATAATAACATTTTGTTCAAACTTTCATTATAATGTAATGTTATTATTGTATTGGTAGTGCAGACTGTTAAATAAGATTTAACATTCGGGTTAAAGCTTAATCATGGGCGTAGCTATGTAAAACGTTGTACAAAAACCTAACCAAATAAACTTAGTCTGAAATAATCATGCGTGAGGAACTGAATTATTCATGTGTGGAAGGTAAATGGAGTCACTTTCATTTAGGTGTTTGCCGGGGATAGGGCAATAAGAAGTGGTTAGTTTACGTCCCGGTCACTGCGCATGCGTTAGATAGTGATGATCGTAGCTTGGAATCATTTTAATATCGGTAAAACAATCGAATGCATATGATACAGAGTTATTTTTAAATAGAAGTTAGTAGGTAACTAGATTCGTACGGTTTGATTTGATTGTATGGGCAAAATAATCAAACAAATCAATGACTTTGTAAGTAAAAGTACCTACCTACTTACACTAGAAATATTCAGGTAAGAAATCCGGATTATAATAAAATAGATTGACTATTAGTAGTTAGCTAATTATTGCTATACTCTGAATTTTAATTAGATTCCAGATTTGACATTAGCTACTGTCATTTTGTGAAATAATGATACCACATCTATTAGTGTAGTGTAGTGATACGAATATCTTATATAATTGCGAATCGATATTTTGTATCCGCGGAATTTTAATTCGATTCCAAAAATACAAATACAAAATACAAAAACTTTTATTGCCAAAAACAGCCTAATACATAATAACTAATACTTATATTTATACCTTACATTATTTTAGTAGTTCTTAAGTTAGGCACTATTTTAATAACATATTCCCTACCCTCTAAACTAGTTTGCACTGTATCTTAGAGGGTAGTCCTACGTCTCAGAATTTAATTTAAATTATGCCTAGAGATTAATGAAAATAAAAACAAACTAGAAACAAAAATAAACATGAAATTATAAAATTAAAAAAAAAAAAAAAAAAAAAAAAAAAAAAAAATAAAAAATAAAAATGAGTGAGGTAACAAAATTTAAATATATAGTACAGTACTTAAGTTTAATATATATATGGACTTGAATAAAAAACATAAATCAAGTATTAACTGATACCAATTTTTCAGTGTCTTCATAGGTCATATTTAACAAATGCTTGGTGACAGCTTTTTTAAATTTAAATTTAGTTAAAGATGATAATTTCGGGATAGATTTTGCAATATTGTTGTAAATATGGGGACCTAAAAAGTTACTAAATTTATGCGCATACTTTGATTTGAAAGTTGGTACATTATAAATTTTATACGTACGTCTCTTAGTATGGGAGTTAACCGGATATCTATGTTGGTCAATTAGAATGGACAAAATAAAGAGCTTTCTTACCGAAAGAATAGAAGTCTCGGAGTATAGTTTTAGAGTAGGGTACAAGTACGGTTTGAAAAATAACACCTTTAGTATGGCACGTTGTGCTCTTTCTAATGTTAATAAATGTGTCTTGGCACATCCCCCCCAGCAGCTAATACAATAAGTTATTATTGATTCACAAAGAGCTTTGTAAGTCATAAGGAGCTGATCATTGTCGCATATATACCTGAGCGTTTTAAATATATATATAAGTTTGCGAACTCTACCGGTTACAGATTCCAGATTTGACATTAGCTACCGAATGGTCTAAATGCGTATCCCATGTTGTCAAAGATATGTTAATTGACAATATCACAGACATATTTATAATAAATGTTACAGAAAGTGACAGCGATAGCGATGACGGCGACAATTTATAAAATAAATTATTACCATAATACATCTATCTGTTTTATTTGTCATGTTCCTTCATGATCACATTTTTTTATTTATTTCACACACAATTATAAAAGAAAAGTCTCAGATCGTTAATTAATCGTCAAAACTAAAATATCGGTTCAGAAATATTTAATTTCCTGTTATACTTATAGTTTACGAGAGTAAAATTATAAACGAGAAGAATCGATCCGGCAATATTCCATTTCCATATCGAATAATTTCGCAACGTCACTATTTAGTACTTGTCATAATGTTGCAACACTGAAATTGTCAAATCTGGAATCGAATTAAAATTCCGGGTATAGTATTTCTAACGTAAATATTTACTATTGCCTACCTAAATTAACATATATTTATTTTTAAATCGATCACGTGTAAAATATGAAATTGATAAATAAAGTCCGGAACGCCTGTCGATATATTCACAGCACATCACTAAACGAAACCAACCCTCTATCGATTCGCACCGCGAAAGCCTAATTTCAACTGTTTGCTTAAATTTAGCGACACCAAAACGTAACAACCAACCAGATAGACTATAGAAAGATGAACCTTCGCACAAAGAAACAAGGAATGTGTTTGTTTGAATAGATTCTGTACAAATTATTGACTTTATTCGAAGAGAACATTTTCAGTCATTTGCGTGGAAGTGTAACGTGGATTTTATTACCTGGGCCGTAAAGGTTATTTTGAAACTGTAGTTGTAGAACAGCAGTTTTTCCCTGGATGTTAGCTGAAATGGTTGTGTCGAAGGGACGTGTGTTTTTCCTGAAGTCCTAGGATTTGGCTCGGTTCGTAGGCGGTAAAAATCGACTATGAGCTAGGATTATAGTGACAGTTACTGTTTTCTTGTTCTATGTATTGTGTTGTGCTTCAATATCGGGATATCTTTGGTTTGCGAGATTGAGGATCTGATTTGAGGAAGTTCAGGTAAAAGGATAGTCCATGTTCATTGACCGCTCAATCATACCTCAAAATACAATTTTAACACATATCAAACTTATATTTTTCTTAAGTATGAATTAATTTGGAATTTTCACCCTAAAAAAAATATTGAATAGTTTAGAACAGGTACTATAAGCTGAGGACTATGAATGCTATGATATTCGAGTTGTACTGTTTAATTATGGCAGCACCTATAATAGCTGCATTATATTTAAAAACTCTTGGCATTGAATAAAAACGAAGGCATCTTACCTTCAAAATCTGAACAGCTGCCTATTTGTATTTTTTGACTAGAGGACTTTAAGAAATATGACAGCATCTAAAAGTCAAAACCATGTTATTCAATTTACCATAATCTATTTGCCCTAGACTGACTATATTATCCTGTCTCAGGTGAATAGACAGGATCAATGTGATAAACACTATTTCTATTTTTTGTTTATTTGAACGCGCTTATCTCGGAATCTACCAACCCTGCTTTAATAATTCTTTTGTAATGGATAGCCACATTCAACGGGGAGGTTATAGACTATCTTTCATTCCGAAATTTCCACGGGAACGGGTACTACGCGGGTAAAACCTCGGGGCGCTGCCAGTGTTGTATGTCTTACAAGCTGTCTATTCCCCAGGCCCCGCCATGTGGTGCCTGCTGCTGCTGGCGGCGCTGGCTGCAGGCTCGCCGCAGAAGCCGAACCTGGACGCCATCCTCAACCGGCGGACCGACGTCTACATCGCGGGCTTCTTCCCCTTCGGCAAGGGGGTGGAGAACGCTAATACTGGTAAGATACCCTTGCTACTAGTGTATTATTAGTCGCGGTCCAGGGTTTTGATTTTATTAAGGGGAATGTATTGATATTATTATATACCAAATATTAATTTTAATGGAAGGCTTATTACGGAGTATTACGGTGCTGGATTTAGTGGGTATTTGGCGTATAGTCGTCCCACATACCCCGTTCATCTCTGTAGATAGGGGGCATGCGTATAAGCATTTTCTTCATTTAAATAAAAAGCCTTAAAAGTAATAGTCTACCTGGATTGTTAACTTAAGGTATAAAACAAGTTTAGTAACTTTTTATCTTCTTCCTAACCTTATCTACGTTTAATAGAGTCTACGTTTAGTGTAGGCATTGCCATTGAGTTACCGAACCCAAATCGAAGTCGTGAGAACAAAGTTTAATGATTGCTATCGTAACTTTAGCAGGCGTTAATAATTAAATGTGGTGGAGTCACAGGGGTTGTGTTACGCTACTCGTACTACGAGTATAGTATCTACTTAGATGAACGTAACTTAAATAAGTTATCGAGTTACTTTATGTTAGTTGGTTGGGACTCCAATAGACAAGCGAAACTAACTATAAGTAGATACATAATCGGGCTTTATGTGCCTACCAACTGAGTTAGAATAATAGGAATAAGTGCTGCAGTACGTGGCTATCCTTGCAGGGTGAGGTCCCTTTTAACAATAGTACTATAACATTCTTACTTACATCTTGACGCCTTCTATTGCGGAAGAAACTACAGAGGACAGCTAGTCTATATTAGTACTATCCTTTAATACGTTTTACCAAGTAGGTATATTCCTCTTGGTCTGCCTAAGTTTCATTGATATATTTGTTCAGGACGAGGTGTGATGCCGAGCGTGAAGCTGGCGCTGGACCACGTGAACGAGCACGACTCCGTGCTCAAGAACTACCGCCTGCACATGTGGTGGAACGACACTGAGGTGTGAAACATACACCTATTGCTTTCTTCATTTCATTAGCGCTGTATTGAAGACATGCTCGACAATGCACGGTAAAGGACGTCCGATGTGCGTGCTGTTGTGACGAATTATTTTTTAAAAAGCTCATATAACTAATGAAGGAGTTTTACAATTAAATTCCATGTGAAGATTTAGACTTAATACTTAATGGATACATTCCATGCTTACTCCAACATTCAACCTTGTACCTTCACTTTGGCAATTTTGATTTAAATTTAAAACACCAATTTGAACTATATTGATAAAAGTAAGAATAAGGCAATATTAGTATATTTCCACCTGTCTTGCCTTCAGTTCCCTTTGCAATTCTGAACAGATGGATCAAAAACTTGATACCTATTGAATTGAAACTAGGTTTATGGAAACACTTCGCTTTTATTTTACATTTTTTATCTGACGTTTGGCTCCTTTACAGGAACCGTGGTCAGAGAAGACTGGTGCCCTGATGCCTATTATCAAGATCAAACACTTGCTTATTTAATGTTGCATCTCCTTCCTCAGTGCAACGCCGCAGTGGGTGTGAAGTCATTCTTCGACATGATGCACTCCGGCCCGCACAAGCTGATGCTGTTCGGCGCCGCCTGCACTCACGTCACCGACCCCATCGCCAAGGCTAGCAAGCATTGGCATCTCACTCAGGTATAAGGGAAAAGAGAGGGATGGCATAATACAGAGCTAGAGGTTGGAACCATTTTAGAAGAAATGGGCTTCCATCCATGAAGAGTCTGAACAACTTATTCGAAGCTTACTTTGAGATAATTTATTGCAATATAAACTTAATATATTTAGTTCAGACCAGGAGAGGGATGGAATCTATAAACCCTATTATAATACTTTTCTTTTGGCCTTCCATAGTACGCATACGTTTCTATTAATATTTACGACGAAATGAAAATCACTGAATTGAACTCTTTGGCTGGTTGCAGTAATTTGAACTCAATATTCCTTCAATCGCCCCATCTTGTTGCAGCTGTCATACGCCGACACGCACCCCATGTTCACCAAGGAGGCGTTCCCGAACTTCTTCCGCATCGTACCTTCAGAGAATGCCTTCAACGTGCCGCGCATCCGCCTGCTGCAGCACTTTAACTGGACCAGAGTCGGCACCATTTACCAGAACGAGCCGAGATATGCACTGGTAAGGAGTTTGGCAGTCTTTAGTTTGGGGGTCTGGGTTAAATTTCCTGCACCTGCAATACCATCTTGATACCATACGTCCATCCACACCATCTTATTGCCCATTCTCCTCAGCTGTTGTCTGTTGTTCTTGTAAACTTCAGGGTGGGAACTTAACAATATTAAAAGACTACATTGAGACTAAAACTAACAAAAATTATAAGAATTCTAATGCTACCAACCTACGCGTATACCACGAATTATATCCACGATCAGATTACCAAATGGTTCTCCCACTTTTTTGCTTAGGTCTGAAGTAAAATGCAAAAACAGAATAGAAACAGCTCGGCTAAAAGCATATCCATTTTGGTTTATAATTGATACTTGAATTATGACAAGGTGGTGGGGTAGAATGCTATCAGCCAGGACATCTAGGTGGCCTGGTCACTGGCCATTGACTATTCTAACATAAGAGCTTCTTATCTAATCCTTGTTCCCAGGCGCACAACCGCCTGCTAGCCGACCTGGAGTCCAACGGGTTCCTCATAGAGGAGACGCAGAGCTTCGCCACCGAGGTGAAGACGGCACTCGCCAAACTCAAGGAGAAGGACGTGCGTATCATACTCGGCAACTTCAACGAGACCTGGGCGCTGCGGATCTTCTGTGAGGCTTACAAGTGAGTAGGATCACGATGATAGTGTACTGTACTGTACATTTTGATATTATTGAAGGAAATAAGGAGGAGACAGGGGTAGCAGCTACCCCTTCCCCAAGTTAGATTACCTATCCAAAATCTCTTGATTTTACATAAAATAAATAATTTATTTCAATCAAATTCTAAATTTTTAGCTATACCACCTTGTGATTCCGTTTTTAGGTAACAACTTCTACGCTATATTAGGCTTGAAATCTCAGAACTCAGATTGAGCTTTTGTCTTGCCAGACCCTTTCTCTTCTCAGATGTATCTAAAATATTTTCATTTACTTGCTCTAACCACAATTCCTATCTCTGTCTCCGTAGACTGGAGATGTACGGGCGCGCGTACACGTGGCTGCTGCTGGGCACGTACAGCACGAAGTGGTGGCTGCGGCGCGCGCCGTGCTCGCGCCGCAACCTCACCACGGCGCTCGACACCGCCATCCTCACCGACCTGCTGCCGCTCAGCTCCACCGGCGAGCTCACTGTCAGCGGCATTGTGAGTATTCTTCTCCTTCCTCCGTTCTTCTCTCTTTCTCTCTCTCTCTCTGTCTAAAGTCGCTACAGCTCGTAGCCAATCCACCTTGGTAAAAATGTTCTCAACTGAGAAGAAATAATAAAGTAGACACTAATCAAATTCTAACTTTTTCAGACGGCGAAGGATTACCAAGTGGAATACGATAGGAGACGCGGATTGGAGTATTCAAGATTCCATGGGTATACTTATGATGGTAAGTTACCTCATTTTGTGGTCGTAATAATGGTATGGAGAAGACCTACATATATCCTACAGATGATCAGAACATTCAGAGGTACAACTTAACTTAAAAAAATATATATAAAAGACAGATTAAATAAATGATTGCACTATTGCATACATGAAAATATAATTAAATAGTAAATAAACATAAAGACTGAACTAATTAATGAATTAAACCTGTTTCAAGGGATATGGGCCATGGCGCTAGCTATACAAACGGTGGCGCAGCGCGTGCGCATCCGGTACAAGGAGAAGACGGTGCAGGACTTCAAGTACCGCGACAAGGAGTGGGAGCAGCTGTTCCTCGACGCGCTCAGCAACGTCACCTTTGAAGGAGTCACGGTGAGCACACACTATTATACATTTTCTAGTAAGAGTACAAGAAAATTTCATCTAAGATGCAGCGTCCACGCCCAGACGAAGGTTTAGTCATATCTCTTCTGTGTTTTGTCGCTTCTCTTCATACAGGATAAGTATAGAGAGGCCTTTAGGACTTGGCGCCTTGAGGCCTTTAGGCCTTGACGCCTTTTAGAGAAAAACGAAGATAAAAGAACAGTCTCCTGAATACTTATGGCAACATGACATGGATTACAATTTTGTTCTCCTAAAAAACTTTTTTTCTCAATCATTTAATAAGGTATTTAGCACCTGCAGTAACGTTTCTTCCTTATACCCCAGGGTCCAGTCCGTTTCTACGACAACGAGCGCAAAGCGTCCATCATGCTGAAGCAGTTTCAGGGGGAAGACGTGGGCGAGGTGAAGGTCGGCGAGTACTGCGCCGAGAGAGACCACCTGGACCTCGGCAGCTGGGAGACTTTCAAGTGGTTTGGGAAGTATGGACTTTATTTTTTATCTTGTCAAAGAATATTATTATACGATATCCAGGTCAGATTTTATATTTATGAGGTTAACTTATCCTATGATTATGGCTGCTGTAGACGGCACGAATGGTTCTTGGGCCTTTTATCCAGCTAACGAGAGAGCTCAGTTGGATTAAGATCAAAGTAACAGCTGCACTATAACATCTCCATCCATAGTACCCTTTTACATACCTACCTTGTTCGTAGAGCACATTTCATAGCGTTAACCTTTCCTTGCTTTAAATACCTACTCTATCTATTCCTTAACAAGGATAGTTTCTACCGTTCCTCATCTAAACCAATCGAAGTCTCCACCCCCGCACTTCCCCAGGAACCCCCCGAAGGACCGCACGCTGCGCCTGGTGGAGCACACGCAGGTGAACCTCACCATCTACTCGGTGCTGGTCTCCTGCTCCGTGATCGGCATCCTGCTCGCCACCGGCTTCCTGGCCATGAACATACACTATAGGAATCAGAGGTGAGCGAGCATACCTTGTTATTTAATTAATTTGTTATTAAAATCATAATCAAAATCATTTTTGTCGTTAACTTGGGTAGTACAGGTTGAAGTACTTCAACCAACTTTTTTTACTACAAATTCGAGCAGGAATTTTGGTATCATAATTATTACAATGTTATTTCCATCGGTTTTCGATGAGATTTGGTAAAAAAATCAGATCAGATAATGAATATTTATATCATCAGATACATCAAGATGTCGTCCCCGCACCTGAACAACTTGATCATCGTGGGCTGCATGCTGACGTACCTGAGCGTCATCTTCCTCGGCCTCGACTCCAGCCTCAGCAGCATCGGTAAGATCCCCTCCATCATCACCTCGTGAAGTTCTCTCCTCCTGTCACCATTGTCACAGTTTTCTTTATGTTCTCTATCTTTCCGGGTGGAAGGTAAATCATGGACATTAGTTATGGAGGATTTGGCTAAAGCTATAATTTATATATGTTGACAATCATAAAGTTGTGGTTAAGATAGTTGGCGTCGAAGGTTTTATAGCTTCAGCCATGTCCAACCTATTCGAAAATTAAAGCAAACTTTTAAAATTCCAAATTAAACTCTAATCTGAGCACTATAAACTGATTGGCATGTCGCTAGCACAGTCACGCTGTTCCGACTCATCTGATCTCATCATTGCCATTGATCCTTAGGTCTTTCTCAGGACACGCCACGTGGAGGTAAACCAGCTTCATACCACCCCTAAAGCTTGGCTTTGACCCTTGGCCAATGTGGATCCCATCAACCAAACCTTGAGGAACTACGGCTATCCTAACTAACCCTTTCCTATTGCATTCTGAGAAAGACCTAGGTTGTTTTCTAGGTCCGAGGATTCAACGGCATGTTTCCGAGTTTTGGTTCCTTTGTTTGTTTCATCATCGGCTTTCGTCGCTGGTGGTATGTGGGACAACGCGTTGGTGTTGCTTCATCATTCTGTGCTATGCTTCTCTTGTGGCTTGACGGTGGATTCTTGCTTGACTTCTGTGTTTTTTATTGCTACAGCATGCTTTCGTATCAGCATATAAAACATTTTTTAATACGATATATAAAATAACCTTGAATATAATTTTGTTTGATAAATATTGGAAGCATCGATCTATTAGGTCCTCGTTTGCACTCAACTTTTCTGGCATGTGGAATGTCAGACCTTCGTTTGGACTGTCGGGACTAGGCCCAGTTCAGACTGTACATACACTGTGGATATTGGAACCTATACATCATCACTCCTCGTGTCTGATTGGTCGACCGGCTGGTTTCAGCGGCGTTCCCGTACATCTGCACGGCGCGCGCGTGGCTGCTGATGGCAGGCTTCAGTCTGGCCTTCGGGGCGATGTTCTCCAAGACCTGGAGAGTGCACTCCATCTTCACTGATGTCAAGCTGAATAAGAAGGTGAGATTCAGATAGTGTGGCCTGGTTTCCATTGCCCGCATTCTCATACTGCAAATCTTCTAATGAGAAAGTTTGGTGATCAGATCGCAACTTTTTATGCTTAATGAAAACCAATTCCAGAATACGGGTATTTCGGTTAGTAATTATATCTGAAATCATTACCTCATGATGGTGTCTAATAACCATCATAATAATAATATCACGACGTACTTACGTATGCAAGCTTGCATATACTGATGTTCCATTCCTTCTCCAGGTGATAAAGGATTACCAGCTGTTCATAGTGGTGGGCGTGCTGCTGGCCATCGACCTGGCCATCATGACCACGTGGCAGATCTCCGACCCCTTCTACCGAGCCACCAAGCAGATGGACCCTTATGTAAGTAATCATATTTACCTCTCTAGAATGTTAACAACTTTGTTAAATTATGTTTAATCATCTACTGCCTTATTCATAACCGCCCTCTAACTAAAACAATGTTAGTGAGTGTTTCGTCTCTTTTGCTCTTTGGAAAATACCGTATGTCAGAAAGGGACAAACCATTTTATAGCTAAAATGCTGCGAGTAAGCGTTTATGAATAAAGCCCTTAGTGTACGAGAAAAAGAGTCTTCTGCAAAATCCAGGGTCTGATTTCATTTCCAGTTGAAGGTAGCATTTTGGATATCGGATGTTAAAATGTCGCGTTACCATCACTTCCTCATCACAAAGGCGACCCATGTCATGTACAAATATAATTCATGTCTTCTTATCTCCTAAATTAGAAATCTTAATTTTTTTCCTTCTAGCCTCATCCGACGAGTGAAGACATCGTAATAGTCCAAGAGAACGAGTACTGCCAGTCAGAAAGGATGACCATCTTCATCGGAATCATCTACGCTTATAAGGGCTTGTTGCTGGTAAGTTCTATCATCATGTAACGCTCGGGGCAAGGGTTATGCAACGTGTAGCTCGACCATTATTTGTGCTTAATAAATAGTGGTACTTCTTTTTGAGCGCTATCATGCTTCAAAGGGCACGTTAAATTATAAGTCTCGGTTGTTTCAACGTGGTCTTACAGACCTTAACTTGCCTTTTATTAGTCTAAACTCTCCGACAGCATAGTCACAATCTAACCTACTTGACATATGTTTTTGGTTTATCTTTTCCCTACTCCGTATCTACAACGTCAAACATTACCCTTCTGCACTTTTTACTCTTTTCAACCCTTATTAATTATTAACTTCTTCCTCCATTGCACTTTTCAACCCCTATCAAGTATTCTTCCTTCTTCCTACATAACCTTTTTCAACCCCTATCAATGAACTCCTTCCCCACTGCAGGTGTTCGGCGCGTTCCTGGCGTGGGAGACGCGCCACGTGTCCATCCCGGCGCTGAACGACTCGCAGCACATCGGGCTCTCCGTCTACAACGTGCTCATCATGTGCATCATGGGGGCTGCCATCACTCTGGTGCGTCGGATTAGTTTTACAGGGTCTAGTGGTATTAGAAGCATAGTACCTATTCTTGAGAGAATTTTGGATGGAAAAGAAGCTCGCAATGCTCCTTACAGTCAACTGATGTCGTCTTCTGTTCCAGGTATTGGCTGATCACAAGGACGCGCTTTTCATACTGATCGCATTGTTCATCATTTTCTGCACCACCGGAACACTGTGCTTGGTGTTTGTGCCGAAGGTAAGATTTTAAAACAAGACTTTTGAAAAGAAAATAATTTTGGTGTGGAAAAAGGATTATGATCGTGTGTTTTGACATCTTTTGCTGGTGTCTCCTCTGCAGGTGACGAATGGCCTTCGTAAGATGTTCTTTGGCATGTGGGATGTTTCCGGTGTATCATCTATGTGGGAAGTCCCAATACATAGTCCTAAGGCCTTGCTTGTTCAAGTGATGTGTTCCCGTAGTAAGTATTGCATGTGTGGTGCAGCTGGTGCAGCTGGTGGAGCTGCGGCGCACGGGCACGCCGGGCGGCGGCGCGCCGCGCGTGCGCGCCACGCTGCGGCCCGCCTCCACGCACGAGTGCGGCGCGCCGGGGCCCGAGCTGGAGCGCCGCATCAAGGAGCTGCGCCAGTTCAACAACCGCTTCCGCCGCACGCTGCAGGCCAAGGAGAACGAGCTGCAGGTGCCCGCTGCCGCCGCAACTCACCACCCTCCACCTCTTACCATTATACACCTTTGTGTATACCCATATTCACTCCTAACTTCTATTGAGTGAAGGAAGAAAGAAAGAGTTTGCTCATCATAACACTCCTCACTGTACTGATATCTTCCTTCAGTGAGATGAGAGGCCTTTGCCCAGCTGTGGAACATCACTGTGTAACATTAATTTTACTTTTATCATAACAAATGGGCCGTCATTAAGGTTGAAGACACCATTAGTCAATTCATGGGAACTATGAAAAATCCGCTAAGTGACAACTTTTCTCCTCGTCAGATGCTACTCAGCAAACTTGGTGACGATGCCGGTTCTGAGTCTTCGATTAGAGACTCCAAATCGCCATCTATGAAGAGGACCAAGTTGCCGCTGCCCAGGGAGAATATCAGTCATCTAGGTAGTTGACATGGTGACATGACATTTTAATATTTTAATGGTATTTTGACTTGTCTGTAGAGCGGATGTTATATCTTTATCTATAGGAAATGTGGTTACGCTGTGTGACCACGGTTCCAATATAGGGTTCGTCAAAAACCTCAAACTTTTCCTTGATTCTTCCAGAGACAAGCGACATCACTTCAGTCTGCAGCCTCAGCGCGTCTGCTGGAGCTGAAGCTGAATACATTAATCTTCAGAATCAAGCTAACTTGGAAAGGTAGGGTACAAATTCTCTCTAAGTTACTCTTTAAACGATTGCTAATTAATTTATCTTGCTGAATTTAATTTATGATTTCCCCTGTCTTAATAAATCATCAGCTTAATGTTAATTAATTTACTCAAGATTTGTATTATTCCCCTCTTCATACGAGTTGCATATTTTTTATACGAATGCTCCAGGCCGAAGCCTTCAGCGCCTCCAGAACCAGTGTTAAAAGACCCTCACCCCAAAGAGCCGAAGAAGGAACAGCAGACCAAGAACGTGTCGTTCAAGAACCACCTGGACTACACCAGCCCGCCCTCCTCCAAGGCTGTTCCGGAGAAGGACCAGCTCGCGAAGCTGCCGTATGGGTGGACTGCCGAGGTACGACGTTATTATACCCAAATCACTACTTCTGCATCTTTCCTTCGGACAGTTTGAGTTATCTCTGATACAAAACACATCAAAAATAATTAGATGCTCTCACTCTATTTTGTATTTTTCTTAAGTCAGCAATAAAATAGTAATTTAATAAGATAGAAGCAGTGCCCCCAGTTCTGCTTTCTCATTTCATTATACCTAGATAAGTAAGTATATTTGACAGTCCAAATTATGGTCTTCTATAGGAACCATCAGAACCACCGAAATCAATAGCCAGGATCCCGGAGCCAGCCAAAGCCGAAGCCAAGACGATCCAGGCGTTGAAGCCAAGCGACACGCCGACTGCCAAGTCCATGCCAGCCAAGATCCAGGAACCGATGTACACTAAGGCTGCACCGCCTAAGGTCAATAAGGTAATGGTTTAATTAACAGCTAATTAGTAGACGGCCCTCATTAAACTTTTCTATGTTTACTTTAGTACCATACTCGTACATAACATGACTGAGGAATTGATTGCTGCTGGATAGAATATGGTCTTTTGAATACTGTACTAGGTATGTAAAATAATAGGTACCCCAAGTTAGACTGCTGCAGCTGCTTTCAATGTATTGCGTGATACCACTGCAGTCTACAGCCGTTGAGATTCGCAGAAACCTGTAGCCTCGTTTATGTGTACAACGGTTTCCGTTTTCGACTTGTATGTTAACTGAAAACGTAAATAAAATATGAATTCCAATGTTATTGCGACTGCAGACCCCAGAGCAGCAGAAGAAGGTGCTGAAGAGTCAGGAGTCCATCGGCGGAGTGCGCGAGGCGAGGTCTCGCCGGGCCTCGCCGCCGCCCGACGCAGCGCGGAGGGGCGGCGGTAAGAGACTTTGAGGACCCACACAACTCATCGTTTACTATGCGCAAATACTGTATCTAAAAATTCAAAATAGCATAATCGTATCTTAAAATAACAGTGCCTCACAGTTTCCCGTTAGGGATGAGAAATAGCCTATAATCCTACCGGGTGTATGTGGCTGTCCATTACAAAAAGAATTCTTTAAATTGAATTGGGAGTTCCTGAGATAAGCGGGTGCAAACAAACAAGCAAAGTTGGAAACTTTACCTCTTCATAATAGACTATAGATTACTGGACTCCGTATTTTAATTTACCCTGGAAATTAGTTTATGGCATGTCTCCTTCGTCTTTCATTTTCTTAGCTTTGAGGAGAAAGAGTTTTTGATTGTATATAGAATGATACATTGTGACAAATCTGTCAGGTCAAGAGCGGGACCCGACCCCGCCGCGGCCGAAGCAGGAGCCGGAAGACATCCTCGACTTAGACATGGACTACTCCTCCGTGGAGAGGAGGAAATCTTGTAAGTTATATGTGACTACAGGTAACTAGCTAAGTAAGTAAGTTCCAGTAGATTGGTGGCCAACCCTGGTGTCTGAGTTTTTAGACTCCGACATGGTTAACGATTGAAACAAACAGGACCGACAATTTAACGTGCCCTCTGAAACACGGTAGCGCTCAGATAGAAATGCCACTTTCGGCCACTCATCCAAGTAGGGGTCGAGCTGCACGTTGCTTAACAATGGCAATACTGCACTAACATCGCTTAGTCATACTACGCCGCATCATTCTGATGTGTATCCTATATTACTGTAAAGTTTCATCTAAATCCGTCTAGCAGTTTTTTCGTGGAGTTACAAACATCCATACATCAATTCTCACAGTATTAGTAGGATTTACTTCAAATGTGATTGTCCAGGTCAAAGAAGGGACTCGGAGAAGAGGAAGAAGGAGTTCATCGTGGTGCAGAGCGACCTGTGGGACACCAACACGTTCCAGTACACCTGCCAGAAGTCTCCGCCCAGCAAGGACGCCAAGCAGAGCAAGTATCTCCAACGGAGCCGTAGGCATAGTTAGAGTATAGGGAAGAGTAGCCAAAAACAAACATATCTTGTTACAAGTAGTTATTCATATTAGAGCAAGTCTTCTTGTCGGCTGTTTAAGACGCATTTTTATCTTACGTACACAATAATACCTAGGTAGGTATATCGGAGAAAACACAAGTCGGATTTCAATAAGGTACATGTTTATAGTTCGGATTCGACAGCCCACACAGGACAGTCTCTTAGGGTATTTATTTCAGTCATTGTATTATGCAATCTAGTCATATTTATTAATAACTAGCTGTGCCCCGCGGTTTCACCCGCAGCGCCCCCGTTCCCGTGGGAATTTCGAGATTTTTATTACTTATTTTTTTATACATATAAAAAATGTATAAAAACCTTGTTTTGACAACAACATAATATGTTCCTTAAATATATTTTAAAGAAAAGAATCATCTCGTTTTGTGCAGTCGTTCTGAAGTTAAGCGCCACAGACCACGAAAAAATTAAGCACTTAGCAACACATTTAACGATTTCAGCGATTTCAGCGATTCATTATTATATTTTAGATAATAATAACATACCGAAATTCAGGTCATCACCATTCACCAATGCAAAGGAGCGTATCAGAAAAGAACAGACAGCAAGCATCACCACACCACCACACCAGGTTTGTGTTACCACATTTAAGCATAATTAATTTTATCTACACTAATGTTGTAACATTCTACTTATGTTTCCAATACTTGACTTATAATTACTACTGTTATAGCGCAGACAACAAAACACTCAATTTAAGCAATTGCACATGATGTTATAATATCCACATCGATATCGTAAAATCTCATTATAACATCGCGCGCTCGCTCCTGATTGGCCCTGCGCGAGCTGCGCTCTCATTGGTTAGATTTTAATGGCGGCAAGTTCACTGTGACAATACACGTACGCGTGAAAAACTATTGTCAGCTTTTACTCTTGTTGTTTGATTTAATTGCATTAGTGAAGATAAAGTAGTGTATGCAACTGCATATAACACGGGTATTAAATGTGTGTGTGATGTGGATGTGGATATTATACCATCATGTGAAATTGCTTAAATTGAGTATTTTGTTGTCTGCGCTATAACAGTAGTAATTATAAGTCAAGTATTGGAAACATAAGTAGAATGTTACAACATTAGTGTAGATAAACTACTATTAATGTTCTGATAGACGTTCGCGCGGGAATTTTTAGTTTTCACCAGTGCTGCCAGATGAACAAATCTAATCAGCGCTGACAGCGGTGCACTAAGCGCCAGATTCGAATATATTCACGAGCCATTAAAGCGCTAAATCGGCTCCAACGAGTCAATAAAGCGCTAAATTCGAACTTTTAACTGAGGCGCTTTTTAGACGATCAGTGTGATTTAATAATCTCCCATACTAAACATGGGCTGTAACCATAAGCTCTTATAACAATTCTGATAAAGTTTTGGGAGCGAGACGCAGATTGCGACTTGTATAAACGCATCTCGTTAACGGCTCCGTTGTTTTGCACTATGTGTTTAGTATGGTAGATTGTGTAATCAAATTGATCGTGGAAAAAGCGTCTTATGCACGACAAAAATAAAATAAAATACGAAGTGATTATAGTGAAAAACAACTTTTTATTACAATAATAAAATTTAGAAGAGAAAACATAACAATATTATTCTATTCTTTAAACATAATAATATTTCTACATACAGTTTGGGTATAGTAAAGTCAATTTTAAGTAAAACAAAATTAAAATTCTTCTGCCATATTAAAAATTAAGAAAGCGCTAAATTATCCGCTAGGCGCTAAAATTATGAAGTGCCCGCTGAACATAGCAAAAAAGCGCTAGATCTAGCGCCGAAAGCGCTAAAATGGCAGCACTGGTTTTCACTATTATGCTATTATGTCTCTTGTACCGAGATGGAATATAGTTTGTTGCCATTATACAAATGGTTATTACCTTCATATTATGTAAATTTTCAGAGAACCAGAGACTAAATCAATGGAGAGGCGATCCTCGAATGCGTCAATTAATCACGGTAACTATTGCAAAAATCTATTTATATAAAATAAATAACAAATACTTACGTTAATGTAGTCTATCTGCTAAAAATTCTTTCATTTTCATGTTTATTTTTTAACTTTTTTGTATTATTATTATTATTTTTTATGTTTGAAGAGACCTATATTATTTTAATGTTTTTGATCTGAACTTGCTAGCCATAATATCTATCTGTCACACGCTTCCGCCCTCCATCTCAGGGAGCAGGCGGCTACTGAAAACCAGCGCCGTGCGGGATCCGTTCCGCACAGCAACAGCTGAGTTGCAGCCTTTTGCCAAGTTCCTTGGATTTTAATTCTCTGTGTATTTTTTTTATGTGGAATTCTCTGTGGATTTTTATTCTCTGTAAATCTCTGTGTATATTTCAATTATTAACTTTTGGCAATAAATGTATTTTATTCTTTATTTTTATTCTTAAAAAAGAATCCTAAATTGTTGAATAAAATAATCTTTGTTTAAATTACTTGTATGTTTGCAGCTGGTACGACTAGAGGTGGAACCCCTGAAGGTTATCGGGAAGCAGAAACGCTCAGGATGACAGACAGGTTGTCCAAGGTAACTGTCACAAATATCTATGAAAACAATTGATACAATTAAAGCCCTTACTACTTGATACTACTTGTTATAAAGTTGCTGCGCTGGTGCATAGGAAGTCATTCTCTGAAAGATATTATATTATGCAGTATTGACTGTAATGTTTCAGCGTCGTGGTTCCGAGTTCCCTCAGCCTGTGAGTACTCCGCCTCAACAGTCACAGACTAGAAGAAGACAATCTTCTGCTCAAGTAAGTCAAGTGATTGGTCACGTAATTTTCGTTTTAGATTGTTCTATCTGTAAGAAGTCGTAAGGAAATAAAAAACCATTATGAATTAACGAAACCTTATTCACATGCCCATATTATAACTTCAGGTTAAACCCTACCAAGAAGATAAGCCTGAAAAGTGTGAACCCCCTCGCCGCATTGAAGAGATGCCCAAGAAAGCCTTACCTGAAACGCCTCAAGAAGTGGAGACCTACAAGCCTGACCCTGACACGATCCGAGTGGCGAAGTCCCAGGAGTCTCCGGCGAAGAGGTTGAGACAGGAAGCGGAGCCGCTGAAGAGGGCTAAAGGAGTGGGGGATTCGCCGAGACTGACGCAGGCCAGTTACACGCCCCGGCCCGACCATCACAAGAGTAGTCCTAATGTCGCGTCAAGACACAAATCCGGTAAGTTCTTTAAACCCATTAGCTAAATATTTCTCATTTCCGCGAAAATATTGAGGCTTAAAACCCATGTTATAACTCATCAATAATGGACTATGGATTCTATGGTGAAAGACCTAACTGTGACTTTCTTACTTCTAGGGTCACCAGGAAAACGAGAAGAAAGAAAATCAGCAACATACGGCAGAAGCGACTCCAAGCGCCAAGACTCGGGAGACCAACGGAAGATGTACACCGCCAGCTCCGAATCTGAGCTGTTCGAATGTGCCATCCTGCCCATCTTCCACAAACTTCTCACGGAGAGGCACAAGAGCCAGCCCCACGGCCTGAACCTCAGCTACGGAGTCAGCTGCCCGAATATATCCATCAAATGTGACATAGTGGAGTATTTGTAGTCGAACTTCTCAGTAAACGTGTCTGTCTATTATTGTTGTGAGAGTTTATAACATTGTTTGCTGTTCGTGGTAATTTGTTGTAGGAACGATTTTTATGGTTAATTATTTCTTTCGTTAATTATTTCGTTAGGTATGCAATCTGAAATTTTCGAGAAAAAAGCATCATCCTATTACTTACATTTTTAATTTATTCATCCACCGGGTCCCAGCTACTTATAATATTACCGTATTAAATTACAAGTCATATTTCGAAGGATAATTCATAGTCATTTGGTATATTGCTTTTTTATTTCCAGGTTGGAACTAATTTTACCTACAGTTTGGTACGTTATGTAAACATTAGCTAGATAAAAATTAATAGTATATTAAGACCAAAACACTGCCTCTCCCGTTTACACTATTCGCTCGGTTGTTTTTGTACAGGAATCTCCTACCTACCTGGTTAGTAAAAATGATCTGTCATAATATCGTTATACTCAATTTAGTACTGAATAATTAATACAATATAAGCTCAAAAACTACTTTATATTTAACATAAAATACATCGAATGTCTATGTATGTAAAGAATTATATGATTTGTATAGATTTATATTATCGTTATTTAAACTTGTTCCATTAATTACGCACAAGTTAACTATAGTTAGTCAAGTTGTTTTATATTAGTTAAAAAAAGGCAAATTAGTCACTTTCATTTTAGATGTGTTCAGATTTTAGATCAATTATTTTAAAAATGTGAAACGTAGCATAAATATTGCGCAGTTTATAGTATTCCTTAGGTCAACTGATTTATACATAATCTTTTCGTAGTCTAATATTACATTGAATTTATTTTCATTGGTTTGTACATTCCCATTTTCTTACTGTGTAAGAAATGTTAATTTATGAAGTTCTGCACATATTTTATGAAGACTCGAATAGACATAAACTACTTTTATCTATTTATTGAAATAATACATGTATGTATAAAATAAAAAAATGAAAGAAAAGTTGGTTTTATTCTCATTGTAAACTATTATTAAATAATAAATAAATAAATAAATTACTTTTCCGTAAACAATTTTCCCCGAAAAAAAGCGATATTTAATTATATGGTAACATTTCTACGTCAGCGTCTTGCTTTGTGTCAAATGTTATGTCAATGTCAGTGTCTCATCAAAAATTATTATTCTTTCCAATCATTCATTCATTCATTCATTCAAAAACACATTCGTTCGTTCGTACTTTCGTTCATTCATTCAGTATTTTTCTGTCTTTTGTGCCGTTTGGTTGTGTTTATTTTATTTGTGTAATTTTAAAACTAATTTCAAGTAACTTTGTGTTTATTATTCATGTTACTACCGTACCGTACCTAAGAGGAGGTTGAACATTCAAAATGCCTGTGTTTCACACGAAGATCATCGAGAGTATCCTGGAGCCAGTGGCTCAACAGGTGAGTTCACGTAAACTCCTGATATTTTTAGATTAGTTGATTATCCGTTCTACTTTTCTTATGTGGGTGTTTTATCTTCGTTATTGTTTACGGGAGCGAATATTTGGTAGTTATCGCGGTGTTATGTCATCGGAGTATCGGCGGGGCTCCAGTAATGTCTTTATTTGGCCGCCTCGCTTCTCGCGGCGCCGGCCTACTGTAACCTTCCTTCGCTAACCTTCTTGGGGCATGAATCATACTTATAATGGCATTATATTGGTATTGATAAATTCCCCGAAAACTGTGAAGTACACAGTAAAAACATATTTTTTTGTTGATTGTTTATCTATCTGTTACTAAACATCATATAAGATTAAATTAGAATAAAGGACTTTTCCTTGCTCTTGAGTTGGTTCGTGCTAGTATTTAGTAGGTACAAGTTTCAAATTACTTCAAAAGTCTCCAAAGGTTAACGTTTTTTCAAGGGCAAGGTTGATTTATCAAATACATAAATTTTTAGGTACTTGCTACTTTAAGTTCGTATACAATACCAATAAGAATAAGATAAGATTAATAACAAAACTAAACAACAATGTCCAGTGTGTACATGTTATTGCAACTGAGTGTTTGTAATGACCTTGATTAAAACCTGCCCCCATCGCACAGTGGTCCCGAGTTCTAAGAAGGGCGGTCATAGGGGTTTCGCACAGTTAAGGAGTACTGTAATCGATGTTAATCAGTGCAAATACACAGTTTTATGCTATATTATGTGTGGTATTAATAAAATAACTAGATTATATCAACATAATGACAGTTTATTTGATAAAAAATGCCAATTCTCCAAAAATATTTTTTTACAAAAAATAGCTCAATTATATGAACCTTAATTAGCTTAATAAATGAGATACTGAGAACAAACATTACCTGAATTCCTACTAGTTAACTAATTAAATGTGTTACTACTAGTTAACTAATTAAATATGTCTACTTAAGTATATGAAAATACTTATAATACTTATATATACCTACTACATATAAAAAAGAAACAAATTTTACAAATCATTATGAAATAGACAATAAATTCAACACCTCTACTGATAAAACAGACTTCTTCTTTTTCGGTAGTTTCCTTAGACTAGAAATAAATGGATCAGAATTAAGAAGAAGTCTGTGAATAAGATCGGTGTTGGTAGTGACTCGAGACATTTTCCTCGTGTTATCACGTCGAAACTGCTTAACTAATTTATTACAAGATTCAGCGGCCTCTTCCGAGAGCTCGCCGATGGATAACAATGAATGCTCAATTACTTCTGATCCATGAACTAATACTTTATGTACAGAAGAGGGCAAGTTATACCAGGGATATTTCGCAACAAGTTTGCGCGCGGTCTCTATGGCATACTCTTTAAACGCAAGACTATTGATTTTATAACCCGACGAAAGACACTGTAACAAACAATAACATCTGTCAAGAAGTGTTTTGTCCAATCCAGTAATTTCGGCTGCTGGGTGCCGTGGCCGGACACAATCGAAAGATCGCAAACTTCAATCTCGTTCAGCCAATCGCTGTACTTAGCGACCAAGCGGATATGTGATCGTTGAACTCGTTTCCAATAGATCACCAATCTGTTACAAAGATAGTTAAGCCTTTTGAGCAGGTCGTCGGTGTTCACATTTTCAACGTCTGGCAGTAGTTGCGTCAGAGTTTGAAAAACTTGACGACACTTGTCAACATCGGAAGTACTACCCGTAATGGATAGCCAAGTATCTAATACAAGCATTCTTGTAAAAGAACACCTAATAGATGTACCTAAAACAAAAAATGGTAATTTAAGTGCAAATTCAAAAAACACATACATCTCGTAGCAATTGCGATCAACCCCGTAGTACTTATACTACGGGGTTGATCGCAACTTTTCGCAATGAGTTATTCTTTTATTCAAATAAAGACACATTAAGGAACATTTTAATATAGGATACTAATGTATATTCGTGTAAGAAAGTAGTTGAAAGCTTCAGTGAAAACTAATTTCGAATAAAAAATTAAATTATATTCCTGTGTGGCGTAGCACCATATTTACGACAATATATGTTATAAAAAATATCAAAAAATACATTAAATAAATCATACATACCTTTAACTTCAATTTCCATTGCAAAACAACAGTCCCAAATAATCAATTCTCGGAAAAACACGCGTCAGGTAAGAACGTGATTAGCGCTTGAAAATACACTAAATGATGACTAATGCGATGCGTTCACTTCCGATGCACTAAACTGACTATGACTAATTAATCATTGCAAAACTTTTTATACCCTCAGGTAGTACGACTAATAGTGGGTAATTAGGCGAGGTATCATAACAAAAATCAAGCATTGTGATTGGAGCCCTATGACCTACTACGGGACCACTGTGCATCGTGGCAAAATGCAACAAGACAATATAATTATTATGATAAATAAATACTGTCTGTTAATTGGTGGTATAATGTCTTCAATAAAACACCAAATAATGTTATTTGTGTATTTAACTTTGTAGTTAGACCAACAAGTGATTATAATAATAATAGGAGGGTAGACTGAATGACAAATGCTTATAACTAGAAACACGCGGGTAGTAAGTAGGTAGCATATACAACATACCTTTCCCCCAAGTATACAAAATATATTTAAACTTTAACTTATACTTAAAGTAACAATTTTGTATATATATTTAAAAATAATCAACTTTAGATCTATTTCATATACATTGAATCAGGTCTCTCATAGGGGCTTTTTGCATGTGATGTAACTTTGCTTTTAATTTTACCACCCGAATAACTAGCCTTATAATCCCTAGGTATACCCAACATCTCAGCCCACTGGTCCGGACTCGGTATTTCAATTATTTCTTCACCCGAACCCGTTCCTTCCATTTCTTCATCTCGGTTCTCTATTTCCAAACTAGACTCATTATTATTTACTTCCTCCCTCTCTCTTCCTCGGTCTACATCTTCTGTGGATTTCTTTTTAACCAGTTGGTCGATGTGTCGGTTGACAACATTACCATCACTGGTTGAAACTTGATAATTAGACGGTCCTTGTTTCTTAACCACAGTACCAGGCAACCAACGAGGACCACTACTATAGTTTCTATACATCACACTTTGGCCCACATTAGTTTCTCGAGTAATATTATTAGCATTTTTGGTAATTTGTTTATTAGTTTTATTTTGCATACGATTATCCGGATGTATGACATCTAATAAGGTACGTAAGCGTCTGTTCATTAAGAGTTCTGATGGGCTCTTGTTAGTTACAGTGCAAGGAGTTACCCGCAATCCTAGTAGCATTTGAGGAACCTTAACATCCCAACAAATGTCATCCATTTTGCGCAACTTGTCTTTTACAGTTTGCACCATTCTTTCAGCCAATCCATTCGTTGCCGGATGATAAGGCGCTGTCTTGATATGTTTAATTTTATTTGCGTCTAAAAATTGCATAAGCTCAGCTGAAGCAAACGCCGTTCCGTTGTCGGAAACGAAAGTCTCACACAGACCATGGGTAGCAAATAAGTTCCTGAGGTGTTTGATGACCGTAGTCGCGGTCATATTGTTTACCACGATTACCTCAGGCCATCTGGAATACGCGTCTACAACGATTAAAATATACTTTCCTTGGAAAGGTCCAGCAAAGTCGACATTGATTCGAGACCACGGCTTTGTAGGCGTGATCCACTCAGACTTAGATTTCGGAGGCATATGCCGATTTTCGAGACATTTGTTGCAACCGCTTACCAATGCCTCAACATCTTCGTTCAATTTTGGCCACCACACATAACTTCTGGCCAGTGATTTCGTTTGGACGATGCCGTTATGTGTTTTATGTAAAGCACGCAGTATCGTTTCACGCAATGATGACGGTACAACCACTCTACAACCCAATAAGATACAATCTTCGTGCATAGAAAGTTCCGAACGATGTAACCAGTATGGACGTAGTTCATCATCGGTAACTCTAGTAGGCCAACCGCTTAGTACATGATGAGTTACACGGGACAATAGTCTATCTCGCTTAGTTGCTAACGCTATTTCGTCAGCATCCACAGGGAAGTCGACAGGTGTCTCTGCCATCAGCAACACGTCACATAGCTGCTGTTCAGGTTGGTCTGGAACCGGCTGTGGCCATCGGCTCAAACCATCAGCGTGACCAATCTCCTTTCCTGGCTTATACACAATTTGGTAATTGTGTGACGTCAACAAAATTGCGATTCTCGTTAGACGAGGCGACAAAACTGTGGGCATAGGTCGCTTTGGATCGAATATTCCCAACAACGGCTTATGGTCGGTAACTATAGTGAAGGGTCTTCCCATGATATAGTTATGAAACTTGCTAACTCCAAATGAAATGGCAGTAGCTTCTTTATCTAATTGTGAGTAGCGGCGTTCGTGAATATGTAGTGTTCTGGAACTCATAGCTACGGGGCGCTCCTGTCCGTCGTCCATAATGTGTGATAATACAGCGCCAACGCCGTATTCTGAGCTGTCACAGGTAAGTACCAATGGCTTATTTAAATCGTAATGAACGAGAGTCAAATCAGATGACAGTAACCTCTTAGCCATGTCAAAGCTCCTTTGTTCCCTGTCTGTCCACTGCCACGATTGTGCTTTGTCGAGCAGCCTATGTAGGGGCTCAAGCATGGTCGCTTTATGAGGTACGAACCTCTCGTAAAAATTATAAAGTCCCAAGAACGCTTGTAGTTGTTGAACGTTCTTTGGTTCCGGAGTGTTGACGATAGACTCAACTTTACTAGGTGCAGGATGGATACCTTCGGCGTCTATTACAAAACCGAGGAACTCTACTCGTTCCTTGGCAAACTTACATTTGTTCCGGTTGAGTCGCAAACCTGACTTACTGATGCGCTCCAGCACAATGTCGAGACGCTGCGTCATCTCCGACATGGTCCGGCCACTGACGATGACGTCATCGATCAGTACCGCGACGCCGGGAACGCCCGCCAGCAAAGCCGTCATCAAGCGCTGGAAAATTCCCGGGCAGGCTTTGACACCGAAAGCTAATCTGTGTACTGAAAACAAACCTTTGCATGTGTTTAATGTTAACAGCTGTGCTGTGGCGTCTGTGACGACCACTTGTGTGTATGCGCGATCGAGATCGAGTGTCGTGTAAAATTTGCCACCAGCAATCGTCGCAAACACCTCACTTGCAGTCGGCATAGGGTAGGTGTCAGATTCGGTAGCCTGATTAACCGTACTGCGGTAGTCACCGCAGAGACGAATGTCCCCGTTTCGTTTGGGTATGGGAACGACCGGAGTCGCCCATTCTGAAAAAGACACGGGGCGAAGTACCCCTTCCCCCACTAAGCGATCTATCTCTTTCTCAACTTTGTCTTTAATAGCATATGGTACGGGACGTGCCTTCAAAAACTTAGGAGTCGCACCTGGTTTTAGGTGTATAGCCACAGGGTCCCCCTTGTAAGTACCGAGTCCGTCCCTGAAAACCTCACTGTGTTTAGCTACAATCTGATCGTTCGTAGACATGTCAAGTTCAGATATCATATTAACATTTAAAGTAATACCTAATGCCTCGAACCAATTACGTCCTAACAGATTCGGCCCCGAGCCCTTCGCTACAATGACATTCAAAACACACTTAATGTCTTTATATTGTACTTGCACTTGCGTTTGTCCCATCACTATAACCGGTGAGCTGTTCCACGTGCACAGGCGGTTTTGTATCGGCCGCAGGGCGCTGGGCGAGCGCACGCGCGCCCACGTCTGCTGGTTCACCAAGGAGAAAGCGGCGCCGGAGTCCACCTCCATCGCTACCGGCGCGCCGTCCAATAGCAGCTTCACCTCGTATGCTGGAACGCGAGAGCTCGTCCGGCTCTCCATGTTATAAATGCCATTAAGTTGCACGTCAGTCTCGTTTTCGGCTAGGTTAATTTTTTCTAAACGACTTCTCTTTTTAGCGGTGCAGATTCTCTCGATGTGGCCTTTCTTCTTACAAAAGTGGCACACGGCGTTAACAAAGCGACACTCGCCCGCATGCCGGTCTCCACATCGATAGCACAGTCGAACATTTGTTCTGGATTGCACAGCGTTGACGTCCATCGGTTCGCATGGAGGCGGCGACGTCGCCGCGGCGCCAGCTGCCGTTCCGTCGTAGCTGACGGCGGCGCCCGTCACGGAAACGCTCTGCATCATGCGAGCATCCCTGCCCGCACTTTCGGCCGATAGCATAGCTTCAACTACATCATTGTATTGTAAATTGTCTCTCTTTAGCAGTTCGTACTGCAAGTTGTGATTGTTCATACCGCATACCAATCTATCACGAAGCATTCTTTCCATGTCCGTAAAGTTACAGCCGGCACTAATCTTTCTGAGTTGCGCTATGTATTCCGCGGCGGATTCGCCTTGTTGTTGATCGCGCTTATAAAATTTGTACGACACAGAAATCTCATTAGGTTTTGGACTGTAATGTTTGGTTAGAATATTTTCGATTTCAGTAAATGATACATCACTAGATTTTTTAGGTGTAATCAACGCCAGGAGAGTCTCGAACACTTGTACGCCGCAAACTGTGTAGAAATTTGCCCTTTTAGCTGAATCTGAGACGACGCCATTCGCCTCAAAACAATATTTTAGTCTGTCGATGTAGTTGTCCCAATTATCACATTTCACATTGAATTCATTAAATTTCACTGATTTACGCTCCATTTTTCATGTTTTCGTATCGTCGCCACTATAATGTCTTCAATAAAACACCAAATAATGTTATTTGTGTATTTAACTTTGTAGTTAGACCAACAAGTGATTATAATAATAATAGGAGGGTAGACTGAATGACAAATGCTTATAACTAGAAACACGCGGGTAGTAAGTAGGTAGCATATACAACAGGTGGAATCTTCGAATTTCAAATATTGCACCAACATATGGCATTTATATATCAATATCAATGTAGGGGGTTATTTGAATATAAAATAATAGAATTAAGACATGGTAAATAAATCAAGATATCCTGTAGAAGCTAGAATCAAAGGTATCGCAAATCCCACTTGAAAGTATCTAAATATTGCTACTTTTAAAATTCGGGTAGTTAATGTTTACATTGAAGATTATCCTCAAAGTTCAAACTTCACACAGATCATTAAATTAGGTACATGTTAATATTAATACATAGATCTACTGCATTCTGTAGATAAGGAGGAACAATATTATTATTAGTTTATCAAAAATTCTTATTAAAACACCTAAATATAATTCCACCATTAATTAAGACATACCTTTCACATGACTTAAAAAATCAGCATCTAGCTCCTAATATGGCAACATTTACTAAACTATAAATTAATAACCAAGATTAAGAACCTATATACGTCTTCCAAATTCAAATGAGACTTAATAAATCCCCCAAAACATTACCTCTTTGATACAATAGTAAATGAAGTCATTGTGATCGAAGACTCAATGATCCGTGCTGATCTCGGGTCAATGACCCAATGACAGGTTTGCAATCATACCCCGAGCTTATATTTATTGTCTATTGTCCAAATAATTGTCTTTTCGATATATTGCCGTCATTATGTCTGTTGTGAAGCTGTTAGTTTTAATGGTATACATTAAAAGCATTTTGGCATAATTGATACTTTAAATTAATAGTTTTGTTTATGTTTTAGATAACTGTGATAGATAAAATGATTTGTTAACTTGACTCATGGTACCTTTGTTGTATATAATTAAAACTGAAGGCATTAAAAGTTGTTGAAAAATTGATCTGAACATGAGCCTTCGTGCTATCTCCGTGCTACACATTTGCGACATGTAGCGTCTTTACTGCCGTACCTACTCAGAGATTTGACAAACATTAAATGTCAAAATTACTCATTAAATCTACTAAGGAAGCATTTGACGTGTCTGAGTACGGGTATTACTGGCGGCGTCAAAACGAACCCGGCATAACCGTCGCCGAGTCAACGAGCACATCCAATGCACTTAGCTCATCTCGAACCCTTGTTAATCGACATCGTAACAGTATGCCTGCATCTACTAATTGATAAAGACGAAAGTTTATGACAATAGATGCATATTTCATAATCTTTCACGCAAAAACTACTGAACAGATTCTGATCAAAATTGGTAGAGAGATGGATTACATTCTTTAATACCACAGAGGCTACTTTTTATCCCGAAATTCCCCCGGGAACGGGTCCCTACGAGTAAAACTGCGAGGAAAGACTGTAGACTATATTGTAATACCTTCTATTCTCGTGTCTCCAATCAGTCATGGTAATTACCTCGCGGCCCTGAAGGCGGCCAGGGCCCAGGAGCTGGCGTCCAGTTGGCACGCGCACCTGCCTCGGCCTCCGTTATTATTAGGACTGCGCCCTTCCACACCGGAAACCATCATTTAACTTTTACATAACGTTTTCTGGACGTTTGATGGAGATATTTGTTACTATCCACGCCCCGCGGTGATACCAGCGTTGTACCCGTTCTCGCGGGAATTTCGAGATAAAATGTATGCCATGTGTTATTCTGATGTATAACTTATATTACTGTAAAGTTTCCTCCAAATCCGTCCAGTAGTTTTTTCGTGAAAGACTAACAAACATCCATACAATAATACATACATACAGGATTTGGTGGACCAACAATATCATGAAAGCAAAAGTTTTTGACCATCTGCTTTTCGCTCCGTTTTCCCGTAAATCCTGACCGATTTTGATAAGTTATGGTAGTTTCACATGCTGGTTATTTTATTATCCGATTTCCAAAAAAGGAAGAGGTCTCATATCGTCCAAATCTCTTCTTTTACCATCTCGAGTTATTTCGCGTGTTGCTAGTCACCCATTATTTAATTACTCTCTTGGGTAGAGTCTTGAGAAATGGATGATCGGTGATTAGGATCCGTAAAAGTCCTGAACAAGATTTGGCCAGATAGAACGAATAATTCTTATTTTCACACTAGTACACATACATATCCTAGTAAACATACTCGCACAGGATTTTTCGCGGTAAAAAGTTTATAAAGAAAACTACTTTCTTTTTAACACGCTTTTATTAGCTTGGCCTGTATGTATGTATGTATGTAATGAAATCTTTGAACATCATTTTCACCAACTTCCAGCAGTCTGATTAATTTGAAACTTTGCATACGTATCAAGGACCGATGACAATGCAATAATTTAAAAACAGTTTCCCATTATCCTTAATGGATTTGCCAGATTTACTAAAAATATTACTTCATATAAAAGACATCAACGGGCGCTCGCTGTCGGACGGAACGGGAGTTCTGTTTTATTTTACTAAATGGTACTAGACACTAACAGCGTCCCGTGGTTTTCCCGTGATGGGCCTGTTCCCGTGGGAATTACGGGATGAAAAGTTGCATATAATGTTATGCTTACTAAAAAATAAAAAATAAAATTATAGTTTTAAAAAACTAAAAAACACGCTTTTTGCAAATTGAACTAAAAACTAGAAAATAATTTTTCACCTCAAATCAAAATTATAATAAAATTTAAGTTATTAACACAATGATTCAATTCAGAGTAAAAAGCGTGGGGTGCATTTTACTGTAGTTCATAACTATCCTCTCATAGATATGTAGTTACCAATGATGATTGTAATATTTAAAAAAATATTAAGCACCCCACGCTTTTTTACTCTGAATTGAATCATTGTGTTAATAACTTAAATTTTATTATAATTTTGATTTGAGGTGAAAAATTATTTTCTAGTTTTTAGTTCAATTTGCAAAAAGCGTGTTTTTTAGTTTTTTAAAACTATAATTTTTTTTCCAATGTTGCGAGTGCATTGCACCACTGGTGGTCCCGAGGGACACATATCCTGTTTCCCAAGTATAGGTTACCTACCTGGTAACTAACTAGGTACTAGGGATACAAAATCGAACTCGATTTATTTGTAATATTAACGTATAACGTATTTGGCTATTTCATTACCTAATCTAGACGCCGCCAAGGTTAAGTACTAATCAAACGGCGTGCTAGCACTTGGTGCTCAAGTGAATGACCTAAGACACACAATGCCTAAATAAGCATCTTGTAGAACGACCAATAGAGCACGTTTTACGTAGGACGACATTTTTGCATACCTTTTTTAGAAATACTTATCTTTTTTATGTTATTTGCATAAATGTACGATCAGACATTTTCGCGGTCGACTTTATATTTAAACTATGACAGGTAAAGAAAACCGATAAGTTCGGAATTGGCTATTTTCGGAAAATATTTTTTGTTGATTTTCTGCAGTCTATCGGCAGTCGGCACACTTTATGCCGAAATTGCCACGGGAACAAGTTGTTTTCGAAGTTAATATAATCAATCTTCATAACTTTCCCCCTAAAATGGTCTACTACTAACTTTTCAAACTGTACATCACTCACATCTCCAAATAACTATACTTTTATGCAGTAACGCGTAATAACTATTTACAATCCACTTAACTTTGTAGATACGCATAACTAAACCATAAAGTTTTATCACTATTAGTTTAGCAATTAAACATCTACAGACATAACTACTTTTCTGTCCATGAAGCATCTCTTTCTATTTTATTTTCTCATTGGTCTGTTGGCTAGAGCTCGTGACTCACTCCGCATATCTTTGCATCTTTTATATGATGTTCTATCAGCTATACTGTGCTATAAATCAATTGTTTTATTTTAATTCCTTATTTCTAAAAGTGAATATCCTATGTATGTATGTTTGTTACTCTTTCACGAAAAAGCTACTGGACAGATTTGGATGAAACTTTACATTGATATAGGTTATACATCAGAATAACACATGGGATTCATGTTATCCCGGAATTCCTGCGGGAACGGGTAAAACGCGGGGTGTGGCCAATATATATCCATCCACCTAGTAACATTATAAACCGTCGTCGGATTTTGAACTGTACAAACCATTTACAATTTAACGCATAATTTTTAGTTATTTCATACTCTGCCGATGCATACAAACTGTAATCGGTTCGGAGGTACTCCAAAAGAGATATCTATCACGTTAACCCGCAAGTGAATTAAGTGAGTAAAATCCCGTGCTCTAAATAAAGTGATACAAACAAACAATCAAGTCCTCTGTTTTATTCGAGAGGTGCCCTTTCTCCAATGTATTTCTTGTGTTATTTGTGTCTGGAATACTGATCGATGCTCGAGAGTTGAGTCTTACTCATACTGTTGTGGTTTCCTTCTTATTTTATTCACTTGTGACTAATCCGGCATTGAATATAAGAGAAGTTATTGTTTAATATTTAATGACGTCATAATACTTGATTGAAGTAATTAAGGACGGTATGTAAGTAAGTAGGCTGACCCCATCATCACCGTGTGGGACAAAGGCAGGAGAGAGAAAGAGAGAGAGAGAGAGAGAGTAACAATAGAATAGGATAAAGATGTTAGTTAGTTTCATCAAAATTCAGTTTGAAAAGATTGCAGATATTATATGCACGTTATTAATTTCAAAGGACACATTTATCATCTTAATGTGCAGTCAATAAGACTTTAGTTATTGGTCGTTATCTCACGTCTCAATTCGTTCAAGAGACTTAAGTGTCTACGCCAAGCTGCTATGCAAATAAAATTAATCATCGCACTCTCAATAAACGATGTAAAAATACCATTAGGCCCATCGCAGACGACAGACTATCCGTGACGCACTTTTTAGTCTGTGAAAATAGAACCTATGTAATTATATGCAGTAACGCACACGACGCACAAAAATCCGCGACAATCCGCGACCAAATTTTTGTGCGCCGCAGACTCGATCGCACAAAAAGTCTGTCGTCTGCGATGGGCCCTATTATTTGATATTTCCCACTTGCTCGTACGATGCGAACAGTGTTGCCAGGTGATATTAATTCAAATAGTTCTATATTCGAACTGTGACTCACGTTTCTTACTGGTTGTTTGTAATCTTCAGTTTTCGCGCCTTGTGTTCCCTCCAATTTTAAATATAGAACGGGAATTTCGTAACAGTCCGTGTTTTGTTTTTATTTTCGTTTATTGAAGTTAGTTTGAGTTGACGCCTTGCTCTTGCGCAACCTCTATAAATAGGAGTATCGATAAATTGTTGAATCGATTTTTATTTGTGTATCGATCGACATCAGAGGCATTCTAATTCTAATGGCTTGGCAAATATTTGGAGTATGTACATAAGTATAACAGTTGTAAATTAACTGAGTAAACAAGCAAAAAGTCATTTATTTTTTCGATCAGTTACTAACTTTCATAGATACAATCACACTAGCACAAGAAGGTTACGCAAGCCTAATGAGATCCTTAAAAGGTAAAATTCGAAAACCAAAGGAAATATTTGTTTAATATTCTTCTGAATATCAATTTCCCAACATGTCAGTTCGCCATATGGTCCACACCAACGCGCCGCGGCCGTGATCTCATTTGTTACGAAACAAACATTAAAATAATACATATTTGCATTTGTTTAACATTTTATTGTGTGTATTCAATCATTTTGTCAGCCAGCTAAAATATCGGTAGTTTCAAAATTTTACTACCAAGAGGTTATTGAACAACATTGGCCCAAGTTGGCCCAACACTGAAATATTATTAATTATACATGTCTATCTTATATGACTTCCTTTTCTCTTTTCAATTATGAGCTGATGTTTAAACAATGTCCAACTCCAAAATATGTAAGGGATCAAATCCCGTTGGACTAATTTATTAATCACCGTGTTGCTACCGTTCGCTTAGATAATGAAACATATACGTTATGAAATGTCAGCTGCGTGTGTTCTGTACGCGGTCTGCAGCCGGCCAGTTATTGTAAACAATTGGAAAGGTTGAATCAATCTAACTGGATTTTCTTGGAACTAAAACAGTTTTATACTTCAAACTTCTAGCTACTTTGTTATCCTAACTAATATTATAAATGCGAAAGTAACTCTGTCTGTCTTTCACGCCTAAACTACTGAACCGATTTGAATATTCGGTACACCGTTAGTCCAGAGCCTGAGAAAGGACATAGGCATACTTTTTATCGCGAAATTCACGCGAGAACGGTTATAACGCGAGTGAAACCGCGAGTTGCGGCTAGTGTTGGTAATAAATACTACTTTTGAAATATTTATTTTCAGTTACGCTAGCAGATCTCACCTGTTTCCGAAATTGTATGACACGAACTACTCTTCTGAACTTAAGAGCTAGGATCTTGTTGATGGAGTTTTTCCATTTCTTTCGGTTCCCTGCTAGCCTCTTCCAATTATATTTAAAACGTCAGTATATTATAATATAGAATAGTATCAATGAATATATTATGTTCTTCAGTGTACTGAAATCTACGCTGCGTAGAGGAGTTTCCCCTGCATTCTACTTTGAGAATTACAAAAATATTTTTTAAGCAGTTTAAAAAAAAAAAAAAATTGCCACTGCATGAGTGGGACACATGACACATTGGGCGAATAAACAGTAACTATTAGCCTGTAATGTCCCTGTGGGCAAAGGCATTTCACTGGAGATATCATTATGATGAGAGCTTACCTATACCTTAGAAATTACAAATAAATACTTATAGGACTTTTCGAAGATGATGAACTTACACATACAGTCTTACGCCAAAGCACGCACTTACTATGCTCACTTTACTGATATCTTCAGGTAGATAAGAGGCCTTTACCCAGCAGTAGGACATTATAGGCTAATACTTTACTAACTATGCTTAACGGTATTGTTCCCAAACACAGACATGTGCTATCTGATCAACGTAATGTGTTCGCTGATCCCCACGTCAGTGCGACAAGTGTTGTTGTTTGAGCACTTCGCTACTGCAAGCTGCCCTTGACCCGGAGATCTCCGCTCGGTGCAGTGTGCCACATAGCGGAGTGTACAATATACACACAATATAGTTCTGTAGGCGTCAGTTTGGGTGACGAAATATATTCGGGCATTTGATGATAACTAGTAGTAGAACAAGAACGAGATCCTTTATTTTACGTTTGTTCTGATGTTTCCTCACTGTACTTATATCTTCAGTGAGATGAGAGGCCTTTGCCCAACAGTGGGACATTACAGGCTAATACTTTTTTTTTTTTTTTTTACTTTTTTTTTTACTGATGTTTCGGCCCCTTTATAGGAACTGTGGTCACAGAAGACACTTAATCATAAAACACTCGGACAATCGGAAGTGTATCTTTAAACGTTTAATTTCAAAATGAGTAGTGTTTGCTTAAACTTAAGATACCAGTAGAATAAGACTAGCTTTTAACCCCTGACGCAAAGGAAGGAGGTGTTAATAACTTTGACGTCGATCTTTGAGTATGTGTGTGTTTGTGTGTCTGTCTGTAGCATCGTAGGTTCTAAAACGGGTGGACCGATTTCGATGCGGCTTTAAATTTGAAAACGAGCTTCCTTGCGGTGGTTTTTAGCTATTTTTGGTAGAAATCGGACCAGCGGTTTTTGCGTAGTGAGTTTTATTTTAATTTTTTAGTCAATTTTATACCATTGTTATGTGTTAAGCTTTTTAGACCGCCTAAAGCTTTCAACATGGTCTATCGATTGAAACAACTGGGGGATAATTCAACGTGCTCTGCCAAAATTCTTTAGTGATATCCTGGAACATATATTTTTTTTTACTGGTATTGTACCACTCATAGTGCTAATAGGCAGTCATTATGTTAATCGATACGATAAACTAGGTGTTTTTGTGCCTAAAGAGCAGACTTTAATGTGATGACGTAGGCTTATCATGACTTTTGATAATCACTTATGACCTCATCTGTACGTTGATATAAAAAATAAAGTGTTCCTGACTGAATGAGTACGGTGAGGAGCACATAATCATAGACATAGTCTGGAATGACACATAGGCTTCTTTTTATCCTGAAATTCCCACAGGAACAGGTACAATGCGGATTTTGTTAGAAAGGGGCTCTAATAACGCTAAACATTTTACTGTTGTAGTTTCGTGCGGTAATCTGTACAGAACTATATAACACAGTCAATTTACAATAACCTAGACATTAAAAAAGCAAGGCACAACTGGTTCAGATCAATGCCGCGGTATTTGTGAGGGTTATGTCACCAGCCGCCTCGATAACAGCTCACCTCACCGAGGTGACGCGATGCTTGTTTATAGATCACTTTTATGACCGAATGTGTACTGTTTTAAAGATAGTTGTGGTTTGTACATTTAATGTAGTGTTTATATTATCTTTGGTTGTGTACTCCGGTAACAACGTATATGTGTTTGGCAGATAGTGACCTTCTAGGTCGATAATATATATCGAATAATAGTTCTTCATAATAAATACTACTGAACGGATTTTAAGGAACCCTGATTCGGGATAAAAAATCTTGAATTTAACCTGAGAGTTAGTAAACTAAGATAGTTAAAAGTTAAAGCATACAGAATGCAACTTACGTAGTCAATATATGTGAAACCTGCATTGATCGTAAGACAATGAAGTAACGTTCTATATCTAGGTACTCTGAAAATCCTATTTCTGTAAAAACTATTTTATCCTTAGGCCACGATCGCACAGGCAGGCGAAGTGCTAGGTCCTAAACTTAGTGGCTTGCAACCTAAATAAGCATATGTACGTAAGCTAGGCGCCAAGCGTGCAGTGCGACCGGTCGCGAACTATCGTGAACGTTCGTAATTATACGTCTAAGATCTAGGCGCCAAGCAAGCCTGTGCGTTCGTATCTTAGGGCATCAATTCAGCAAAGAATATTATAAGTAATCATAAGAGTAATTTTCCTAATAAAATATGTACTCACTAATTAATAACATCTTCCTACATCCTACAAGTCCACACTTCGATTATCCACCAAACGGAGCTATTTGCCCATGACTCAATATTTACCGAGCAGTGCATTGTAAGCGTGTCGCCTTCCGGATATTAACATTCAACGTTAATACGATTCCCCCTTTTGAATCGGAGCCAATTTCACGGATCATCTCGGAAAGTGGTTTTCTTGTCAATGTACTTAGAAATGTTTAGTATTCGTTGCTTGGAAAGGTTGGAAAATATGTAAATAAACTTTGGTGTTTGGAGACGGGACCGTCAAATTAAACTTGACTAATTCGATTTCGTCCTCATCTAGTAAAATTACTTATTTCAGCAGAATAAGCCCACTGGTATTTTAATTAGAGCTTTGCCTTAAAATGAATTATGAAGACCCAATATCTAATTACGGGCGAAAGCTCTAAAAACTAATTTATGCCCAAGTTTACTGAGGATTACAAAATATAAAGTTCTTTTTCTTCTTCTTCTTCTAAAGTTACTTATATTAAAATGCATTCGGACTAAAATATCGTTAGATATGGTGTATCCCATATCGTATTCTAATTTTGCAGTACATCTTTATCTTCTCATCAATAGCTTTAAATATCGAAAATTATCATCATAACTTGTCTATTCAAATATTGACACCAAGCTGTATATCCAATAGCTTAAAAGCTCGAAAGATATACATTGTTACTCGTCTATTGACACACTGACACCGAGCTGGTCTGCCGCAGTGCCGCAGCCATCTCTGAAGGTTAAAGACGCCGCGCCCTTTCAGCCCTGCCCAAATGCCGTACCCTCGACCACTAGACGGCGTCCAGGGAGGCATTCAGGCCCATAAAAAGGCCCTTGATTTTCTAATATGTTTCGATTTAACGCCCGGTTTTAATAGATTAGATATGGGGAAAGGCACTCGTATTGACATTTTCAATTTACCCTCGTTTCCTTGATAGTGACTATTTGTCGGCGATGGGGGCAACATCAGGGCTCTAGTTCAATTAAAAAGACTTAAACACCATGTTGTTTTCTATCATCTTTATACTTACCAAGGGGCCCGACTTACCAGTTAGGGCCCTACTTATAAGAGTTATAAGCCATTCAGAAGTTTATTATTTTCCTCTGTCCCCTTATATGCCCAGTATTGCCCAGGGCCCTGTGCCAAAAGCCCTCCTAACGTCCTTGGACCGTCCCCGGACTGATAATGCACCTTAGGTCACGAATGTTTACTGTGCAAGATAAGGTTTGCCTTGCTAATGTTTTGTGTTATGAAACGTTGTGTGTCTTGAATCATCTTCATGTTCATTTGGACTCTTGGGAAAACAGTTGGTGTTTGAATACGTACGAGTAGATAATGGTGTAGTTATATCATAGACATTGATGTAGGAAGTTATGTTATAGTTATGTCATCGCGCGTATGATTTCCCACGGGTAGTATGCGAAATAAGATCGAGCTGGAAGTTTATGTGTAGTAATAAGATTACACTGATTACTAGTGTAATAGAAGAATAAGTATTAGGTAAGTATCTACCTTTCTGAAAGCAAAAGTAGGAGTTTTAATAGTAGTATGTTGGAAGTTGGAAGATATATTTTGTATGTGTACGACATGAGTTCCTCGTTGAAACCTTAGGCATTAAGACTGGCTGGAAAGATCAAACGTATTTGGACTAAAGCCTTATTTACATTAGTTAAGTAACTGGTAGAGTTTGCAGAGAAAACCCTAACTCTACCATTGACAAAAAATAGCCTGTAATGTCCCACTGCTGGGCAAAGTACAGTGAGAAGGAATATGCGTAAGCACACTACTACTAATTTAAACTAAGCCTAATTCACGCACGGCATTTAACTCCAACAGCACGTAACACTCGTAAGAGTATAGCAAAATTACTAGATTGCTATGCTCCACCTACGCAGTGTATGTAGTTCCTTATCTCTGCCATACAGAAACCGAAAGTAATCCTTCTTGGTATTCAACTCAGTAAAAAATTATTGAATGAAGTGACGAGTCCTAATCGGGCGCCGATCGTGCGTGTGCGCACCCAATATGGCGGCCTGGCATGTGATTGGTCGAGGTTCTTAATTCAAATCATTAGCTGTGTTGTTAGTGACAATTCACAGGTTGCTATTAATTGTAGTGTGGATGAAATTAGTAGGTTTTCGTTTTGTTTAGTATGAGGTGGTGATGTCAGACTTTCAATAGGTATACCGTCTGTATGAATGTGGGTTGGGTGTTATATTTTGAGAACATTTGTACTGCAAATTAAAGGTCAAATAAGAGCTAAATAGAAATATACATAATATAATTGACAATGAATATTTAGTAGGTACCTACATAATCATACTATCCCATGTGAATATAGGGATAAAGTACACAAAATAATTCGTCGCCCTTGAAATTCCTGCTAATATTATCTTTCTTCGATTTAAAGTAAACTTTACCTTTTTAAATAAATTTTAAGTCATCGGCCTTTCTCATCAATATGTACTTGTGTACGTGCCAAAATGTAACCCATAACTCTGCCTGCATGGCATTCAGTCTTAACGATCCATTGTGTCGTGTGAACGAGAAGGTGAAAGTGGACTCTCTTGGGAATATGAGCTTTTGTTACACCACGTGACATAGTGCGGGGACTGATTACTTGTTAGTCGAAGAAAACTGCGCTTAGTGAGGAGACAAGTATGTTGCCGACTCATTTTCTTTAATGTTATCTATACTTATGATATGAGTTTGTTTTGTTTGTTTGTTTGAATACGCTTATCTCAGAAACTACCAATCCGATTTGAGTTTTCCTTTTTGTAATTAAGACACATTTAATGCGGAGGTTATTTATCATCCCGATTTTTTTACAGGAATAGGTTTTAGCGCGGGTAAATTGCGGGGTGCAGCAATTTTATAGATATAGCATCTATGGTTGTAATGGCATCGATATTTTCATAATTTATCGATATTTTCATAATTAGTCATTAAGAAAAGTTAAAGATGATTATTTAAAGCTAAGAACTGGATGTCAACAGTTGCACTTATAATTTGAACGAATTAAACACAACATTATTCGAACACAGTTCTACCAGTGGGGTCTGGATGTCATTTTTGCCCAATAATGTTGACCAACATATTTTAATTCCTCCTCCATGTTTCCTTCAGGTGTCTCGGCTGGTGATCCTCCACGAAGAAGCCGAGGATGGCAACGCGATGCCCGACCTGGCGCGGCCCGTGCAGGCCGTGTCGCTCGCCGTCAACAACCTGGTCAAGGTGAGACCCAGCTCCGGGCAACGGGTTTTTAAACTGTAGGTCTGCAGTTTCATGATATGAGGCCTTGGAGGAGTAACCCGTATTTCTAGAATACATGTATAGTAGTCCGAAAAACCATAGCTTTTGTCATTCCGCAGACTTAGCTTAGCTGTTTAGACAGGCAGATCTATGCGCTACTACTCTTTTTCGGAAGAGACATTAATTGTCGACATGTTCCTTCGATGGTCAGGTCATGATTAAAACCTTTAGGGTAGGCCAATGATATACTGCCGTTTTACCACTGCTGTTTTTATACATGGAAGGAGTAAAATTGGGGAGTTGTCCGTAATTTATTATAAGACCAACCATTCAGATCTGTCCATACTCCTATGTGTCCAATATTCATGGCCCTGGTATATGATAACTACCTCAACACCCTGATACCATCATTCTCAGGTGGGTCACGAGACCATCGAGTCGTCGGACGACGCGCTGCTGCGGCAGGATATGCCGGGCGCGCTGCACCGCGTCGAGACCGCCGCCACGCTGCTGCAGCAGGCCTCCGACATGCTGCGGGCGGACCCCTACTCCGGACCGGCTAGGTATGATCACGGCTATATAGGCCTTTATTGATCAATAAACTCGACTCATCTTCGAGTTGTCTTTTGGACTTCTTGGCGGTGATAAACTCATTTGAAACTCCGAAGGAAAACGAAGAGTTTTCCAGATCAAATTCTTAATTCGGTTACGATCGGTGGCCTTTTAAAATGTTGGTCTGTGGGACTCCTGGTTTATCGCTAATACCACTATAATTATTAATAGTTACTCCCTGTCCTTTTTATTTCGCCAGCATTGCGTTAGTGAAGAGGTACAAATTCCTTTCACAGAAAGAAGTTGATCGAAGGCTCTCGCGGCATCCTGCAAGGAACATCAGCGCTGCTGCTCTGCTTCGACGAGTCGGAAGTCAGGAAGATCGTCAAAGAATGTAAAAAGGTGAGGCTGTAGCTTATATTAATATTATAGCTAAAGTTTTGTCTTTTTTAGTTGTAAAATCTTGTTCACACTCCGCGAGGAAAACCTTAAAATGTTTGATATTGTTCCAAAAACTTAAAAACCGATATTTGTTGGTTGTCGTGCGTAGTGTATATGATTGTTTAAACTTAACCTCAACGACAAATAAACTGCGAGCAGTTTTTTCTAATTTTCACATAGCTATCCAACCTTCAAATAGATTTTGCTAGTCATGCTAAGTAGGTACTAGCTATAGAGCATTTACAAGAGACGGTTTTCGATACGACCTAGTCATGTTTCCTTAATAAATCTGATATCTGTATCCACCTATATAAATGCCCTATTAGTCCACTGTCTCCCTAGTATCGCATCGAATAGTAAGTGTTGTATTTTCAATTATAAATTCTTATAAAGTTTTTGTGTATGTATATGTAGTAGTATGAGTTAGTTTCCATAATACAAGCTCAGAGCTTACTTTGGGTCTCATTAACGGTGTGTTGTAGGTGCTAGATTACCTAGGCGTGGCGGAGGTGATCGACACCATGGAGGACTTAGTGCAGTTCCTGCGGGACATCTCGCCCGCGCTCTCCCGCGCCGCCAGAGAGGTAAGCTCATTTCATATTTTATTCATACACAGCTCAATTATTATTAACGTATTTGTATTAACAAATCTAATATTAAAGTCCCAACCAACCGTTTCCCCCGCAGGTGGCGGCCCGCGCGTCCGAGCTGACCCACCCCCCGCACTCGGACACGTTGACGAGATGTCTGGAGAGCGTCAAGCAGCTGGCGCCCGTGCTCATCTGTGCCATGAAGATATACATACACATTCTGACCGAGGGTACGTACAGGACGAGTCAAGTATTACCTTGTACTGTCCCATTGCTGGGTAACGGCCTCTCATTGAAGATACAAAGGACCAACAATAATAACTATCTTTTGTTATAAAAAAAAAATATTGCTTTATCGGCTGTGGGCTTAAAATAAAGTTTTACGATTGTCCCTTAACAACAAACAGGTCAAAATAAAAGCCTTTTAAGGTTGTAGTTGTTCGTGATCTTTATACCACTTTTGGTGGAACGGTACTGCACTGTAAGTCTGTGTCAGATTCCTCTGATGGTCTTATTGTTTTACAGGAGGCAAAGGTATGGAAGAGGCAGCCGAGAACAGGAACTACCTGGCGCAGAGGATGGCTGACGAGTTACACGAGATCATACGGTGAGTACGCGGCGGAGTTGCGATTGTTAAGCAACGTGCAGCTCGGCTCCTACATGGATGGGTGTTTCTATCTGAGCGTTACCGTGCTTCGGAGCGCACGTTAAGCCGTCGGTCCCGGTTGTGTCAATCGTTAGACCATGTAGGAGTTACTGTTTCACTAGTTTTATAATTAATAGTAATATAGTAGTAAAGCAGTGGAGATCTCTTCTGCGAGCCCTATGTCCCTGATGAGGGATAACAGGACTTCATCATCATCATCATAGTAGTAGAAAAAAAAAATCTCCCTGAAGATATCAGTACAGATACAATTGGGTCACTATTTATTTAAGGGCGCAATTTGCCTTGCCTGACCTTGTTACTAAAGTTATTGGCCAACTATTAATGTTTTGTGAACTAATTGTTCAGTTAGCTAACTAGTTAGTCCCCACTGAGTTGTATTAATTGGTTGGCGCAGCGTGCTGCAGCTGACGTCGTACGTGGAGGACGGCGGCGAGAAGGACAACATCGCGGTGCTGCGCGCGCTGCAGGCGCAGCTGCACGCCAAGACGCCCGCCGCGCACCAGTTCCTCAACGTCAGTACACCGCTAGCTCCGTCCACACAACTATCACAATTACTCTATACAATACTTATTATAAACTAGCAGCGCCCCGCGGTGTTACCCGCGTTGTGCCCGTGCCCGTGGGAATTCCGGGATAAAATGTTTCCCATGTGTTATTCTGATGTGTAACCTATATTACTGTAAAGTTTCATCTAAATCCGTCCATTAGTTTGTTCGTGAAAGGGTAACAAATATACATACATCCATACAGACATCCTCACAAACTTTCGCATGTATATTAGTGGGATAATACTATAATTATTTTTCGAAATAATGCCAAAAAATAATCCTAAGAAAAGGATTCGAATAAAACTTTCAAAAGATTAAAATTCTTTAAACACGTAAACGTATAAATCTACAAAGCTCAGTAAACACACCGATGTCAATAAAACATTAGTATACCACAGTCCTGTAACCCTCGTCCATGCTACAGGACGTGACGGCGCTGCGTAACAGCGGCGGTGAGCGCGCGTTACGCTCCGTGCTGACGTCAGCGCAGCGCGCCGCCGAGCACCTGCAGCCCGCCGCCGCCGACGCCATCAGGAAACACGTCAGGTACACCGCACACGCGTCAGCATCATATACTCGTACTTACAGCTCAGCTCATGGCGGGGACACTGATACAGGCTTCATTATATGACAGTTGCATAAACTACTATTACGTTTGTGCTGAAAAAATGACACAAAAAAAGTTTGCCCACAAAATTTTCAACATACTTAGAAATTTGTCACTTTGTTGAAACATACCTACTTATATGACAAGTACTAAAGTGCTGAGTGCTTCTCGTATACTAATACCCATTTCTCTATCAGGTCCGGAGGAATCAATGCGGATCACCTCTGCGACGAGAGACAATATGGACGCGGCAGAGATACCAAGGTGAACATGACACCGTGCAACAGAGATTCATATTTTATAAGTACCGTGCAGCTCGCCCACTCATTGGGTGGGTGGCCGATGGTAGCATTTCTATCTGAGTGCTACTGTGTTCCGGAGGCCATTTTAAATTGTCCGGCCGATTGTTAATAATATCGGAGAGGCTTTTGAGCACTTTGAAATTTCTGACATCAATTGGACACTAACCTACATCAATTGGACACTAACGTACTATAATGTTGTTGGCAGGCGTTAAACCTGTCGTCCTCGCTGCGCAGCCAGCTGAACGAGCTCGACGGGATCGTGAACGACGGCGTGCGCGCCGCCGAGGCGCAGGGCGGCCGGCCCGTGCGCGCGCGGTGCGGCTGCTTCTCATACCTATATATATATGTACTGGCGTATTTCAAGGGAAAAGTCTTCATGCGTCCCAGTCTTGACTCAAATCTGACTAATTTCTAATCCATGTCTTAAAAGAGTTATCGAAATCTTCTTCTTCATCGATTGGATGGTCAACCTGACCAATCCTGGTGTCAGAGTTATTGAGCCGCCAAAGGCCTCTGTCATGGCTCATGTAACGACTACTATCCGTAGAAAGCAACCGGGACCGACGGCTTAACGTGCCCTCCGAAGCACGGAATCATCTTACTTTTCGGGCAATCAGGTGATTCAGCCTGCAATGCCCTAACCAAACTGAGGACAGTCTCACAAAGTGATTTTTGTGAGATATCCCCACCGGGAATCGAACCCGGAACCTCCGGATCGTGAGCCGAGCGCTCAAACCACAAGACCACGGAGGCTGTTAAAAATCGAAATTAATAAGGCCGATTATCCAACTTAAGAATGAAAAAATCGCTCAAATGTTTCTTCGCCTAATATTATCGGTGGTTGCAGACTGGAGACGGCTCACAAGTGGCTGATGCACCCCGCCTGCGACCCGCACACCCGCATCGAGGGGCAGCGGGCCATCAACAGCATCGTGGCGCAGTGCCAGAGGGTGAGTCTGTCATGACATATAATATCACTAGTGTCGATGTCTTACCCACGTTGTACCTGTTCCCGCAGGAATCCCTGGTGAAATGTATCCCATGTGTTATTTTGATGTATAACCTATATTACTGCAAAGTTTTATCCAAATCGGTTAAGTAGTTTTTGCGTGAAAGAGTAACAAACATACATAATAGATCCTGACAATTTTTCATGGTGATTATTTATGCTCCCGTGGGAATTTTAAGATAAAAAATAGCCTTTAACCTACCTCCCCGCCCCTCCAGATAGCGGACGGGCTGCAGGGTCGCGAGAAGGCGGAGATCCTGCAGCTGTGCACCGAGGTGCAGCGCCTGGCCGAGCGCCTGGCCGACTTGTGTGCCGCCGGGCGAGGCGGCGGCGAGGAGGCGAGGGAGGTCACCAAGTGAGGACTACATCACTATACTACATTACACTTGTTACACTGAAATCAGAGTATATTTATATCGATGTAATCACCCCACAGCCAACAACTATGTCTGCACGTATTGTCTTTCCCGGGCACTAAGTAATTCGGATTCGGTTACAAGTCGTATTCGATAACTAACTAGCGTTAAAAGCTGCTCAATTGGTCGCAATAATGATAAAACATGGCCGTTGTCAAATATTTTGTCGAGTTGAATGATAACTTTGTCAGAATTGTCGAATTCAGTTTCCATGGAACTTAATAGTTTCAATTCAAGTTGCGTAGTGTTAACTCTAAGTATTAGGTACTCATACGGTTAGCCCGACGGACTGCTAACCGAATTGAATGCCGACCTAATATAACCCAGAAATCTCGGTGAACCCTCAGAGAGCTGACGGACAAGCTGGTGGCGCTGGCGCGCTGCGGCGAGCGGTGCATCGTGAGCCGCGTGCTGGAGGACTTCATCGACGTCTCCGCGCCGCTGCGCCACTTCAGCGACGCCGTCAACGCGCCGCTGGGTCGGTATCACTACAAACACTAGCAGTGCCCCGCGGTTTTACCCACGTTGTACCCGTTCCTGCGGGAATTTCGGGATGAAAAAAAGCCTATAACCTTCCCGTTGAATGTGGCTATCTATTACAAAAAGAATTATTCAAATCGGACTGATAATTCCTGAGATTACCCCGAACATACAAACAAACAAACATACAAATTTAATCTCTTTATAATATTAGCATAGATAAACACACTCGCTTGGAAAACATATACATATTCATATTGAAAGACAGATCAGTTTATACTGCACAAAGCTAGATCGCGCAGTAAGTACAAACATGCCCGCCGCCCCCGCCGCCGGTACACGCATGTAACGCGTGAACAGCAACCACTTGTGTCCTAAAAGGAACCCCTATGCATTTCAGACTAAGTATCACTTATAGTTTCAGAGATTTCGTGATTAATGAGCCATACTACGCGAAAATATACTGGTGTTAATAAAAAAACATACTTTATGGAAATGAATGAAATAATGATATTGTCATTTATATATATTACCAGACGCACCTGGCCGAGAAGACCGCTTCGAGCGCTGCGCGGCCGCACTGGCTGCATTCAGCGGCCGCGCCGCCGCCGCCGGCCGCACCGTGGCGGCTGCACACGGACACAACAAGAGATTGGCCGACCACCTCATACACTACGCGCAACAGGTACACATATTACCAAACTAACGTAGACATTCACATAATGACGTTATCGCAAAATGTCACTGAAAATGCCACAAGCAAAATGATATATTCATTCTGGACCTCGGATTATTATTGTCATTCTGGACCTCGGATTATTCTTGCAAGTAATAACTATTGCCTGAAATAAATGATTGTATTCCATTCTACTATGGGAGACATTTGCCCAGTAGTGGGATATTACAGGATGATACTTGACTCTGTTTCTTTCATCCCAGGTGGAAAAGCTGTCACCTCAGCTGATATCAGCCGGGAAGATTCGTCTCTACTACCCGGATAGCAAGGTAAAGAATATATTCTATTCTGTTTCTGTTAATAAATGTTTTCACTGTAACTTTTTGTAATGTTCAGTGGGAGATTATAATGCTATTGTATAATGTTCCCATGTATTATTCGGTCAGGTGTCGGAGGACCACTTCAACAACCTGAAGGCGCAGTACGCGGAGGCGGTGCTCAGGGTGAGAGACCTGTGCGACCAGGCCGTGGACCCGCTCGACTTCGTGCGGACCGCAGGTAACACTGGACTCCAACGGGTACATAACCTATACCTTCTTCTTCTTCATCGAGTGGATGGTCCTGACCAATCCTGGTGTCAGAGTTCATGAGCCGCCAAAGGCCTCTGAGATGGCTCATGTAACGACTACTATCCGTAGAAAGCAACCGGGACCGCGGCTTAACGTGCCCTCCGAAGCACGGAATACCAATATAATAATTATAGATGAAGAGTTTTATTAATAATAATGTATTGTTCCAGGTGAATTGATGCAGAAGCACACGTACTTGTGCGAGGACGCTATCCGTAACAACGACTCGCAGAAGATGGTCGACAACACTTCCGCTATTGCCAGGTGAGGAATAAAGAGTTTTTTTTTACATATGTCCGTATATTAGCAGCTCCTTACCGTTATTTCAACCGCGCGTCGGCCAATTAACCATATATTGTACTTGCATAGTGTAACGTAATACCAATCGCTTTATAACATAGAAATCGGCCTACAATATTTTTGGAACGAAATTTCTTATCGCGCGTTGCGAAAGGGGGCTAGACAGAAAAAATGTAACAACACTATTTGCGTTAGAGAGAGACATGTCTGTCACGCCATGTCACTGTCACGTCTGTCTGTCACGCTGCAGGCGGGCGCATGTTTCTCTGTTTGTCTCTCTCTTCCTCTCTCTTATAGAAAGCAAGCTAGATTTTCGTTTCGTCTTTCTATTTCGCATTGAACAGTGTGGTGTCGCGACGATTATTTTTGTTGATAATAAAATAAACTTCGTTCCATCCGGGTGTCCCTTGACACCTCTCAAGTTTTTTGATGTGAATGTACAGAAGTTAAAGTTATTTTGTAATGTTGTATATTTTTTACTTACTTGGAAGCTTTTAGCACAAAAGTGTACGAGATTTATTTGTAATCAAATTTGAATGAATGACTACAGATTAGCGAACCGCGTGCTGCTGGTGGGCGGCGCGGAGCGAGACAACTGCGAGGACGAGGCGTTCGGCGCCGCGCTGGGCGCCGCGCTGCGCCGGCTGCAGGCGGCTCTCCCGCCCGCCGTGCGCGCCGCCCGCGACGTGGCCGCCAGCGGGGCGCCGCCGGCCGCCTGGCGCGCCGCCAACAACGAGGTACGGGGGGAGGGGGGAGGCGTGGGAGCTGATACGCCGAGTATCAGTATCAGCGAATATCAGCGCCAGCGGGTGACAACCCAGCACTCGACGCTATTTTAAATAGGTTCAGAGGTTTAGTTGTGGGCAATGGCGGATCCAGGGTAAGGCATACAGCCTACCTAAACGTATACACTCAGAATTTGTCTGTATTTTCAAGACTCGTTACTGTAACTTTAACTTATATTATAGCGTGTCCCCCATCGATTTTCCAAATCAAAAAGACTAGCGGGAAATGGAGAAAGGCTTTTTCCAAATAGTAGATTTTACAGACTCCGTACCATTTCCCACTCAGATCCTGTCGGCGGCCCGCGCGGTGGAGGGCGCCCTGTCGTCGCACGCGACTCCGCCCCCGCCGCCGCTGTTGCCCGACGCGCTGTCGCGCCTGTCCGTGTCCAGCAACACGGCGCCGCCCCCGCGCCCGCCGCCGCCCGCCTCCGCGCCGCCCCCGCGCCCGCCGCCGCCCTCCGATACTGATGACGAGGGAGAGGACATCTTCAGGAGACAACCGCATCCCAGCCAGCCTATTTTGGTGAGTAGCTAACTAACATGTACGGTTAAGTTATTGAAGCTATTTCTATCTGAGCATTTTTTTTACTTTTGCTTTTTACGATTTAGTTTGTTCCATTAATGTACCTCCTAAACGACATGATAAAAGGTCAATTTGCATCAAAGAAATTGTTCACGGACTGACTCATTTTTCGGTCTTGATTTCACATTCTCAATGTTTTAACTCTGAAACGGACAAACTTAGAAATAGTACATGGACATTATATCTAGATCTATAAGGACTGTTCACAGTATCAACATTATTCCGTCCCCTACATTCTCATAGCCCCAAACTTATGCAAGGATCGATGTCTCTTGACTGGTCTATAAATATATTAAAAACTAGGCCACACTGTGTACACGACATAGGTTATATATTGTGTAGGTGGCGGCACACAACCTGCACTCGGCGGTGCGCGAGTGGTCGTCGCAGGACAACGAGATCATCGCGGCCGCCAAGCGCATGGCCATCCTCATGGCGCGCCTCGCCGACCTCGTGCGCTCCGACTCCAAGGGTAAGGACTGCGGCCCCGCACTCTACGGACGAATACTTCACCAATACCCATACAATGGACTCACTTACAATGAAGGAGTGGCGTGGCCGTACAATACTTGAGGAACATAGGGTAACTTGGCCATACTTACTATACAGACAGACAGCTAGCCCATAGAATAACAAAGAGTTACTTGTAATATAAGGAGTGACTTGGCGTTACAATACTTTAGAAACATTCCAGTATGTTAGCTTGGCCATGTATACTTGATACAACAAGCTTGTAATGACGAGGAATAGTTTCTAATAATAAGGCTTTTAGTATGATAAGCCGCTTGGCCGTACATTACAGAAGCATACCTTGGCCATACACTTCAGTGGCGTAGCTTATACAATACTTAAACAACTTAAAATATAGCTTTACAATACATAATTACATTAAAAGGAATAACTACAAAAGTAGTTATTCCTTAAATAAATCTTAACCTACAAGGGATACCTTCATCATTAATTATTTATGTATAGCAAATGCTTAAATGCAGTTTGTGTAAATCCGCTACATGCTAGTACAGTACAAAAAGGCTACACGTTCACAAATTCTATGTAAACACTGTTGTTACCTACCCGGCACGTCTAACACTTTTTGTTTGTCTATGTCACGTGTCACGCAAGAAGTGTTTGTAAAAAACCATGTGTCATGAAATACACTTTTGTGTGTCTTTGTCTCTACTTGTATAAAAAACGCTAATGTGTATTAACCATATAAAATGTATATTACCTTAGTACATAAGGCTTCTAATACTAACCGATGTAACATAAGCTACTGTATATAACGCTTGTATATTGTGTATTCCCTCCGCTTGCCAATGGACAGTTGTGGCTATGAACTTGAGCGGTAAGTGCGCTTATTTGTAAATACATATCGATATATTATTTATTAGTAAAATAGGAAACCTTTTATAAAAAAAAATAACAGATACTACTTTTACTTTTTTTTAACTTTTTTATTTTACTTTTTCTTATTGTGTGATTTTTTCATCTTAACCAAAAATATGTATGTATGTGCAAAGTTTCATCTTAATCAGAGAACTTGACGGAAGCCTTCAGGCGGTCTGAACTCCGGCACCGGGTTTGGCCACTAATCTATTCGAATGCACGAATCAGAGACCGGAAAGTGCGTCATATTATACTTGCAATATTGGATCGTCTGTCAGAAGCTAAATAAAAGCTTATAACTGTACAATCACATTACAGACCAAAAGCTTTTTGTTTGATGTTACGAGTATTAGTTCAATGAAGATCAGGCGTATTTATTGCGCTTGCCTAAAGTTGGTTAGTTATTTTAAATATGAGCTAGTTTATACAGTAAATTAGAACCAATAACAGCTTGTAACTAATAAATTGTCGTAGATCATTGACAAGCCATTTTAATATATGTACCTGTAAATATTCTTTCCTATGTCTTACGGTGCGTTTACCTAGAAGCGGCAAGGAGCACGAACCACCAATCATAGCGCATTGTGATTGTCAAAATCTCTCCGTAATGCGTCATGATTGGCCAATTGAGCTCCGAACCGATACAATGGAAACGCAGCCATATTCAAGTAAAATACCAAACTAATAAGTATATTTTCGTGTGCAGGCAGTAAACGCGAGCTGATCGCCACGGCCAAAGCGATCGCCGAGGCGTCTGAGGAGGTCACCCGACTCGCCAAGAAGCTCGCGCTCGAGTGTACTGACAAGAGGATTAGGACTGTGAGTATCACGTCATATGTTTTGGCAAATAGTTGTCAAATAAGAAGCGGTTTGACTTCTTCTTCTTCATCGAGCAGATGGTCAACCAGACCAATCCTGGTGTCAGAGTTATTGAGCCGCCAAAGCCCTCTGTCATGGCTCATGTAACGACTACTGTCCGTAGAAAGTAACCGGGACCGACGGCTTAATGTGCCCTCCGAAACACGGAATCATCTTACTTTTCGGGCAATCAGGTGATTCAGCCTGCAATGCTCTAACCAAACTGAGGGCAGTCTCACACGCGGTTTGTCAAATATATGTAATCAACACATTAACATAAATTTTGATTAATAAAGTAATCTACTTCGACTTAAAGTCTAGAATTCCTTCGCCAACCACATACCGAATATAAAACACATAAAACATTACCAATCGTCCAATGTGTTCCAGAACCTCCTTCAAGTGTGCGAGCGGATCCCGACCATCGGAACACAACTCAAGATCTTATCCACAGTCAAGGCCACCATGTTGGGCGCGCAAGGTAACATTGCGTTAACTATAATATACCTCAATTCATAATATTCTGTATACAATACAGCTTAGCTTAATAACCATACAGGATTTGCTAAGTGGTAACATATTATAGTCTTTGAATGCATAGTTAACGTACTCACACGGGTTTTTTCGCGGTAGATAGTTTACAAAAAAGTAAAACTACTTATTTTTTTTCTGACGTTTCGAGTGGACTTCATTTTCTACCGCAAAAAACCCGTGCGAGTACGTTTACTATGGTAACACATCTACTTTAATGCAAAACATGGGCGAATACATACCTACCATATTATTGAGTTTATTCCTAGTTATTTTAATTGACTTAAAAAAGAACAGGTTCTCAATTCGTCGGAATGTTGTTTTCTTGATATAAAATCTCAATCGTCTCTGTCATCTTTCTCTGTTTTATCAACGTTATGACTTTTAATATTTACAATTTAAGACTTTTAATATATTTCCTACTTCGCGCGGTTGATATGACATACTAATAGTTTTAAATACCATTTCTCGTTGTTTCCTTATTATAAGTAATCCGTGCTTACTTTCCGCTTGTATTAATTCGCTTCTTCTCGCTTTAACAGTCGGCATGGCGGACTATAAAGGTAATTAAACATGCTTGCTATAATGTCGTGTGTAGCCTCAGACCAAATAAAAACTCTAGTCCAATAATCGCTGATTCTCGGCAAGACCATTACACCCCAGATACCTATTAGCATGTACATTGTACACCCTGTTTCTTGTACACATTATAATTCTGTATCTGCCACACACATACAACCAAATCCCATCTCATTGACTGCACGCTGTTTTCAAAAAGCTTCTCTTAAAAGTTGACAGTGCTCTGTCTTTTGTTTTTGTTTGGTTTGAGGCCAGCATTCACTGTCTAATATTGTGGATTATTTTTATGACATTCTATTCTATGTGCACAAAATTGTTAGCCAAACTATGTTTCCTATATTAAAGTAAGTATTGAGTTATTTTTTATGTACAGTATTAGCCTTAATATACAAAGTGAATACACTTTTATTAACATTAAATAAATAATATTTATAATATTAAAAAAATCATGCATGTTTTTGTCAGCTTTATTCGGGTCGGGAGTCTGTATGCACTATTCACTTTCTAACATAGAACCTAGAATACACTTAGCCTAAGAAAATGTTGAGCATTCTCAGAATAAAACATTTCAAAATTGTTATTGTCATGTTAACATGTTTTCTAGGTATGCTCGTCATTTCAATGGATCTACAGTATTTAATAACACATTGTGTTGTTTCTTCCATAATTTTTTCTCTAAAGAATGTTGTAATTACTTTACGTTATAGTGCTTTATGTATATTTTATTGAATATTTCTGTAATGTGACGTTATTGTGTATTGCAGGCAGCGAGGAGGACCAAGAAGCGACCGAAATGTTGGTCGGTAACGCACAGAATCTTATGCAGAGTGTGAGTATTACGCACTTATTCTCTTTATTCAATATCTTTTCTATTCAAAACGCACCGAATGTTCACAATCCTTAATTCGAAGGTTTTTTTTAATAATTCTAGAAGTCGTTTTTAGATACATTAACTATTTCACTGAACATTTAAAAAGATTTGTAAGTGGTTATCACTACTAATGTTCTTTGGAAGCTACGTTGAATTGTTGGTCCCTGTGTCATCTATCGTCAGGCCATGTGGGACGCCATTAAGCCGTCTTAAAACTCCCACACTTCAGTAGGCCACCAATCTCCTAGAACTAACTAACTTTGACTAATCTTTTAATGAATACCTCGGCAGGTCAAAGAAACAGTGAAAGCCGCCGAAGGAGCCTCGATCAAGATACGCACGGAGCAAGGAGGATACCGACTCAGATGGGTGCGACGCTCGCCCTGGTACCAGATCTAACGTGTAGCAGTTACGGACAGTAGCAGTTCAGCAGAGTAGCAGTTTCGGAGATGTGGTAGCACTTTGGGAGATAAAATGGTAGAATGTAGAAAATATGAAGATGGTAGCAGATTGGGACACAACGTCAACAATTTTAGAAATTATGGCAGCAGAAAATAATTGAATTTTATAGAAGAGATGATAGTCATATAGAGAATAAATATAGCAGTTTCGGATATGAAGATAGCAGTTTGGGATATAAAAGTACAATTTGTAGCTGATTCTAAAGAGAAATTATATGTGAAGAAGGTTTATTCTAAGATTAATAAATCAATAAAATATAGTTACAAATTTTAAGTTCAACTAGAAATGGTTGTAGTAAACTGTAATAGTTTGTAAAGAGGAATTTAGATCGAAGAAGAAATAATAATATAATGTAGAGACTTGACCTTCAATACTTATAATTTAAGTAACAAACGCCATTAATATGATTTAACAACGAAATTAAACGAATATGTATAATTTTCTTATAAAAATCGCTACGTAAGTTGTTTTTAAAATCACCTTTTGTTTAATGGTTACACAACCTTTTCATAATGTCTCTTATTCATTAAACATATTATATGAATATTGATTAATTTATTATATGAAAAATATGTTAAAACGCATCAAAAACCGCGTGCGTTAGCTAGTTAACCCGTCAGTGAGTATTGCGAGTGTGATTCGAGAATGTAAGTGCCATTAGCTAGTGCTTTACTATATAGTCTAGATTTAGGTCTAAAGTTCTAACTTAGGTATCGAGAGAGCACTATTTTGTACATTATTTACAGATATAGAACATAGGAAATATATTCGCTGGATTAAATATTAATGATATACCTGTTCTAACAACATGGGACTTGATCGTGAAACCATTTATTAACTGACCTAAAAAAAAGAAGTATCTTTAGTAAGTACTTCTACTTTTCTGTGCAATGTCACAAAACTCGTGGTCACTAAAGATTTAAAACGGATATTTTGTCACGATTAAGTCGCATGTTGTTAAATAATTCAGATATGTTTATACCGTTGTAGTTTATAGTGTATTTTGGGTACCTTTCCACCAGACATATGCTATGTTCCATAAGGTGGATAACCACACTACCTGCCACTTTGCTATAGTTCGTTTGATATAATTGGTGGATACAATATATTAATAAATTAAAACATATTTTTAAATTAAAACTATGTTTACGGATACACTTCACGTTTATTTTACATTTTTATCTGACATTTCGGCTCCTTTATAGGAACCGTGGTCACAGAAGACGAAGTGTATCACTCAAATTCAATTCAAACTTAGCAGTGTTCGCTTAAACTTAATAAACCAGTAGCATAGCATAGCTCTGGTGGCAACACCCTTTAAGTTGTAGTTGTGTCCATATGTACATGGCAATAAGTACACGTTTTTTATTTACATTTGTTTTTTTTATATTTCTTCGGCTTTATTTACAAGCTGGTTTATTCAGGTGCGTTTTGCCTTTTTATAAATAGTTTCTGTGTGATTGTAAAGTTATGGAAATTATTCAGAATCAATGATGATTAATCATAATAATGATTGAAGGTAAATGTGATTGGCTAAGAAACGGCTTAAATGGGCATAATAACTATTAAAAAAGCTAAGATTGGCCTAAACTTATGAAAATAAACAATTGAAATCAACGCTATGGTTTCAAAACACAAAAACGTATTAACCCCAACAATATTACAGAGGTATAATGAGGTTCTAATCAAATTATTAATAACGAGAGAGAAAAAATCTGGATATAATTCAATACAGATAGATATCTTTGATTGTTCTCAGAATACATTCAGTTATTTGAATCCACGTACAATCCAAAAGCCCAGCATTAATATCGACTTAAAATTATGATTATAAGCTGTTGTATTTTGGAATTTTATATGAAACGGCATAACCCGGGGAAAAATGTCATTTTCTAGGAATTGTGTTGTGCTATATTTTTACTAATTGTAAATTTGAATTAAGTAACCATTTATTTTTACTATCGCTTCGGAATAAACATTAATTCTTATACGTTTGTTAATATAGTGGTTATATTATATTTATTCTAATAAATTATTTTTTACAATTTGTTTTTCTTTTATTTTTTGCAGTGCTTCAGTTTTTTTATGTTTTAGTTTTAATAAAACATAGACTAATAATCGAATTTAATTAACTTTAATTCTATATTGAATTTAGCTTTAGCTTTGACCATAGATACATAGACATAGATTTAGGAATACATATACTCTATGATTTGACTCAAGGATGTCGCCAGATCAAGAGTGGGTAGGAGAGGGAGGGGGTAGTAGATTGGTAGACAGAGAAAAGTGTTAAATTGAAGACTAGGGGTGACTGGCGACGCCCTAGCCATGACTAATTGTATGTGGTTTTAAAACAGTTCTTATGAATCGTTAATAAAATCTTTAACCCTCAGTTGTAATTTGTATTTCCTTTGCTACTTATAACTTTACTTAAATAATGTTCCACAGCTTGGTATATAGATTATATATTTTAAAAAACTAGACACACGACAATACACCTTCTTTCAAGTAGGTCTAATAATTGACTTTAGTTTAAAGTAAAATGATAATAGAAAACTACCTCATATTACTTGTAAAGTCTTTTCTCTCTTTCCTTCTTTATATAAAACTAGTTGCTAGAGCGGGACAACTAATGTAATGTTGACTCGGCTATCACAATAGTACATAATTATAATAAATATTGTATTTTCCTAATCAAATGATGACGCTAATAAAGCTAACTTATTCTCATTAATTATTTGTTTTATTTTTAAGCGCATGTAACATTTAATGTTTACTACTTACTTATTCACCGACTTAGAAAAGAAGGCGAGTTGTTACTTTTTATATGTATAATTGATATCTTAACCAGGTATACGGAAATGATATTTTATAAAGTAATAGCTGCGCCCTGCGGTTTCACCCACGTTGTACCCGTTCCCGCGGGAATTTCGGGATAAAATGCATCCCATGTGTTATTCTGATGTGTAACCTATATTACTGTAAAGTTTCATTCAAATCCATTCAGTAGTTTTTGCGTGAAAGAGCAACAAACATACATCCATACATCCATCCATACATACATCCATCCTCACAAACTTTCGCATTTAAGTAGGATAGTAGGATTATTCGTGTATTCTTTTGTGGTTCAATAATTTTGTTCGGTTTATTAGAAGATTTACTTTTTTCTTCAATAAAAACATTGACACGAACTGAAAATGACATATTACTAGTAAAAAGGTTGAGAAGTTGATCGATAAAAATAAAGAAAATAGTAGTTAATAGTTGTTCATAGAAGATAAAGAAAAGGTTGCAATAAAGATAGAGGTACTATCCTATGAGTACCCTCCTATGAGTACCCTCCTATGAGTACCCTCCTATAAGTACCCTCTTAAAACCCATAATTTCCCCCCACTTAATTCGGTTAATATTTTAAATTATTGAAATGTTTACTCCATACTATCGCGTAAGCGGAAAACCTGATTAATACATCGCCGCTGGCGTGAAGTCACAGCTATTTCGGATTTAAGGATAACGTTATTGTTTCACTTGTTTATGTAAACAGATCCGCTTGGCGTGGGGAGTGCTAGTGCTCGTCGGGTGTGGGAATATTTTATTGATAGAGGTAAGTTTTATTAAATTTTAAGCTTTAACCTTCTCATTGTACTGATTTACGTTAGACAGTAAATTAAGTCAATTGGTCTATTTTCATCTATGTTAGATGATAAACACAGTTCATTTAACTTAACCCTTTTTCGGACACTCCCTTAAGTGAACTTTAAGTAAATATTCCCTGTAACGTCCCACAAATGACAGAATAAAACTTGCAGACATACTTATTATATTTTTTATGTTATTAGTATTGTCACTTATAAATCTTATAATCCTCCTCAGTGTACTTACTAATAATGTTAGTAAAGGTGATGAGTCCATCGCACTGCGGGAATCCTACAGGGTTTGATTGTTTAATCCCCGATGCTAAGAGAGGGTGTTAGAGTTACATGTTGTGTATTTGGTGCGTGTGTGTGCGTGGAATGAGTGCGTTGCCTACAGCCTCCTGAAAGCATCTGTCATCATATAACAACACTAGCAGGGCCCCGCGGTCTTACTCACTTTGTTCACGTTCCCGTGGGAATTTCGGGAAATAGCCATTTTCCCGTTGAATGTGACTGTGACTGTCCATTACAAATAATAATATTCAAATAGGATTGGTAGTTTCTGAGATTAGCATGTCAAACAAAAAAACATACTCAGCTTCATTAAAATATATTCAGCTTTATTAAATTAAAATTTATTTTCCTTGATATGACGCGTTGATACACTATAGGTAGAGCTACGAACAAAAATTATGATTTACCCACGAATTTACCACTTAATAAAATATACCATTAGGTTTACTTATTTATAGTTACACGAGTCTGGTTAAATCAGAATTGTACTTTGTAATCCTCCAGTTGGACCATTCGACCGATGCAGATAAATACTAATAAGGGCCTAAGTAAACCATTTAAACAAATAAAACTATGATATAGGAATTAACTGTGATATAGTAGGTACGAAAGACTGCGTGCTTAATCATATTTACATACTTATGTACAGTAGGAAAAGTTGGCCGATGACCACTACATGTTCAGTGTTCGCAGTGTGATTTTACGAACACTTAGTAGCGGTTGTGGCATAGTTTGACTAAGCAATGATATTTATTGCGATTGTTAAGCAACGTGCAGCTCGGCCCCTACTTGGAGGGGTGCTATCTGAGTGCAACTCTGCTTCGGAGGGCACGTTAAGCAGCTAGTCCCAGTTGTTTCAATGGTTAGACCATGGTAGAGGCTTTTAAGCTTAAACTTCGACAAGGTTGGCCATTAACCTATTCGAAATGTACGAATGAAACACTAAACTCGGCCCTTAAATTATGGTCAATCGCCAATATTTCTAACAGTACCCACCCATTGTCCTTCCATTAAACCCTGATAATAAGTTAATGAACTTAACCATTCATTAGCTTACGATAACGCAGTTAACACAGTTTTTATACACAGCTGCAGTGCATTCTCAAAGGGGGACCCCTCTCATACAAGGCCCAAGTAACTTGATTGCGGGGTCATACCCACCTATGTCGATGAAACTACGCGAGCGCTATTTCTTACCATGTCTACTATACTATACGTGACTATACCTTTCATTCATGCGGGCGGTCAAGGTTGACAAGTCAACACCCAGCAAAACAAATAAAACTTTTTATGTACAGCTTTGTGATGTTCGTATGATTAAAGATACCACATTTAAGGCTGTGTCGTCATCGATGTCCGAGATGACTCACAAGTCACATTACTAACATGATACACAAAGTACTGATTATGTTATTTTAAATCTTATTTTTATGTCCTTTTTCCTTTATACGTTAATGATGGGGTAAATCGGGATTATTGTAGTAAATGTTAGTAACTTCCTCAAATTATCTGAATGCCATATTTAACTTTACTAGTATTGTTTATTACTAGCAGCGCCCTGCGGTTCTACCCGCGTAGACGCCGTCACCTTAGAAATTTCGGGATGAAAACTAGCATAAAGTCTTCCCGTTGTATGTGGCTATCGATTATAAAAATAATTATTCCAATCGGATAATAGAATAGTTTCGGATATTAGCGCGACAAACAAACAAAATACAAAAGATCAACTTCTGCAGCTTTATTTAGTGTATATTTTTAACCTCAATTGACCCACTGCAGGGCAAAGACCCCCTCCCGTCTTTCCACCTTTCTCTATTGAGTGTTACACTGGTCCAATGTTTTGCAAAGCTCGACTCTCCAACGCCTTCTCCAGTTACTGTGTCAGGTTTCGATCGTAATAAATAATAACTTTTACTTAATCCTAATAACTTTACTAATAATAACTACTTAGGTTCATTTTTCCATATAACGTTTTGATAACCTGTTTGTAACCGGAGTCCTTTCAGAATATGGAACATAATAAGTATCTACAGACATTCAATCGTCTTTGAAGAGTCTGGGGGTGACCTTCGCCCAGCTGTGGGATTATATAGGTTGCACACACTTCATTAGTGTATGCAGTATGCTGCCCCATTGTAAATACTATGGCTTGTACAGACGTACTATGGATGCATAATGCATACATTATGCATCCACTATTAGTGGACTTGCCATTGTATTTACAATTACTATAACTTAGCAAAGTTATTCGTATAATATCACGAATAACTTCCAATACATCCATGATACATAACCCAAGTACAATCCAATGTTATAATAACACCCGCACGTGACTTCGGTCGTATTTGTATCTCTTGTAAGGATGCGGTGACTAACGGGCAGTGATTCAACTGATACTGAGTATTAGATGACTTGGGCGTCAGGGAAAAGTGATGAGTGTGTCTCGAGGAGCAGACGTGTGCTGTGTGTTGACTTGGATTTTATTAAAAGAGTATTTTTTTAAACATTTTTATATGGAAAGTATTGAAGTATTAGTTTTAACGTGAGTGCAACATAGTTCGTTTATACACAGTGTGTTCTTTAAATATAAAAGTGTGTGTTTGTTTATGTTATTGTTGTTAAAGTGATAATAAAGGAGTTTTTAAACATATACAGTTTGATCTCAAATATATGTTAGTGATTTTGGAGTAACAAAAGTCATAATAAGGTCTGTATAGTATACTTTCAGTCACAGATTAGACAATAGTTACTAGTTGTTATTTACTTTTGACAAAGATAAATTGAATTTGTTTATTTGGGTGAATGGTGTGTGCAAAGTGAGAGGTGTTGTAAATAAGTAAGGGGTTAATATTTTTGTTATCTTTGATAAGACCAATTTATGTCAAACTTATAACTCAACTCACTGATTTCATTAGAACAGTGGGCATGTACAGTAAGGAGGATTAAGCGAAGTCTTGTTTTGGTGGTTAGGTCCAGGTGTGAAGAACCTTTATACAAGTTTGAACGGATTATTGTGGTAACAATATTAAAATAATGATCCATATTTCTAATCTTGATACTTAAAAATAACTTTAACTAATTCAACTAAGAAATGGACTATATAACTTGAGATTGTGACTTACTACTAGTACATTCTTCTCTGCCGATGTTCTTCCGAATGGGCGGTAGCTTTAAATTAACTTTAGGGCTAAAACTGAATGCAAAAAAATGTTTTACTTTGGCTTAGAGAACTAGTACCTATACTAATATTTCACTTAAGTTATTAGGTAATTGTAATCAATTTCTTACCATTAACTTTATGCTAGACAGCTGTTTAAATTGTACTATTCCTAATGTACCCACACCACAACTACTATGAACCACTACAAGTGAACACATTACCACTGTCCCCAGATGGCACCACTATCGCTGAAGATAGTGAAGGACAAGGGCGAGGTGTCGCGCAAGGTGAAGCTGGACCCCAAGCTGAGCGTCGCCGAGGCGCTCGCGGTCGTCCGGGAGAAGTTCCACGACAACATTGTGGGGAATTCAGGTGAGATGCCATACAATGAAGGAACTCGATCGATCGTTTCGTATGCTATTGTAGACCCAAAAGTTTTGTAGGCAAAAATAGGGGCTATTAGCCTTATCGTTGAAAGGAAGAAGCTTTCAGCGATAAGGTCAACGGCAAAGGCAACTTCTATGATTGTTTTCTATTTCTTTAATATATGTAACGTGTGTACGTGTGTGAACAATGGAAAGAACTCCATCGACAAGAGCCCAGCTCTTAAGTGTCAGAGAGAATATAGCGTGTATTAGAGTTAACCTACCTGACTCATTCTCCCTACCAGACTACGGGCTGTTCCTTCGCTCGCTGGACGGCGACGAGTCGGGCGTGTGGATGGAGCCGCTGCGCACGCTCGAGTACTACGTGCTGCGCGACGGCGACAGCGTCGAGTACCTCTCCACCATCGCCAACGTCAAGGTCAAGATGCTCGACGGTCAGTACACACAGATCCGAAGACTTTACATTGAAAGGAGTAACACTTGTACTGTGAAGACTAGGGCCTTATAAATAAACGCTTATTAAAAGCACTTTAGCTATCAAATGGTTTGTCCCTTTCCGACATACGCTATTTGCCAAAGAGCGAAAGAGACAAAACTCTTTAAAACACTGTTTAAGTTAAATAATATAAATAGTTTATGAATAAGGCGGTTAATAGAGAGATTAACTCTTATAATACCTTCCTTTATTAAATCTTAGCCTCCTGATTTTAATAAAGTATTTTGCACACCATTTTGTACACCACTACTGCATAGTGAGGATTAGGCGTAATCACTACGAGCACCTACAAGTTAGAATGAAATGGCACTATCGGTCACCCATCCAAGTAAGGGCCGACCTGCACGTAGCTTAACAATAGCAATGAGTTAACATCACTTGGCAAAACTACGCCTCTAATGCAACTTTCCGAAGGTGTATAAGGCACCTTTGGCGGCTCAATAACTGACACCAGGATTGGTCAGGGTGACCATCCACTCGATGAAGAAGAAGAGGCACCTGGCACCGTCCAGCACTTGATAGAAGTCTTCCTCCTCAGGGACGGTGAAGACGCTGCAGGTGAACCAGACGCGGCCCGTGGGCGACCTGCTGCTGCTCATCTGCAGCAAGCTCGGCATCCCCGACGACGAGTACGGCCTGGTGAGGGCACTTGATCACGTATTAGAATATAATAGTGTCACTTGGAATCAATCGGAGAGATTGAAGGATCTAACGATTCATCATAAATATCTATAAAATAAATGTACCCGGACAAATTCACTCACAGTTAATCAGACCCAAACTAAGCTCTAAACTTGTTATATGTAAATTCCTACGGGAACGAGCATATCGCGGGTAAAACCGCGGGGTGCTGCTAGTTATTTATCATAAAGAACAAAAGTTTACTTATATTTTTAGGAAATAAATTCGATAAAAAGTTATATTCAATCACGTGACAGTGAACGCCAATCAGGACGCGTGACGTCACTCAGTCACTACACCTTAAATCTTAATTCTTCTATCTCTTTCCCACCAGTGCTTATTAGAAGAAGACGAAGAAGATGAAGCGAAAGAGAACAAGCCAGCGGGAGCGACGGGCACCCTGACGCTGAAGAAAAAGTCGGAGCTGCGCCAGAAGGAGAGGGACTCGTGGATGGAGAAGACCAGCAAGAGGCTCAAGACGGACGACCACGGTCGGTTCACACTCATTAGCGCCTCGGAGACTACCAACGGTTGTCTTAGGTTCATGGTCAGGTTAGGTTTCAGCTAAGGTGTGCAATTGGCCTTGCATTTAGAACACCTATAGAAAATCACCAGCTCCAAATAGGTATTTCTATAGTCAATTTGGAAGGCACTAGGGGGTAAACTTTTCGGGGTGTTTTTAAAGTATTTTTTGCTCGACTTTAACCGTATCTGTGAATGTGAGGAGGCCCCTGCTGCTCAACACTCGTAGTGCTAGTGCAGCCTGACTGAGTGAGTGAGTGAGTGAGTGAGTGCCGCCTGTGTGCCCGCAGTCCGCTGGGTGGACCCGCACCAGACTCTGTCGGAGGCGGGCGTGTCGTCGCGCACGCTGCTGCTGAAGCGCAAGCTGTACTACTCGCACGCCAACGTGGACGAGCGCGACCCCGTGCAGCTCAACCTGCTGTACGTGCAGGCGCGCGACAACGTGCTCTCCGGCTACCACCCCGTCACCAGCGACCAGGGTGAGTGCAACATCACTACAAAAATCCTACTTCCTATTAATACATATTATAAATACGAAAGTTTGTAAGGGTGGATGGAATGTATGTTTGTTACTCTTTCCTGAAAAAACTACCGGACGAATTTGAATGAAACTTTACAGTAATATAGGTATAGAATCAGAATAAGATATGGGATACATTTTACCCTGAAATTCCCGTGGGAACGGGTACAACGCGGGTAACGCCGCGGGGCGCGGAGTTACCCTATACTTATGGTAACGTAATTAGTTCCTATCATAAGTCATAACACATATCACATATTCTAAGGGGGAATTACATCCGTACCAATTTTGGCTAGCCAATCAGATTGTGTTTTGCGTATACGTTTGTCCTGTTTAACTGGAATCAAAAGTAATTATTTATCAATGTGTGCACAGGCAAATAAGGACTACAATGATTTTGCCAACAAAATGACACAGATTAAAGTAGTTATGATTATTTTCCTCATTACTGTATTTAAATAAATTCATGACTTAACTATAACCTGGTTTTAACCCTAAACTCTATTCAAAACAAAAACATTGAATATATTTTTAAGCAATTTGTATAGTCCCATAGCATTATAAATGAAAGATGTCGACTTGATCCTTTAATCGACTAGGTAAATACTCAAATACGAATTACTACCCATTTACGAAGAAATCGTTTTTTTTTTTCATTTTTTATAAAGCAATATTCAATGCACTAAATATGATTTCCCAACTAACTCAAGTAACTCAACTCCAAAGAAAGCGTTACGTTTCCGCATCAAATATAACATTAAACTTATAACATTCCACATCAACAATCTTTGTAAAACGGAACGCATGACCGAAATCGTGTCTATTGACCGAACTGCCCCGACCGACGCGACGGAACGACACGAACAATACGACGCGACGCGCGACGCTGTCGATTTGTGCCTACCAGTTCACAACACCGCAATTATTTACTTATTTTCCTACCAAAAATACCAACAAAAACATCATAAAGTATTTTATTCTAGTGAAGGATTAAACAATCCGTTCAAAATAGGTAAAATGCAAAAGGTTTTCAGTGAAAAACTAGATGTACGATTGATAAAACTGGTGAAGGACAGCCCCGTTCTGTATGACTACAACGACGCGAGATATATTGACTTTAACGCGAGGGAAGTCGCCTGGCAAAAGATCGGCGACGAGTTGGAGAAGCCAGGTAAGCCATCCTTTTGATATATTTTGTTCTTCAATAATTGATAAAGCTAAAAGTCGCAATGATTTTATTTATGTCGTGCCATTTTTACAATTTTCGACATCAACAAATCGTTGCCCCTACCATAGGTTTCTCGATCGATTCTTAGTGAGAAAAAAAATCTTGATATTAACTAATGTTGTCGAGAAATAACTTACTTTTTAATTTAATTTAATAATCCTATTTATTATTTCATAGCTGCAGACTGCAAAGTAAGATGGATACACATAAGGGATGTACACAGACGGATATACCGCCAAAGTTTAATCCCGGGCGCCAGGCGGCCGCGGCGCGCCTACAAGTACGACACACTGCTAGAGTTCATGAAGATGTACTACAAGGAGATCAACGCGCCCATACAGAGCGTCAACGAGGAATCCGACAATGAGATTGAAGAGGAAAAACCCACAGACAACTGGGACGATGTAGTCATAGACTATAACCATGAATCCGAAGAGGAAAAACCTCTGAAAAAACGAAAGAAGGCTCAGAAGAAAAAGACCAACAGTTTTGAAGAAGTCGACGTCTCAGCTTGTTCTGTCAACGAGCCGTTGACGGCCGAGTTTGACACCACCGACCCGGTCGATTCCTTCCTCATCAGTATTGGAACTACATTGAAAAAGTTCTCGCCGTACCACTTAAATATAGCCAAGACTAAAATATTTCAAATAGTACAAGATTTCGATTTGCAGCAAATAATTGAGAAGCAAGGGAGAGGGGAGGCGAGTGTGTCGGCAGCTAATGAGCAGATGTACTACCAAAATGAGGAGATTTTAACGTAACATGTTGTTAAGAAATACAGAATTTGTTATTTTGTAGTAGGTATCTTATTCATAATTAAAGTAAAAGGTATTTTGTTTATTTAATACTTAGTATTATTTTCAGTATAATATTATGAAGTTAATAATATAATTTTATATAATTAATTATTAATACATTTGATATTAAAATTGTTAATTTCATAATATCATATCATAAAGTTAACAATATTTATTTTCTCACAATTACACAATCGAGTTTTGATAGTAAGGGACGCGACTCTTTATTCTCGTAATCAAAATGGCCGCCCGATCGATACGAAACGTCAAGATGAAGTCAAACGATTTTGGGCTCTAGTTCTTTGTGTTAGAGTGCATGCTAAATATTATTTAGTCCTGTTGTCGCATCGTTCACGCACAATACTTTTATTAATAGGAATCGTGTAAATAAATCGTCTGTATTAAAATTAAATAAAACATGTTTTTTTGGCATTTAAAATATAAATTCCCATGTTATCTAATTGATCACATCCAATTATTATTTGGATTAATGTATTTCGAAATATTTTTTGCAACAAATGTATGCATGTACCTAGGTAGGTAGGTACTATAAATGAAAAGTGGGGTGTTCTGATGATTGTTACCCGATTCCGACAGAAAAATATAAGTGATACTTAACTTACCCTGTACTAGTCTAGTATGTTGCTTAAAAATGTCAAAATAATCATTAGATATATATTTAAATTAAAACACGTAGGTACTTATAAGGGAATGAGATGCTAGTTTAAAACAATGAATTCAAGTGAAGTCGGTTATCAACAGACTAACTTATTTAAAGTAACTTCTTACTAAAACGTATTAATAAAACCATTGAGTTATATGTACATACTAACGTTAGTACATATAACTCAATGAATAGAACATATCCTGCGGATTTTTTTTTCTTACCTAATTTTCATTAATTGAATACGTACAAAGAATTTACACATACTCGTAATAAATAAAACGAAAAATAAAAATTGCAAGAGGTCTGTGAACATCAAAACAAAATGTTTTCGATCCGAGCCGAGACGAGACGCGCCGACACGGTGCCGACCCGCGCGAGGTTGCCGCTTCGTTGCGGGGCCGGTGCGGCATCGGCGCGGTGCGGACTGATAGGGATGCGCGTTGCACTGGCGGTGGGTGATATACCGATATCGACTAGCAAGTTATATCGATACTACTCTGGCACCGTTGTGAGTCTGTCTGTTCGCCTAGCATTATTGTACAAATATTTATGTGCCACATGTCTTGTGCTCTCCCCTCCACAGAAATAAATAAAAAAATACATATTTATTTAACCGGAGAAACTAAAGAAAAGGTTCAAAATGTGTAAGGCTTGCTAACAGTTAGCTGTCAAATGGTTTGTCCACTTCCGACATACGATATTTTCCAACGAGCAAAAGAGACAAAACATTTTTTTAATATCTATAGAATAAATCTAAATTTGTGGCCATACAATCGAATAGCTGATTTTATTATTTTTATGTTTTGAACTACATACAATACAATATGCATATTTCGATGTTAACATTATTACTGTAATCTACTATCGACACTACAAACGTTGTCTAGTACCCCATCACTACGGCCGGGCGGCCCCCGGCCCCGTGTCGCCATCGAGTCGGCCGCGCCCCGCCCGCCCGCAGTCCTCGCAGCTCCCTTGCGACATCCACACGAGACACTCAGTCACTCACTAAATACCTTATTTACACCAACGAAGACAAAATAAGACCTACTTTAAGCCTTAAACCGTAAACAACATTCACTGCAAGGAGAATTTATGTGCATATCAACGAAGATATTAGTAGGTACAAAAGAAAGGATTTTATTCCGTTTTACCGCGCTTTATCGAAAAACTTTCCACGAATTTTTCACTTGGTGATATAGTTACGTATTGGTGATTAATTGACTGGAACTTAACAGTGATTATTGACACCGTAATCACCTCGAGATGTCGCACCTGTCTCTGTTCACCAAGGACATGGACTTGAGGCTGATCCAGATGGTGAAGCAGAACCCTCTTATTTACAACTCGGGCCACACGAAGTACACCGACGGGGACAGCCGCGAGGTGGTATGGCAGCGGATCGGGGACGAGCTCAATCGATCACGTGAGTAAGCGTCGTTGCTAATAGCTTTTCCCCGCGGTTCACCCGTAGTGTACCCCTTCCTTCAAACATATCAATCTATATATATAAAAGAAAGTCGTGTTAGTTACACTACTTATAACTCGTGAACGGCTGAACCGATTTGGCTGAAAATTGGTGGGGAGGTAGCTTAGAACCAGGAGACGGATATAGGATACTATTTATCCCGTATTTCCTACGGAAACGGGTGCGCTGTGGGTGAAACCACGGGGCACAGCTAGTTGTTTATAATAGAAATAAATTTAAATATGATTGGAATGGATAGAGAGTTGAAATTCTGTCGGGTACAGCGCGAGTATAGAATCAGTATCACAGTTCAAATTAAATAATTCGTATATATGCTGCTAGTTTACCAATCACAGTTTACTTTGATATCAAACACTTTCCTGTGGTTTCTCCTGCACTCAATAGATGGCGCTAGAAAGATAGGACAGCCCATTAACTCATCGTTAATTACTCCGATATGTTGGGGTTGCACCTTTTTGTATTTATAATATTAATATACACAGATTGTTTTTTTAGTGACGCCACTAACTTGTATTTTGTTAATTTCCAGCCAACCGCTGCAAAACAAGATGGCTGAATATCAGGGACATGCTGCGCCGCTCGGTGCGCCGGCGGCAGCTGCCGAACCAAAGCGCGCCCAAGTATTACCGCTACGAGGACGAGCTCTCCTTCCTGGTGCCGTTCCTGAAGTGCGTCACCGAGGAGAACCTCTCCGAGTACCTCGACAACTCCGAGATTGAGGTGGAAGTGCATCCCTTCGCGGATAGTGAAGACGCTCAATCGATTGACCCAATCGCGTTTGAGAGTGACGCGGAGGGCAAGAAGAGAGGCAAGAAGAGGAAAATTAAAGAGGAGCCGTCTAGCAGCCAGTTCGATGAGGAAAACAGCTCTTTAAATGTCAGTCCTAAACCTCAAGTGACCAACAACACCTCTCAAGATATGACCTCCACTAGTCAAACAGCTAAAACAAGCCAAGCGTTGACAGTGCCCGCCCTCGGTCTACAATCTGATTCCCTGGATGTCTTTCTACTAAGCATAGGCACAATGATGCGAAACTTCTCTCCGTACTATTTAAATCAAACAAAGAGTAAATTATTTCAAATTGTTCTAGAATATGAGTTGGAACAGATTATCAATAAGAATCCGAGAGGGGAAGAGAAGTGACAGGTGAACCAGTGAGGGAAAGAAATCATAATAAATGAATGACTTTGGCGAGTGATTGTAATCTGTGGATTGATGACCTATGATAGTGACAAATGGGAATAGAATTTCCCAACAGTGCCTGATTTCGGGACAGATAAAGAAACCTGTATAATTTTATATCACTATTGTATCAAACATATTATTCGAATAATTAGCTCCCTATTTTTACATGAATATGTTATTGTTTAACATATGATTTAATAAATTTGTATTTTGTGGTATGCAGTTTTTATGTATTTTAAGGTCAGCCTTTTAATTTTTTGTCAACACAACAACTTTATATAATTTCCTTTGAAATTCCTAATTCGCATATATAAATCACAGGAGACAAATAACCTCCTTGGCTTTCCATGTACGTTATACCACGTCTTGTATCTGGTGGTGGTATGCACCAATCATATTGAACGTCGTACTGAATAATTTTGAAAGCTCCCTGCAATTGTAGCCACCTCGAAATTGTTATTTAAGTCCTATTCAACCCTTTTTCCTGCACTAAGTTTTACCAAGAAACTTAAAACCATACATTTATTTATGTATCATTTACTGTAAGTTTAGATTTACGTATATTACTAGCCGCGCCCCGCGGTTTCACTCGCCAATTTCGAGATAATGTATTTCATGTGTTATTCTGATATACATATAACCTACTAGCTGACCCGGCGAACTTCGTACCGCCTTAGTGAATGACATTGACATTCGTTACGCGTGTTTTTTTAAATATGCAAAATTAAATGTATATTTTTCAATATATCTGAGAGATTTTCTTAATATTTTTTTCCGTAAGAACCTTCTAATAATAACAAATACAACAAATAAATAATTAGTGAAATCGGTCCAGCCATTCACGCGTGATGCCGCGACCAAGGAAAACGGGTTTCATTTTTATGTATATAGATTTTACTGTAAAGTTTCATCTAAATTCGTTATGTAGGTTTTGCGTGAAAGAGTAACATACATACATACATACAGACATTCATACATACGAGTACATCCATCCTCACAAACTTTCGCATTTATATTAGTAGGACGTATGTAGTATGCATACTTTTGATGTTTACATAAATTAACTGAACTGTTTATTCTTCAACCAAATAGTTTTTTTTTCAATATTCTTACATTTTTAATCTTCTTTAAATTATTTTGGTTATCTTCGATACGTTTATACATTTAAATTGGCTTTATGCAAATAAACTTTATAATTTGGATCATATTATTTTTAATTTATATTATAGCGGTGCAGTTCGCCGGCATCCAATGTCAGATCCAGTTCGGTGACTTCCAGGAAGATAAACACAAGTCTGGTTTTCTAGAGAAGTGAGCACAATTAACATCCCTATCCTATATTCAAGTACGTTCGGTAGGTTTGTGGCTAGTCCTGGTGCAGGAGATTTAGACCGCCTATAGGCCTCTAAAGTAAAGTAAGTTCGAGCAGGTTCAAATTCAAATTCAAATTTATTTATTTGCCAAAATGTACCTAAATACATCACACCCTGTTAGGGCACTGCAAACTAAAAATATTTAAAAATAACTTAAAAACTAACTTAAGAATGAATAGTAATATAAAATGTTGTATCTAATAAAATAATAAAATAAAAATACAGGAACAAAATATAGCATAGGTACATATCAGGGCTAACATAACAAAATACACTTATACACTCTTTTCATCAAAGTAGTCATTAAGATTGTAATAGGCTTTGCCTATTAAATAACTTTTCAATTTTTGTTTGAATTTGTTTATGTTGACTTCTTGTTTGATGTGTTTAGGAATTTTATTGTAAATTTTGATTGCCATTACATAAGGACCTGACTATAAATTGATAAATTAGAGGTTGGTAAAGCTAACCTATCTCCATGCCTTAAATTAAGATGTTTGGTATAACAATCTTAGTTAGTGACTAACCCTGGTGTCGGAGTTTTAACACAGCCTAAAGGCCTCCAACATGGTCATAGACCGACTGCTTAACGTGCATTCCGAAGCATGGTAGCGCTCACATAGAAAATGCCACTACTAGCCACCCATCCAAGTACGAGCCAAGCTGCACGTTGCTTAACAATCGCAATGTACTAACATCACATAGTCAAACTAAACCACGAAGGCTGAATTAATTGTATATGCGATGCTACGTGAATGATGATCATCATCACCTACCCCATCCGCAGTCTCCGTGAGTACCTGCCCGAGGCCTACACGAAAGCGTGGGGCGTGGAGAAGCGCGTGCTCAAGGAGTACCGCAAGCACAGCGGGCTGGGCGCGCTCGAGGCCAAGCATCTGTACCTCCAGGTGGCCAAGGGACTGCCCACCTATGGAGTCACCTTCTTTTTAGTCAAGGTACGTTGTTTATGATGTTAGAATAGCATAGTAATATAGAAATAATCAGTGTATGGACTGTTTGAGACTCTGTATAGAATATTGTCTTGTGAGACGTTTAGATTGAATAGCATATTGTATTGTGATTTATCTGTGAGACGATACGAAATTAATCATTGTGAGTGAACAGCCTCCGTGGTCTAGTGGTTTGAGCGCTCGGCTCACGATCCGGAGGTTCCGGGTTCGATTCCCGGTGGGGATATCTCACAAAAATCACTTTGTGAGACTGTCCTCAGTTTGGTTAGGGCATTGCAGGCTGAATCACCCGAATTGTAAGATGATTCCGTGCTTCGGAGGGCACGTTAAGCCGTCGGTCCCGGTTACTTTCTATGGATAGTAGTCGTTACATGAGCCATGTCAGAGGCCTTTGGCGGCTCAATAACCCTGACACCAGGATTGGTCACCTGACCATCCACTCGATAAGCAGCATTGTGAATGATTTCAATCTTTTGAAGGATCGTCTTATAGAGATACTCATTCATAAGTTCATAAGGAAATAGGTTATTTCCTGATAGTAACTGACTTTACTTGAAGCTGGTGGGCTCAAATTGTTTCCAAGTCATCACACAAGATTTAGATTCCCATTTGAATTCAGCAGCCTTTTCTCCTGCATCGGCGATTGCATTTGGTTCAGGAGCACAGCTCTAATAGTATTAAGTAAGTTAGTGGCCAACCCTGGTGTCGGAGTTTTTAGACCACCCAAAGGCGTCCGACACGATCTAACGATTGGAACTACTGGGACCGACAATTTAACGTGCCCTCCGAAGCACGGTAGCGCTCAGATAGTAATACTATAACAATACTATTACTTAGAGCTGTGTTTGTACTGTATTATGGATGCGGTTCGTTTGCCTCCAAAAATACTGCGCCCCATCGTCCTCTGGCAAACCTTGAGTTTGAATTTCTGGATGTTCTGAAATATTCCACCTACATTCGCCAGGAGAAGCAGAACGAGAAGAAGAAGTTGATCCCGCGGCTGCTGGGCATCAACGCGACGTCCGTCATGCGGCTGGACGAGGTGAGCAAGGAGGTGCTGCAGCAGTGGCCGCTCACGCACCTCAAGACGTACCAGGGCTGCGGCGAGACCTTCACGCTCAACTTCGGGGACTACAGGTGAGGCGCGATGCTGTCATACACAAGTAGACATCTGTGTAGGACAGATCTCAAGAAGTAGTAATAGAATAATATTAGCTGATGATATTACCGCTGCTGGGCTGGATACCAATTAAACTTATAATATATTTTGATAGAGAGTTCATAATATAAAAGATTTTCCATGACAATTACGTAAAGGAAGGAGCCAACTATGAGATTATCTAAATTAATTGATATAAAAGACAAATCAAGACGATAACCAATTTTATAACAGTGTCACAGTATCAGTTAGTTTGATTTCATAATATAAGCAATACGCTTAGTTTGTGTCAAATTAACAGTGTGTGAATTTGTCCTGTAAATACATATCTGCTAATGTTTAAAACTAATGCAAAAAAATCATATGTTATTCCCCTTTTTCCTAACAATTATTCTCAACACTTCCCCGTACGGAACTCTACTAATATCGATAAATGTGACGTCACCACTCACTCATATCGCCTCCCCCACAGCGACAAGGAGTACTCGGTGAAGACCCGCGACGCGTACCGCATCCGCGACGTGCTGGAGTCGTACATCGACCTCATCCGCAAGAAGATGGCGGCCGCCTACGACGCGAGCGCGCGCGAGCACGGCGCCGTGCTGCACGAGCACGTCGGGGGCGGCAGGTCAGGCAAACTGCCACTACAGTAGTAGCCAGCGTTGGCACAGTGGCGGTGGGAGCGCTTACTATGCCGGGGGTTGCGGGTTCGATTCCCACCCGGAGCCAACAATATGCAGACATAGTTGTTGGCGACGACGTCTGGGTATCAATGATATCCTACTGATATATATTTATGAATGCGAAAGTTTGTGAGGATGGATGTATGTATGTATGGACATCCATACATACATACATCCATCCTCACAAACTTACTAGTACTAGTACTGAACGGATTTGGATGAATCTTTACAGTAATATAGGTTATACATCAGAATCACACATGGGATACATTTTATCCCGAAATTCCCGTGAAAACGGGTACAACGCGGGTGAAACCGTGGGGCGGCTAGTATATTTTAATCTGACGATTCGGCTCCTTTACAGGAACTGTGGTTACAGAAGACTCTTCTGTCTGACGTGTGTCCGTAATAGTTTCAATTCAAAATAAGTAGTGTTTGCTTAAAAATAGGTAATTTGTTTCTGTTCTTAGTGCAAGTATCATCCAAATGGTGCAACAACAAAACAACCCTATGAAGATGATGGAGCAGACATTTGTCGGGCCTTCCAAAATTGTGCCTTATGAACCAGGTATTTAGATAAATTTTTTGCAGCATTATTAAATTGAGTGTCTGTGTGTTATACTATTAAATAAGTAAAAAGTTTTTATTTAGTTTCACCCGACTTAGTGAGTTATCAAATTTTGCATCTTCCGAATAAACCGAAATTCATACACCGTTGATTTGAATGACAATGCATCATAATGAGTATAAATAAAATATAGTTAAAATAACTTATTTTGTTAATGACCTTCTAAATCATATTTTATCTTTTCACTCTCTCAGAACGTGTCAATTATGTTTTTAAACATTTGTTTTTTTTGCAGGCAAATCAACCAATCAGGGCACTCAAATAGTGACGGTCCAACAAATAGTAGTGTCGGAGAAGGCGGGCGGCGCTCAGCAGGGGATCGTAAGTGACGCGAGAGAAATGGTTCAAAAATTGTTATGGCTATATTCGCCATATTCGCGACTTGTGTATTCGTCTATTTTCGCCACTTCCACCTCATCGTCGTAGCACACTCCCACCTCCGCATCGTAGCACACTCCCACCTCCGCATCGTAGCACACTTACAGCCCAAACACAACTGCTGTATTAATCCTTTGAGGAGTTCTCATTCCTTTCCTTCATCTTCATCATCAGACGGTCCAACTACCAATCAGATTTAAGTTATTTGTTTTTGTAAATAAACTACATACTTTTATCCGGAAATTCCCCCAGGATAGGCACAACTCGGGTTAAACCGCGGGGCGCTGCTCGTTCAGTCTATAAGCTTTATCATGCTTCTAAAATATTTCAAAAATCTCCCGTTTTAGAAACTTCAGTGTTTTTTAACTTCATGTTTAAGTTCAACTTTTTATGATGTATTTTATTTCAGAAAGGAGCTGTTCCCGCGTCCACCGACAAAGCGTTCGTCCGCCGCCTCAACAGATGTAACTCGAACGCCGTCAAAATAGTCTCCTTGCTTACTGGTCAGTAACCGGTTGTTCAGATGGATGCATTATATTTTTATTTAATAGTAACCTTCTGTAAGTTCGTGGGTATACACTGGTATCTTAGGTATAAGCGAACACTACTCATTTTGAATTTAAACTACGTTAACGGATACACTCCGCTTTTATTTTACACTAGCAGCGCCCCGTGGTTTTACCCGCGTTGTACCCGTTCCCGAGGGAATTTCGGGAATTTTTTTACATAAAAACCTTCCTCTTGAATCACTCTACCTATTAAAAAAACCGCATCAAAATCCGTTGCGTAATTTTAAAGATTTAAGCCTACAGACAGACAAACAGACGACAAACTGACACGACTTTATTTTATACTAGCAGCGCCCCGCGGTTTTACCCGCGTTGTGCCCGTTCCCGTGGGAATTTCGGGAATTTTTTTACATAAAAACCTTCCTCTTGAATCACTCTACCTATTAAAAAAACCGCATCAAAATCCGTTGCGTAATTTTAAAGATTTAAGCCTACAGACAGACAAACAGACGACAAACTGACACGACTTTATTTTATACTAGCAGCGCCCCGCGGTTTTACCCGCGTTGTGCCCGTTCCCGTGGGAATTTCGGGAATTTTTTTACATAAAAACCTTCCTCTTGAATCACTCTACCTATTAAAAAAACCGCATCAAAATCCGTTGCGTAATTTTAAAGATTTAAGCATACAGACAGACAAACAGACGACAAACAGACACGACTTTATTTTATACTAGCAGCGCCCCGCGGTTTTACCCGCGTTGTGCCCGTTCCCGTGGGAATTTCGGGAATTTTTTTACATAAAAACCTTCCTCTTGAATCACTCTACCTATTATAAAAAACTGCATCAAAATCCGTTGCGTAATTTTAAAGATTTAAGCATACAGACAAACGGACTAAACAGACACGAAACAGAGACGACTTTATTTTATACTATGTAGTGATTGTGGACTAATTGACTCTTTGTTTCAGATCCCACTGAAAGCAATATTGAAGATGCAAGAAATATTGTGAAAGAGTTAAATACGGATATGCCGTACATTAGAGAAGGTAAGACAACGAATCATCATCTTTTCACTCATTGGGCATTGAGATATGACTATCTATGCGGACAATGTTACGGTCAAACAAACGAATTTTCAGTGAAGTTGAAATCCTTACAGTCGCGCTATGGTCAAAACTGTGGGGAAAATCAAATTTGACTTATTGTCTTCGGTTCTTGTCGTTTAGTCTCTTGTGGGTGAAAAAGTGTAAAAATAATATTTGAAGTCGACTGTACGATCAAAAGGTTGTTTAATAAAAATATTCTCGTTTCCTGTTCATCTACCAGGAGTGGAAGAGACCATAAAGTCCAGGACTCTCGACGAGGACCGCAAGCGCCTGCAGGAACAACTGCTGCGCCTGGACCAGCTGGTCGCCTCGCTCTGCGACTGCACGCATCCCGACACCTTTGTAAGTATACGGGCTGTATAGGGCCTCGTCACAGCTTTAAGCCTAAATTACATTACGAAATTAGTGGCATGAAATTAATTTCGTGAAATTAGTTTTAACAACAGTTTCACGTGTAATTTAATAGTTTCGTAATGCATGCATTACTTTCGTGAAACTGAATTAGTTTCGTGCCCTGCGCGATTTTTAGGTGAAATTAGTGTCATGCAACTAGTTTCATCATGTAAATGCGACGCGAAACTAGTGTCGCGACAGCATTTCAAAGACAGCAGCAGCAATAGCTATGATATTGACAGGGCCATTATCTCCGCGATACTGATAATTTCACGACAATTTAAACGAAAGTAGTTTCACATGTGCTGAAATTAGTTTCACGAAACTAGTTTCATCATGCATGAAACTAGTTTCGTAATGTAAATCCCGCTTTAGAGGGCTTAAGGTGCGGAGCTCAAGTGACTAATCACAACGGACTGAAATTGTCAAACAATCTATTGACACGGTGAAAATATTTTCGTAATAGACACAGTTTTTTATTTATACCTTACAATAGGGGAAATAATGTGACACTTAAAAATCATCGGATATTTTTACCGATTCCACTTTGTCGGATTGAAAAAAGAACTGAATTTTGCTTTGAATTCGACATACTCCTGATTGCCTGAGTGTATGACCTCCCCTGCCCCCGTGCCCCAGGACCTCCCGGAGGCCACGGAGGCGGCGGTGGAGACGGCCGACCTGACCACGCACATGTACCTCTCCATGGACACGCGCTCCAGGAACAGCAGCCGCATCATCAAGGTATTCATACATTCTGGGAAAACTGGGATGTTTTATGAAAGACTTTCTAGCTCCTAATTTATAACTTAGTTAGGGGGAGCAGTAGGCAGGCGTTATCTGTCCCCCTCTAGATATCTGTCTCCTGACTTTAGAAAAATATGGTATATGCACTCGCTTGCTAAAACAGGTTTCGGGTTCGATTCCCGGGTCGAGCGACATGTTTCCCACATTTCAAACAACGCATAAGGCAAGCGTGGTGCTTACGCTTAATTCCCCTCACTGTACTGATATCTTCGGTGAAACGATACGTCGATACTTTCCTATTTTACCCGACTGCGACAGAAGGAGGGTATTGTTTTCATTTACCTTACTTATCAACTTACTGTGAACTGAGCAGCGGTCGCACAAGAGCTTCATCGAGGACGAGCTGACGCAGCAGAACATCCGGCGCGGGTCGCTCGGCGCCGCCGCCGCCGCCGCCGCCGGCGCCGCCGCCCACGCCAGCAGTATCATGGCTCAGGTATTATTAATCAAAGTTGAGTAAATGAATATAAAAATAAACTCATTTTATTTATTACAAAACACTATAAATATGATTAAACAAATTAAATTTGTATTGGATTGTTTCCATTCAAGAGGAACGCTTCTATCAAAATAGACTATACAAGTATGTTGATGTGACATAGTATAATGATATGCCGTCCCCAGAGCCACCCCGGGCCCGCGCTCCCCCCGGGCCAGCTGGCGCAGCGCGAGCGCGCGCTGGCCGAGCGCCTCGCCAAGCTCAACGCTGCGCTCGCGCATTACATATTCGCGCACAGCGGTATGTATGACACTTTCATAGGTTTTGATAAGAAAATGATAGCTTTTTGATGCTAAATTCTTTAGTCTTATAATTAGTCGTATAAAAACGCCTTTCAAATGCTTGTTCAAAACACAAAAACAGTTTTTCTTTGGTCGCTTGTTGGCTCGTTTAGTGTAACAGGTGTGACGTGTCTTGCTCCAGATCCGAACAACATCGACTACTCGTCGGCCGTGAACGCGATGAACACCGTGCACGAGCTGATGCCCGAGTACGCGAGGGGTGAGTGGAGCCACTGATGTGTTTCATAGTACTTTATTAGTACTTTATTAGAAATATATGGCTGATTATTAAAATGGGTTTATTAGTTATTTTCTATTAGTAAAACTTCATGAATAACATTGTATTACGCAATAAGATTGATTATTACGGCAATATTTAATCGGCAGTGTCCGATAGAGTTCAAATTTGCACATACCGTTCAAATGACAATGCCCAATAAAGACAAAATACAAAATTAAATCTTGTTAAAAATAAATTGTCTGTGTCCAGATGTCCACGCGTTATGCAGCACTAAGTCGGGCGGCGAGCGCCAGCAGCTCGTGGACGACATGCAGGCGCACTGCGACGCCGTCAACAGGCTCTGTGCCGCCGGCAGCGCCCAGGACCCGCAGGTAGCGAGCGGGGTGATGTAGACCGAGTTGCGACTTGCGACATTCTTATCTACTAGCCGTGACTGCGGTGTTACCCGCGTTGTACTCGTTCCCGCGGGAATTTCGGAATAAAATGTATCCCATGTGTTATTCTGATGTTTAACCTATATTACTGTAAAGTTTCATCCAAATCAGTCCAGTAGTTTTTCGTAAAAGAATAAGAGTAAGAACATGTCGCAGACATTTGGGCGGTCTTTCCCAAACCAGGGTTGGCGACTCGACTCAAACTTACTTTTTTAATTTGTATATAATTATGTTTCTTTAGAAAATCCGAGAAGCATCTGATGACTACGCGAAGACGTCTGGTAGAATGAGGATTGTTTTCGGGAAGAGAGGGACAGACGGACAGGAGAAGGAGAAGGAGGTATGTTGTGTACCGCTCTTACACGTCACCGACATTACTACTACCAGAGAAACTATATCAGACGGGTCTTACATCTTACTTCTATAAACAAAAGCTTAAATGTATCTGTAGTAATAAATGGGTAAAAAAATCAAAAAATCCCCCACATTTTCCCCATAATCTGAAATGATTACATGTTAGCGTGATCTACATATTTTTTACACTGGCGCCATCTATTGGAAAGCATATGGAACTACCGCGGGAAACGACTATAAATCAAATAACCAAGTCGAAATTATTTTCCATTCCAGTTAATAAACTTGGCGAATGAAGTTGAGTCCTGTAGTTCTCGTTTGACGTCCAATGTGAAAGGGTTGGCGGGAACGCTGACGTCAGAGGACGCTGACAAGCTGAACTCAGCTGTCAGGAAGATAGAGGGCGCTACTGACGACTTGAAGATGCAGACTAAGGTATGTGGTGATGGGATTTTGTTTGCTTGGCATGTTCAGCTGCGTCTTCACTTAATGCTCAGAGCAATACCAAACACTTGCTTCAATATGTTCGAAATTGACCGAACATTAAGTAAAAATGCAATTTTATGTATTTTTTTCAGGTGTTTTAGGTTTAACTCTAAACTACTTAACTAATAATTACTTCAAAATACCATCACTTTATTCTTCCCTTTTATAGATAGTACTTTAACTGTTCTTTCTTTTTAAACCCGGACAAATTCACACCTGGTTTGTTAGACCCAAACTTAGCTCTAAGCCTGTTTTATGGATTCTAGCTTAAAGATACTACTACATTTACACAAATGACAAACCACACACTTTAAAATACTCCAGCTATGCGCCGACTCGGTGTCGGAGCCGCACTGCCGCAGCGCTCTGACCGCTGCATCCGTGGCGCTCTCCTCCTCCCTGCCCGCGCTGACAGCGTGCTGGCAGCCCGCGGTGCAGGGAGAGGGAGGGGAACGCCTGCACCAGCACACCCTGGACCTCAGCGACGCGCTCGATAGGTTTAATAAGGCCTTCGACTGCTTTAACGGTGAGTATTGTGTGAAGAAGATTGTGTGAAATCGTACTCTTAACGCTCAAAGCATGATTTTGACACCAGAACTAACGTACTATATTGCTCTCTAAATATATTGCTCTCCAACTATATAGCTCTCCAACTATATTGCTATCCAACCATGTATATTGCTATCCCATCTATTAATCATATTTCATTGGATTATACATAACATAATATCAGATAAAACTGTCCAACGCCTAATAGTATACGCCCTAATTTTGATACATACGTTTTTTTAAACAAAAGATAATAACAATTCACGTCTATGTTTGATATCTGCCGATATAGACGGTATTATCAAACAATAAAACCAAAACATTTGATCTAAAGAACCAACGAAGAGAATCCTAAATGTTGTTAAATCTTTCAGATGAGGACGACGACGTGTTCAAGAGTCCGAACTCCAAAGAGCATCAGAGGCTGAAGTTCATCAACTCGCTCGCGGGGGTGCGGGGGAGGGTGGCGGACCTGGAGAAGACGCTGGGAGATGTGAGTAACTCCGAACATATAGATTAGTTAGGGGGATGGTGGTGTTTGCCTTAAAGGGGCCAGACGGTCGGCACACAGTGACCTAGGGGGCAATAGCCTAAATGGGGGGTAGGTAATAAAAATATTAAAAGACGGTAGAGCACAGCTACTCCCTACCCAGGCTACCCCTTTAAATAAAATAAACGATATCTTATATCTATAAACGTCTGGTTCTTTATGCATTTACTTAGATTTTTGTAAACAGTTTCGCAGGCTTATATTATATTAGAGTCTTTACTGATATATAAAATTGAATGTGACTTTTCTTGTCACTGATATCGATAATGTAATGTACGTGTTCCTGGCGCAGCGGGCGGCGGGCGCGGGCGGGCGCGGGGGCGGGGGCGGGGGCGGGGGCGGGCTGGCGGCGCGCCTGGCGCACCTCAACGCGGCCGTGGCGGCGCTGCTGCTCGCCACTACCGGTAATATACTAATTATCTTCAATGTCATGTGTATTACAAACCAAAACGAAAACTTTATAAGTCAGTGGTCTAGTTTTCGTATGTTGGTGATTGCATATTGAAGATAGTGACCACCAAAGACTTCCAACATACTGGTTTCTTAAGTTTAAGCGAACACTACTCATTTTGAATTGAAACTATGTGTACATCCGTACACACGTCACTTTTATTTTACATTTTAATCTGACATTTCGGCCCCTTTACAGGGCCGTGCTCACAGATAAATATCACTACATAGTATAAAACAAAGTCGCTATTTTTGTCTGTTTGTTTGTCTGTTTGTCTGTATGCTTAAATCGTTAAAATTACGCAACGGATTTTGATGCGGTTTTTTGTAATAGGTAGAGTGATTCAAGAGGAAGGTTTTTATGTAAAAAAATTCCCGAAATTCCCACGGGAACGGGCACAACGCGGGTAAAACCGCGGGGCGCTGCTAGTGTAAAATAAAAACGACGTGTATCCGTAAACGTAACGTTTCACTTCCAACATAATTTAAAGATTGTACAATGTTCTTGCATAGGAGGTACGTTTAACAGAATCTCTTGGGGGCATAAACTGATCAACAGTATTGGATTTTGATATTACCTGGACCGATAATTTAACGTCCAAAGCATAACGAAAAAAACTACACCAAACTTAAATAGCTTTCATTTAGAAAAGCCAATATCGACCAACAAACCAAATAGTAACTGTACCGAACGTTGCTTAACATAACAGAGTAACACTACATCATAGTAAGAGAGCTAGCAACGTCGGGAAAACAAGAATTTCAGGTAGGCCAGTTTTTGAATGGGCTATCTCTCTAACTCTTCCGGACGTCAAACGAGCTATCTACCTGTACAGGAACAATATTATTTTTTCAAATCATTAACACAGTACACAGTACATTTTAAGAACAGTAGCCTCCGTCGTACGTAAGTAAAAACTTCATAAAATGTAATTTTCTTGACAGACAAAGACAACCCCGACTACAAGTCGGCCGACGCCGCTCTCACCACCATCACCGAGTTGATGCCGCATGTCGTTGAAGGTGAGTGAATTCATGTCGCTTTCACAAAGGTTCATTGAGTAATGCTCATTATTATATTACGCCTTTGCCCAGCAGTGGGACTTTTCAGGTAAATATCTTTTCATATAGTGTTTTAAACATTCACGATTTGTACACATAGTAAACGTACTCACACGGGTTTTTTCGCGGTAGAAAGTTAATAAAGCAAGTAATAACTTACTTTTTATTTTATTTGCCGACGTTTCGAGGGGATTGCACTTCTCGTGGTCGTAGAAGTGCATTCCACTCGAAACGTCGGCAAATAAAAAGTAAGTTATTACTTGCTTTCTTAACTTTCTACCGCGAAAAAACCCGCGTGAGTACGTTTACTATGTTGTCATATGTTCACAGACGCGAAGACAGTGACCCTGCACAAGGACGACGAGGAGCGAGCCGACATCATGACTCAGACCCGGGAGCTGTGTGGCGCCGTCGCCATGATATGTGGCGACGGGGGCAACGTGCAGGTACGTACACTCTATTTCTTCTTACTAGTCTTACGTCGTCAATTTTCCAGCCGAAGACGATTACTCTTGAAGAGGAAAAAAGGTTTTGAGATAGGGTAAGAATGAAATAAAATCACTAAACCTTTTTTCTCTTCAGGAGTAATCGTCTTCGGCTGGAAAATTGACGACGTAAGTCAACATTTTAAGACTATGCAAAATAGATGTTGACCGATTTGCAGACCTACGCAAAATACACACAAACTTTCATGAAAATCGGTCAAGCCGTTTCAGCGGAGTGTAGAATTGGTATTTGTGTATATGTATATAGTAGTATCAGTGATTTGGATTCCATAACACAAGCTTAGAGCTTACTTTGGGCCTAATTACCCATGGGAGGATTTCTCCGGGGGTATTATTAAATAAATAAATAAATAAATAATTGCATTGTAATGCTCAGGATCAGAAGGAGGGTATATCCAAGTTCAGCGACGCGGCCGGCAAGATGGTGTACGTGGTGAGCCGCTCCGTCAACCCCGACAAGGAGCAGCAGGTACGTGTCACCAGGGTTGGCCGCGAACGTACTCGCACCTGTTTAGTATACGTTTGTGACATGTGGTCCTCGCCAGATGATCGGGCTGTCGTCGCAGGCGTGTGGCTCAGCCTCCCAACTCCTCATGGGAGTACACGCGCTGGTGGCTGCGGGCGGGGCGGAGGCCGAGGTGCTGGACGCGCGGGGGGCGCAGCTCGCGGATGACGCGCAGGCGCTGCTGACTGTCGCACAGGTAAGGGGACTTGTTCACGTAAAGTGTCTGATTAGCCTGTAATGACCCTCTGTTGTAAAAATGTCTATTATGTCACTGAAGTTAGTAAAGGGAAAATAATTTAACCAATAGCGCCAGTGAGAAAAATATTAAGATGTTTACGTTTTCGCGAATATAGCGGTGTAGCGGCGCCTATATTTTTAAAGTATTAATTTTTTTTAAATTAACAATTTAAAATCTTTGAATATGATTCTGGTATTTTTTTGTAGTTTAATAATACATGAGCTTTTTGCGTCACAACAATTAACAATAAACAGCACCAAAACTAATTTATTACTTAATGTCATCGATACTTCTCCACAGATAACAGGCCCGTCCCTGTCCGACGCCCGCTGCCAGTCCACCCTGCTCTCCTCCATAGACAAGGTGTCGTCCAGCGCCGCCGCGCTGGCCCACGCGTGGGCTCCACTGGCAGACCAGCCCGAGCATAAGAACCAGGTGCTGGCGCTGGAACAAGCTAAACGACAACTAGATGAACAGCTGGACAAGCTGCGGAAAGCGTGCCGGCTTGTTAATGAAGGTATGTTGTTATTAGACTTTATCTAGAATACTAGCTGTGCCCCGCGTTTTTACCGGCTTTGTGCCCATTCCCGTGAGAATTTCGGAAAGGAAAATAGCCTATAAACTTCCCGTTGAATGTGGCTATCGATTACAAATAGAATTATTCAAATCGGATTATTTTGTAGATGCCCACAAAATCGTCAACACTCCGAAAAATCAAGAAAAGGTCGACTTTATAACTAAAGTGTGCGGCGCCAAGTATCAGATACAACAGGCTAATGAGGAGTTGGACAAGGTAATGTATCCAGTCATTTTATATATCAACTAGCTGCGCCCCGCGGTTTCACCCGCGTTGTACCCGTTCCCACGGGAATTTCGGGATGAAAAATAGATGTTGTCCGATTCTCAGACCTACCCGATATGCACACAAAATTTCATGAGAATCGGTCGAGCCGTTTCGGAGGAGTACGGGAACGAACATTGTGACACGAGAATTTTATATATATATTATTATTACCCTCCTAGCGCTCGGGGCGTCATTTGACTAAGAGATGTAAGCTCAATAAGATGGTTAAGCAACCTCGACCCCTACTTGGATGGGTGGCCGATTTTTCTATCTGAGCGCTACCGTGCTTCGGAGGGCACGATAAATTGTCGGTCCCAGTTGTTGCAATCGCTAGACCATGTCGGAGGCCTTTGGGCGGTCTAAAAACTCCGGCACCAGGGTGGGCCACTGACCTACTCGAACTTACATATTTATTAACCTTCGACTCGAACATAGTGCTCAATAACTAAACGCGAACTTGATTTCATAAACTAACGACTATGCTTTCAATGTAGAGTTTTATTCCTTTATTCCATTTAATCAATTTGACTTTCGTTTAAGTGTGGCATATTGTCCTCCTCACTGTTCTCAGCCTCCGTGGTCTTGTGGTTTGAGCGCCCGGCTCACTATCCGGAGGTTCCGGGTTCGATTCCCGGTGTGGACAATTTCTCACAAAAACCTCTTTGTGAGGCTGCCCTCAGTTTGGTTAGGGCATTACAGGCTGAATCACCTGATTGCCCGAAAAGTAAGATGATTCCGTGCTTCGGAGGGGACGTTAAGCCGTCGGTCCCGGTTACTATCTCCGGATAGTAGTCGTTACATGAGCCATGTCAGAGGCCTTTGGCGGCTCAATAACTCTGACACCAGGATTGGTCAGGTTGACCAGCCACTCGATGAAGAAGAAGACTGTTCTGATATCTTGAGTGAGATGAGAGGCATTTCCCCACCAGTGGGACAATACAGGGTAATACTTACATACATATTGTATACCCACACTCCACTTGCCCTAGACGCCGCCTCCGATAACGCTGGAACAAGCGGCGACCGCCAAGAAGTTACTCTCCTACCGCCTCGGACTGTTGAACGCCGCCATCGCGTCACTCATCTCCGCTACTGCAGGTGTGTGCAAATTTTGTATGAATGGGTTATGTTAAGTAGAGCTTCACAGTGTTACCCTTGTAATACTCTTTTCTGTGAACATTTCTCAGGATGGAATAGTTTGTAAACTTTCTATTGAATGTCCGAATAAGTGACCGAATCGTAAGGCGGTTAATCGGTAAACCTCACAAGGCGGATAGTCGTTAGAACATGTCATAGGACATAGCCCATGGTCTAGCGTTTAGCATTTCGTAATTATTTGATCTTATTAACATATTTCTACGGGTTTTATGCGGTGCAGACAGTTGTTTTAGTAAGTATAAACACTTACTTTGATTTCCCGACGTTTTTCCTGAGCTTTACTTTAGTAGAAACCAATATTTGTGTGTATTTTCCTCAGACCGCGAGAACCCCGACTACCGCAGAGCCGAGCAAGCCGTCAAGACTATCAGTGAAATGACGCCGCAGATTGTGCTCGGTATGAGTTACACAACCTTCTTTCTGATGGGAGGTGAAACTAGAGTCTTGTGCCTTTGGTGGATCGACGATTTCTTTAAGAGAAACTGAAACACAATTCTTGTCAAAAGTCTTGCCAAATTTTTCCTAGTTCTGTTTTTGGAGCCGAAAACAAACCCTCAGTCTATTAAAGTCCACAATCTACAGATTATTTTACATTTGACCACATTATCTCCAAGATATCACACATTTTTCTCATTTTTTCTCGAAACAGTACAAAAATGTATATTTGTAATATACTTGTAATGTAGTGAAACATAATGTATGTTAATCCCCAGATACGCTGGCAGTGAGCTCCAGCGCTGGCGAGGGTACTCGCAGCGAGTTACTGGCGCACGCGCGCGCGCTGGGAGACGCCGCGCAGACGATATGCGACTGCGCGGCGCAGGGGGAGGTGAAACAAATCAATAATTCAATATTTACACGACTAACACGGTTAATTAGTATCCAAATTAAGCGCTCAGCTTGTATTATGGAATCTTACTAACTGATACTACTGCGACTACACATAAATACATACATAAATACTTTATATGAATATATAATTGATACCCAGACGTCGTCGTCAACAACTATGTCTGCACGTATTGTTGACTCCGAGCGGGAATCGAACCCGCAACCACCCGTTATAGTAAGCGCTCTCTTAAGCCACTGTGCCAACGGGTTGTCAGCAATCAAAAGATTTAAGCATATATTCGGAAATTTTCTCTTCGAAATAAATATGTATAGTTATTTTAGTAATTAGAATATGATAACGATCGCACACGATCACTCACTAAATATGCAGAAAGAATGAGTGATTAGTTTTGATTGTTGGTTGGTTTTTATGTTTTTTTATGTTGGTTTTTATGTTTAATAATTAAATTTTGTATATCTCGCAATTTTTCTCAGAAAAAGCCACACTGTACTCATAAGTTTTAAATGAGTGTACCCTTGACATTACTATAATTTACGTTTATCTTCTTACCATGATTCAGGGCGTGTCGGACGCAGCGGCGGAGTACGGCGAGATGTCGGCGCGGCTGCGGCTCTGCGTCAGCCAGCCGCCCGCCGACAACTACCAACAGGTCAGAATACTGGGGACCGGATCGGAATATACCGGGTACCGATGGACCGTGTCGGAGGTCTCGAGGCCGTCTACAACTCCGACACTTGGGATGGCCACTGACCTTACTTTTGTTTCAACGTACCTATTAATATTTGGAACTATCAATAGGACTTAAATATGTAATGTTTTTGTATATCATAGCCTCATTCAAGAGGAAGTTTATAGGCTACTTTTTTAATAAAGTGTTCCGCAATTTGAAAAGGAACCAATAATAAATGGGGGTTAGTTTAGACCCAAAATCCCTCTTATATACTTATTGATAGTAACCTGTATTGCAGGTGGTGGAGCAAGCCAGTGGTGCGTGCAGCGCGACGTCCCGGCTGCTCATGGGAGTGCAGGCGCTGGTGGCGGCCCGCGGGGCGGAGGCCGGGGTGCTGGACGCGCGCGGGGCGCAGCTCGCGGATGACGCGCAGGCGCTGCTGGCGCAGGCGCAGGTAACGCCGCAGGGCTTGATACACCGAGTACTAGCTCTAAATATATCCCACTTTTTATAATATAACCGACCCTGGTCATATCTTCCTCACCGTACAGATCTAACGCTTTTTTTAAATCTGCGATTGTCATTTTCTTCCACTATGAGAAAAGAAGATTATACTCCCCATCTAAAAATTCTACCTCATCCAAATGACACGTTCCCAGGTCACCGCGTCAACCATCGCCGAGCCGCAGTGCAAGTCCATCCTGCTCTCTGCCATCGACGACGTATCTTCATCTTCTTCTAAACTCTCCGAAGCTTGGATTCCTCTGGAAGGGAAGCCGCAGCATAAACAACAGTTATTGGAGCTGCAACAAGCCAGGAGACTGCTGGAAGAAGAGCTGGAGAAGCTGCGGCAAGCTTGCCAGTTGGCTGGTGCTGGTGAGTTAGCTGTTCTATACTGTTAACTGTTAGCTGTGAGCTGTTCAGTCAAAATCACCAATTGACTGGAGAGACTTGGTTAATACTAGTTTTGACTGTCGGCAATATTGGTTTCGACTAGTTATGAGTTTTTCCTGTAACATAGAAATATTGTTATTATACAATTCCGTTAAATCCGAGAAAATAAGCAAAGCGTGATATTATTTTTTTGTTAAAAAAATTTTGGAGTTACCTGCATTTTACCAAAATGTACATTTGACCGGATCATGACATGAATCATGAAGTTAATTATTTAATCTTTGTCCCCCAGCGCCCCCCGCTGCCCCCCCTGCCCATACCGCCGCCCCTGCGCTGCCCAAATCCGCCCCCCCTCCGGTCCCGCGGCGCGGCTCGTCCCCTCCCCACAAGAGAGCAGCTGATGTCACCAACGAGTTCTTACATAGGCTCAGAGAGGACGAGAGTCAACGTAAGTATTTAAATGAAGGTGGATTAACTTACCAATGAAACATTATTAATCCTACCGACTAAATCTCAGTCATAGCGACTAAAACTCAGCTTCATCAATAATAACTTAGTGACACTGACTAAGGCTCAGGCTCAACGACTTAGACATATGTAGATCCAGCTCCAAAGTCTATGACGCATCCCCTATAACTAAATGGGGCTGGGTTATTAGCCCCATTGACAAAGAGCGAGGCTCACCATTGGGAAAGACCTTGATATTATGACTAAGAATTTAAGTAACAATTAAATGTAAAAAATAAATAAATCAATATAGACTTGTCCTCAGTGTCTATTACTTGGCCCTGCCGATTAAAAACAACCCCAGTGCTAGGGGCATTGGGCTTGTTTTTGGGATACCTCGGCCTAACTTGATTGTATTCCCTACAGACGCCGCTGAAACCGCCTCCAGCACACAGTTAGTGAAGACAGAAGCTCAAGTGTGTCACGATAAGAAGACGGATGATGAGAAGAGACTGCATCAGCAGTTCGTGTTCTCGGTGGACACCGCGCTGCAGAAGATGGCGCTTGTCCATGAGGATCTGAAGAAGGTGAGGGGTTCTATGAGGATATAGGGGAATGAGATGAAATGGTGAATGGAATGAGTGAATGGAAGAGAGGGTAAAAAGAGAAAGACAGAGAGAGGGCGGAGGAGAGGGAGAGAGGGGGGAGGTAGAGGGGCAGGGATAGAAAACAGTTATTAAAGTAAACCATAGCAATCGTTATATTCGCTTATCAACGAATGGACCGATTTTTTTAATCTAATTTTTAGTTTGAAAGACACTTACATGATTTTCAGTAATGATCGAATCAAAAACATCAGACAGAATTTGAAAATGTTCGGTTTACTTATAAAACCTGATATATGTATAACCACCTAACCGTTTTCGGCTGCAGTGACTTGTCTCTGATATACCTACTCATTAGTTAGGATGTGCTGCCTTTATATGACTAAAGAAGCCAATTTTTGCACTAAATGTGCTAGCACATACAGAACACGTCAGGGTACCGTTATCATAATTATAGTTATGTGTCATAGTTATAATTATTAACCCTACTAGACATGCGAGTCCACCGGGAGTGTGAGCAGTCCCGCGATCAGTGCGAGCGAGATGGCGCGCACGCAGGAGAGGATGCAGCACAACATCGCGCTCATGGGGCTCGAGGTGGCCAACATCGTGTCCGCCAACTGTGAGTACAACACATAGCGGCAGCGGTAAACGTAGCATTACAACATACTTTAGAATATCTCTAGATGAAATGAGCCCTTACCAATTTAATTACGCATGGTGTTTTTTTTTAATTTTCTGTCAGGGTACAAACGATTTCAAATACGGTACATATGGGTACATTCGGGGTACAATCGAATGGTGTTTATTAAATTATAATATCGCAAACTCAGTTTTCAACTTCACATAGGTGATAATATCTCCTCTAGCGCTTATATTATCAGGTAGTAAAATGACAAATATGACAGCTCCTTCCATAAATGAATATCCGAAAAGTGTATTGAACTTGTTAGTTATTTCTCTGTATTTCAGATGCCGACAAGATTGACTACTCGACTGCCTCCAAGGCCACCGCAGTGCTGCCCAAGCTTATGACGGAGACCGTCTTAGGTAATTTTACACTGCTTAGTTTGAGCGCCATCTTGAAAACTAATATGGCGGCTGCACTGTCATAATTAAAGACCTTGTTATTAACCGACTTCTAAAAAAGAGGTTCTTGATTCGAGTTAAAAAAATGTATTCGTGTTTACTGTTATTATGTATTCCCATTTATGAACCATTTTTGAGTATTTTTCGGTAATGTGTTTGATGTTTCAATGGCCCTAGTATATATGGCGGATATTAGTCGTTACATGAGCCATGTCAGAGGCCTTTGGCGGCTCTATAACTCGGACACCAGGATTGGTCAGGTTGACTCGATGAAGAAGAAGAAGAAGAAGATGGCCCTATATTGTTTTATAGTGCTTATCTTATTTTCTTTATTGGCCGATTTAGAGAAGACATAACTCCAATAATATGTATGGTTTCTGCTCAGATGGCAAGCTGCTGAGCGGCACAATGGACCAATCAGCGCGCAGGGAGTTCCTGCAGGACATGCTGGAGATGTGCGAGAGCTCGCGGCTCGTCTGCGCGGCCGCCAGGGACGACCGACAGGTGGCGTTACACTCTACTTATCACACAAAAGGACAAGTTCCAATTTAATTTTCATATTGATTTTTAACTACTTAATTAATTCTTGTTAATTATTTTAATATTGGATTTGGCTGAACCTTTTTTTAATTTAATGAAAATCAATAATTATAAAGATATTCAAAATTAATGCAGATAATAAGTTTGTGAGGATGGATGTTTGTATATATGTTTGTATGTATGTTTGTTTGTTACTCTTTCAGGCAAAAAACTGCTGAACGTATTTAGATGAAACTTTACAGTAATATAACCTATATTAATGTAAAGTTTCATACATCAGAATAACCCATGGGATACATTTTATATCAATTCCCACGGGAACGGGTACTATGAAGGTGAAACCGCGAGGCGCGGCTAGTAGCTAATATGTCGTCTCAACTCTGTTAGCAGAACAGGCACTAATCCATTCCTGTGGGAACTGCAATTAAAACAGCTAGTTTAGTAATAGCAAACGTGCATAAACTATAACGTATTACATTAATTTGTCCGTAGAACCTGAACGAGGCGGCGGTGGACTTCGGGAACAGCTCCAACAAGGTGCTGTACGAGGTCTGCGACGAGCTCGACCCCGGGCTCGAGAAGGAGGTAATGTGGTCACACATCATACGTAGAAAGAGTTGGGATCACCGGGAAGGTGAAGTTACGGTCACTGCTAAATTAAATTTGTATTATGGACAATGTAATTTCCAGTAAAGTTTGCAATGGACATTATGATCGTGTAGTTTAGATTGTAAAAGTCTAATGAAAATGAGAAATAATACAATTAAGAGTGGCGGGAATTAAGGCCTATGCCCAGCAATGGGATGAAACAGGCTAACAGCAACAGTAATAACATTTAAAAAGGGTTGAATTTAATTTTGAAGTTCATTTTACTGAACTAGAAATAACGTGCATCTTAAAAGTAGTAACTGACTTCTACGATAAGAACTCATGTTACCTCTTTATTCAAATAACATTTCATTAATTTTTTATTTTGTTCCAGATAATATTCCGAGCTAAAGCAATTGGTGATAGTGCGTCTCGACTGGCTGTTGAAGCGGGCGAGGTTATCATGGGGGCAAGCGGGGGCGACGGGGGCGCGGGGGGCCGCGGGGGTGACGGGGGCGCGGGGGGCCGCGCGGGCGACGTGCGGGCCGCGTGCGGGGCGGGCGCGGGGGCCGTGGACGCGGCCGGGAAGCTGCTCTACACTGCCAAGGTAACCGACACTTACACCACGCGGCTATCGACTGACGCGCTATTGACTGATGTTAATCATGTGACTGACGCCTCCACTGACTGACTGACCCAATGTTCATTGTTCATAGTTCCTACCTGATCACTTTTCTACGTTTTCATCAGTGTGCGACGTAACGCCACGAAGTGGGATGTTGTATTGTTCTGAATATATTATCTAAGAAAATTTACTATAGCTGAAATGTATCTGTAATGAAAACCTGGATGAACCTAAACTCCCCCTTCCCCCCCAGCTCGTGGCGCCGTGTCTGCACGAGCCGGCGTGTCAGGAAGCCCTGGTGTCGTCCGCGGACTCGCTCAGCAGCCACCTGCACTCCTTCACCAGCTCGTGGAAGCCATTCTCCGCAGACCCTCAGAAGAAGTCCAGCATCAGGCACTTGGAAAAAGAAGCCGAAAATCTGGACAGGTAATGTTTGTAAGATTAGCAGGATATGTAGTTTTATGTATATCCCCCGTAGCTTCTATTCCTTTATCTATTGAGAGCTTCATGACGCCGACCGGGGAAAAAAATAATCGAGCTAGCCTCGCCATCTAAATAAATAAAAATCCACTTCCATTTTTCTCTGTTTCCGTGCTACGTTTATGGTACGTTGAATCAGCCTCTTTGGGGTGATTTTCTGCGACGCCTTTTTGGGTTTGGCTCCCACAAAGTGGCAATTTTTTGCCCAAGAGATAAATTATTTAGCATTTTTTTCTGTACGTCTGTGGATATAAATAAGTTGAATTTCTAATTTTTTTACAATAAATTATTTCCTATGTCCAGGATCCTGGAAGGATTGAAGAGTGATGTTGCTGGCGGGCGGCTGGGCGGCGCGCGCGAGCTGCAGCGGCTGCACGTGCAGGAGTCGCCCCTCAGGAGCATGGCGCTGGACATCATCCACGTGGCCAAGGTAAGCGTCATTATCGTCACACATTTTGATAATACTAAGGTATCATTCCAAGACAAAATTGCAAGTGCAGCTAATTTGTGAACACTGTCGTTGTAATTTGCGTTCACGGCAAGTGGCTAATATTAGGGTATCGACTGCGGTTTAATATGAATGGAGCATAATTCGAAATACTATTCAGTTATCTTCATTTAAACATTGTAAGATATGAAGTACCGAAATTATTTACTCAGACTAAGGTTTTAAATAAGGAAACGAATAAAATAGAGTGGAAATATTAAAGCGACTACACACGACCCTAAAATCACTGGCGATATCGGGACAGTGGTGGGGAGGACCCTAGATCGTATCATAAATCGCCTCGTGTGGAGGCAAATCCTACCCGATTTTTGTCATCCCTAAATCGCTCCGAGCGAGCTCACGATTTAGGGACAATTATCGTCTAGGGAGCGTTGTCAGTACGTGTGTAGCGAAATCAGGATTGATTTCTACGCAGTCTGCGCTTGAGTGCCGCGACGATACGACGTGCTTGCGGCTATAATTGTTTTTCTAGACTAATGTTGTAACATTCTACTTATGTTTCCAATACTTGACTTATAATTACTACTGTTATAGCGCAGACAACAAAACACTCAATTTAAGCAATTTCACATGATGTCTCATCACGTTCATGTGGCTAAGTTCATGACGTTTCATCAACCAGTTTTTAACCCAGGTCTTCCTTTTTCGTCTCTGGTTAGGTGGCACCGTAGTAAGTGCTAAAACAATGCCTATTTTCTGCTGTTTTGTGAGTGTCGGCGGCATCTCGGAACAACGAGCAGTCTGTTGCACGGTCGGTTTCGTACTGACTGGCAGGGACGTGTGTAGAGTAGTAGCCGATTTCATCCCCACTACCGCTGTCCCGATATCGCCAGTGATTTTAGGGTCGTGTGTAGTCGCTTTTACCTGAAATTAAGTATACAAGATTATTTTCGATAGCATTCAGGGCTTTTACCGCAACCGCACGGTACCTGTAATACCGGTAATACGAATATGTATATATACGAACCGGCTGCAGTTGCGTTGTGGTGTCTAACTCGGAAAGGTGACATGTGTATGGCCTTTAATATACAAAGCTATGTCTTTCTTGCAGCAACTGTCGACGAGCTCGGAGTTATCTCCGGCGTTACGCCGCGGCTACGCGGAGCACGCGGCGGCGCTGAGCGAAGCGCTGGCGCGCCTCGACCGCGCCGCCGCCCGCGCCGCGCGCGCGCCGCACGTGAGTCACCCACACGCCACTAGGCAACATGGCAAAAGAGGCTACGAGACTACGAGTAGCCTATAATGTTCCACTGTTCTGCAAAAAACCCTCATTTCAATGAAGATGTCAAGAAACCAGGGGAAATAATGAAAAATGCTAAAACTAATCTTTAAGCCGATTTTGATAAAAACTAAATTTTAATATTGGGTTTTGCAAAATCAATATAGTAGTTATAAATTGATTCCATTGGTTTCGAAAGCACACTGTCTTATACCATTCGAAAGTGTCACAGACAAGTGACAAATACTATGTAATAATGACTGATAAACTTGTCCTATTGCCAGGACAAGAACAAGTGCATCGAGCTGGAGAACTCCATCAACAACCTCCAGATGACGCTCCTGTCGGGCCGGCCGGCCGCCAAGCGCGGGGACGTCAACATTGTGGACTTGAGGGTCAGTATTCGTCACTCCAATATCATATTTCTACTAAGAGTGCACTTACATTGAAACGGAGCGAAGATGTGCGGATCTCAATGAGAGCTTTCTGAAATGACACCACTAGGCGGCAGCACTGAAACGTGATGTCCACAAATCTGTCAAAGTGTCATTTTCGTGCAAACCCTCATTGAGCACCCAATACGCAAATATGTAGTTTGTTCGGCTTTCATGACTGAAAAACTGACAACTTATATCTACCCGCTATTTTTCACAGGCCTTAGTTTGTACTATGCATCTGCTAAACTCGCTTCTAACTTAGCAACCACAACGTCCCAACGTCGCCTAAAAGCACTTTTTGTTTTTAGTAATCAGCTCTAAATAAGTTCTCGTATATGCATAGTAAAGTCATATTTCATTTCAACTACATTAAAAGGTATTTTTTCTTAAACAGGACTTCATAGAAGAAGTATCAACTGAAGCCAAGAATCTGTCTGAGGTGGCGAAACAAACGAAAGTGTCTACCGAGCGGGATCGCAGTATATTGAAGGTAGTGCTTTATTTAATATAGCATAAGTCATATTCATTCAAAAACTAATGTGAAATTATAATCTGCGTTTCAGCATGAATGTATGTTTCAGTTTTGAGTAGCATTTTCAGTCAATGTTCTAAACATATCTCAATGATCGAACAATCGTTTGTTCTTACGGTAAATGAAAACACAGCGAGCGAATATGTTCGTTCAGTGATGGTCCGCTTGGGATAAAAGGTTCATTCTTTAGTGAATAAAACTCGTAATTTCTATTCTGAGCGAACTTTGAAGAAGACCGAACTTTATCAAATAATGTTTTGTTTTTGTAAAACACTAATTAGCGACAACGCGCTTTTAGTAATGTGTGTCATTAAATTTGTAGATTTGTGAAGTTTTTCATTTTTTTTTTCGTTCAGGCTGTGGCAGATAAATGCGCCAAAATATCGTCTGACGCGTACAACGTCACGCACAGCAACGACACCGGGTTCGGGTTCGACTCCTCGTACGGGGACATTTCGGATGTTGACAAGTTTGGAAATGTAAGTTCAAACCATATTTTTTGAATTCGGTTTTAGTATCTGTTTGCTTTTAACCATTTTTTAGTTATCTAGTTAGTTCACCTGTCCGAGTGGACTAAATGTCATTGATTGATTCTTACAAAGTAATTATTGACCAACTTCCTGATTTTCGATTCAGCTGAAGTTGTCCTGACACTTTTTTGCATGGCAATGTATGAAAATGACAAAATAATAATTAACTTCTTTGGACTTATTTTTCTATTACTTCGTTTTTTCGGTGTCACTGGTACTAAATGACTGCATCATCTGTACACCTTAGGGCTCCCACACAAAACTGCGATGCGATGCGATGCGAACTGAAATAGTTATATCTATCGCCATTACTACAGTACAAAGAAAAGAGATGAATATATTAAATGGAATTCGCATCGCATCGCAACGCAGTTTTGTGTTGGAGCCCTTAAGGTCGGTTGTAGTGCATCTAACAGGGCACTATTACTAAACATTCATAATGTATTTGTATAGAGTTGCGAGGAGTTGATAAAGCAGATTGAATCAGAGCTGAAAGGGATGGAAGACGAGAAGACCCGGAAGACGATGATGATGAAGCTGCTGCCGCTCACTGAGAGCTCATTGGTGATGAGGTGATGACCAGCGATTATTTGAATTCGATATCCTAATTTTTATTTATTTGAATTAAATGTTATTAGCCTAAATTGCTACTAATTGTTAGTTTTATGTAGAAGTAAATGCTTTTGCCCTGTGGGACATCAGTCAATATTTTTTCATAACAACTTTCCTTAAAATAGGTTTGAAGCCAAATGCGGCGTGTCGGAGTCCAGCTGCCTGGCGCTGCGGGCCACCCTGGACGAGCTGGAGGACCTGGAGTCGCGCCTCATCAGCGGGCTCGTCCGGGACGTCGACGTGGACGCGCTGCTGCAGAAGGTATCTTCACATAGGGGTTATACATACTTGACACATACAGATGTTACAAATTTTTCCAACTAGCAGCGCCCTGCGGTTTCACCCGCGTTGTACCCGTTTCCGCAGGAATTTCGCGATAAAAAGTAGCTTATGTCCTTTCTCACGCTCTGGACTAACTGCGTACCAAATTTTATTCAAATCGGTTCTGTAGTTTTGGCGTGAAAGTGTAACAGACAGACAGAGTTACTTTCACATTTATAATATTAGTTAGGATTAAGTTACGTGTATTGCCATTCCAAAAAAATGGAGCGGAATATAGCTGAATTGACCAATCACAATGCATTGAAATTGACATAAATATTTTCGTAACGCATTGTGATTCGTCAATTTGAACTCCACACTGTTTTTATAGAAACGCATACTCAGATACGGCTATTACGAATATTCCATTACAATATTTAGGTTTATGATGACTAATAGTAGTTTATGCAACTGTCATATAATGAAGGGTATTAAAACACGAGTGTGAGTTTATGAAACGAGCGCAGCGAGTTTCATAATAGTAACGAGTGTTTTAATACCCGTGTTATATGCAGTTGCATACACTACTTTATCTTCACTAATACAATTAATCAAACAACAAGAGTAAAAGCTGAAAATAGTTTATTTATTTTCGTTTTTGTTTTCGAAACTTTCACCATGATTGTACTGTCGTCTACGTTAGAGACTTCATCGAACTGGATGTTGTATAGCTCTTGCCTTCGGCATGCCCCCATTATGCCGAAGATTAGTGCAACCTGTAACAATAAACGATATAATAAGCTTGATGTACATAGCCAAGGCAAAAACTATGATTTATGAAGTAGTAAAGTGTAGGTACCTACTACCAAATTTATACACAAAGCGCTTAAACGGAGTGTCTAGATAACTTGCATGTGTAGTACGTAAGTACTAGGTAGATTAAATAACAGAACTAAAATACACTTACCTTTTCAAAAAGATACAAAATATCTGGTGAATCTTCCAGGAACATCTTTATTTGACCTGATGTAAACGTCAAGGACTTTTTTTCCTTGTGTCCTTCTGAACTGCGTTTCAGGAACGCTATGACTTTTGAATACTTCGTGATATCAATATTGTTGTAGATACTCAGTGTGGACTTGAGCATAGAATATTTAGCCCACATAGAAGATGGCTTGAATTTGTCGGAGAGGTCTTTGAGATACGCAAGAATGACATTTTCAGAAAATGATGTAGTTTTCTTTTCGATCTTCCATGCCAAAAAGTTATTATATTCTTTTTCATATAATTTTCTAGATTTTTCTGGCAAAAGATTGTGAGTTACTTTTGTTGCCAATTCTAGAATATCCGGAGGCGTACAAATATCATCGTCGCTATCCATTTTTAACTTTTAATTTGTATTTTAAAAACAAAACAAATTGCGAAACATTAAATTCACGCGTAGGTACGTGTATTGTCACAGTGAACTTGCCGCCATTAAAATCTAACCAATGAGAGCGCAGCTGCGCGTAGGGCCAATCAGGAGCGAGCGAGATCTTACCAAAGAGTTTTGTGTATGTAGTTTCGACGAAGTTTTCACGTATAACCCAACTGTTTTCAAAAGCCAGCCTAATATCAAAATTTTATACAACTTGTATGAGGATTTTGACATTAGGCTCGCCAGGTTAATTGGTCGCGTTATAATGATGTTATATTAAGATTTTACGATATCGATGTGGATATTATAACATCATGTGCAATTGCTTAAATTGAGTGTTTTAGTTGTCTGCGCTATAACAGTAGTAATTATAAGTCAAGTATTGGAAACATAAGTAGAATGTTACAACATTAGTGTAGATAAAGACCTTTTTATACTTATGCCTTGGTAATCTTATCAATATGTGCAGTTATTTTAAATTATAACAAAGGTCAACTGTACAGTATATGTTATAATTATTTAGTCTAATCTCTATATATAAAAATCAATGCCCCTTTTCGTTGTAATTTTATAACTCATAAACGTGCTCACCTATATAAACCAAATGTTTAGGCTTTGTTCGGACTATTTAGTAGATGGTTTATGTGTTTAAATTTGCACAAAATCGGTCGAGCAGTTCTTAAATTCCCACGGGAACGGGCACAACGCGGGTAAAACCACGGAGCCCAGCTAGTTTTCTATAAAATGTAGCTATATGAGTAATGTAATGTGCAGCGCGCGCCGCCCCCGCCGGCGCCGCGCCCGCCCCCGCTGGTGACGCCGCCCGCCCTCACGTCGTACGCCGCGCTGTGCGCTACCAACATCTCGTCGCAAGAGGAGAAGGACCGGTACGTATTCAGGCACTAAACATAAACCATACAATGTTGTACGCCACTGTGAACATATGTCACTTAGAACATACATGATTTAATAGTAGTTTATGCAACGTCATATAAAGAAGGGTATTAAAACACGTGTGTGAGTTTATGAAACGAGCGCAGCGAGTTTCATAATAGTAACGAGTGTTTTAATACCCGTGTTATATGCAGTTGCATACACTACTTTATCTTCACTATTTAATGCAATTAATCAAACAAAATTTTAAAAACAAAACACATTGCGAAACATTAAATTCACGCGTAGGTACGTGTATTGTCACAGTGAACTTGCCGCCATTAAAATCTAACCAATGAGAGCGCAGCTGCGCGTAGGGCCAATCAGGAGCGAGCGAGATCTTACCAAAGAGTTTTGTGTATGTAGTTTCGACGAAGTTTTCACGTATAACCCAACTGTTTTCAAAAGCCAGCCTAATATCAAAATTTTATACAACTAGTATGAGGATTTTGACATAAGGCTCGCCAGGTTAATTGGTCGCGTTATAATGATGTTATAATGTTACATTATAATGATATTATATCATCATGTGCAATTGCTTAAATTGAGTGTTTTAGTTGTCTGTGCTATAACAGTAGTAATTATAAGTCAAGTATTGGAATCATAAGTAGAATGTTACAACATTAGTGTAGATAAAAGTAATTATGAGTGCAAAGTGATGATACTGGTGTAGTGTATAATTAAATAAATAAATAAACGAACTCTTTTATTTATCGTCAAAAACTTATCAACAACAAATTATATTTACTATGGGGCAGTCGCGAAGTAGGAAGAATGTCGTCCATTGACCTTCATATAGTTGTCTGTGTCACAATAGTATTGCAGTTTCACACCGCCAACGCATTGTGCGAGTGAGACACTAATATATTGAGTACTAATGACGAGTGTCGAATAGATAAAGGTCAATGACCGGCATTCTTCCTGCTCCACAACTGCGCTTTAGTACTTTACGATCTAATTATACCCGTTAACTATAGTTATTTTCTTTAAAATTTTAATACAACATTATTTTATGACCGATACACTTGCCATAAACTTTTACAATTTCCAAAAATTCTATTTATGTTGAACTATAAGATTTTTGACCATTACAACATGTTACTAACTCTTCCTCTCAAACACTAACACTCTCTCTCCATTCCCCAGCCTACTCCACCACCTCTACAAGCTGGTGAGCTTGTCGCGCCAGCTGGCGGCTACTCGCGCGCGGCGAGCGGCGCTGTGGCAGTCCACTGACAGCAAAGAGTTGCAGCAGTTACAGCACAAGATTATAGAGGTAGGGCTTAAAATAATGATATCTCAAACTAAGTAAGTAAGTTCGAGTAGGTCAGTGGCCAACCCTGGTGTCGGAGTTTTTAGACCGCCTAAAGACCTCCGACATGGTCTGACGATGACATGATTGATACAACCGGAATGACAATTTAACGTGCCCTTCAAAGCATAGCGCTCAGATAGAAATGCCACTATCGGCGACCCATCCAAGTAGGGGCCGAGCTGCACGTTGCTTAACAATCGCAATGAGTTGACACTGCTCAGTCAAACTACGCTCGAGCGCTACAAACTAATAGTGCACGAAGTGAATGATTTGCTTCGTTCAAAGAGCGATTCGTCTGTGGAGTCATTCGTTTATTAATAACATTTTCGCGTCACTATTATATTTATGAACCATACCAGATACCTCAAGTTTCCTTTTGTATTACAGAAGTTTGAATGTCAGACGTGTTTATACATTTCTTTTATTCTTATTCGGAAGTGTATTCCTTCTTAAATCTTGTATCATTTGGTGACAGGAGTTCAGGAACCCAGAGAGGAAGTACGGAGTGACGGAGTCGAAGTCAGAGTTCAAGTTGTTGGAGGACGCCGAGGTCAACAAGCTGTTGATGCCGGGAGAGACCGCTGCAATAGGAAATGCCAAGTAAGAAGACATTTTGAAAAAAAGAGATGCTACAAATATTTTGAATTAAAACTACGTTTACGAATACACTCCCCCTATTTGACATTTTTATCTGACGTTGACTTTGACGTTGTAAAGGGGCTGAAACGTCAGATAAAAATGTAAAATAGAAGCAAAGTGAATCCGTAAAGGTAGTTTAAATTCAAAATGAGTAGTGTTCGCTTAGACTTACGAAACCAGTATGCTACAAACATGTTCGGGTCAGTACAGTTGGTTTGATTTGCCGAATGGCAAAGCCTGAAGTAACCACACTTGTTTGATTCGGATTTACTGGGCAAAGCTGAATAATGCTGGGTAGTATATGTGTGTAACTAGCCTGATGCAACGTGTTTAAGGGCACAGTGAAAGTAATAATGTTATTTGACACCAGCATTATCCACTAATACTCTAAATATATGAACTTCCTATGTTTCCTCAGGCAGCAACAAGAGAAGCTCCTAAACCTGGCGTCATCTCTGTGCTCGTCGTCTTCCAAGCTGGTGAACAACGTGTCGTCTCCTTCACTCCGCGCGTGTGCGAGCGAGACGGCTCGAGCGGCCTCCCAGCTGGCGGCCGCCGCCAGAGGGACCAAGTGGAACCTGGTGAGGAATGAAATGGAGTTTTATTGGCCTGAATACATACATACATCTTCTAATATATAACATTCTCGTGTCACGGGGTGCGTGGTTGAACTCCTCTGAAACGGCTCGACCGATTCTCATGAAATTTTGTGTGCATATCGGGTAGGTCAGAGAATCGGACAACATCTATTTTTCATCCCGAAATTTCTTCGGGATGAGAAATCTAGCCTGTAACCTTTCAGTTGAATGTGGATGTCTATTACAAAAAGAATAATTCATAAAAAACCAAAACTTAAATTTGTCAGCTTTATTATCTATATATATATATATTATTCTACTGTACGTGTGTGTGTCACTAAACTCCTCCTAGACGGCTGGACCGAACTGAATGTTTTTTTTTTTTGTATGCGTTTGGTTAGCACCCTGGATGGTTTAGATTCACACTAGCGACATCTCTTGGGTCGCGGGTGGAGCCACCGCGCGGGACAGCGAGTATTAGTATAGATGTCACAACATAAATACAGTATCAAAGGGACCTGTGGAATGTCTCATATTATTTAGTTCAACTAAGCCAATGCATAATTCCAAGTGTCATGTTCATGTTTCAGGAGCCTGCTTCTGCGGAAAGAGTTGAGGAGTGCGTCGAAGAGATGACGTTCACTACCTACAACTTTATCAAATCAGCTGAGACGGCTACTCAGGTAGTGCTTGAAATACTACATCTCCAGTCAATTTTGCTAAATCTACCGTGTGTTAATAGAACCCTAATTTCAGTAGTGTCTAGATGCAAAATTGAACACTTTTTTCTTAGCATAAATGTGTTAATGTGTAGCAAGCAATTAGTAGGAGAAGGTAGGGATGGTTGACGATGTTTTGGGAGACCTTTTCCCAGTAGTCGGACTGCATAGGTTACGAAAAAAGTGTCAATTGTGTTCAACTATACAATTGACACTCCATTGACATGCAATCGGGTTGGCAGAGTTGACACAGATTCTTTGATTTGAAGCTACTTGTTCAGTGTATGGTCACTAACTATAGTATTATTTGACAGGAACCAAACAACCAGATCTACAAGCAAAGACTCCAGGAGGCATGTCGCAACCTCAATGAAACCGTTAGGAAACTGGTAAGAATGAGTTTAAAAGAAATATCAACCATCTAATTATACATTATTAAATAGTTAATTTTAATTGCGATAGGAAGGTAAAGTAATAACATTTTTTGAAAGCATCTGTTAAATCTGACATTATACTAATAATAAAATAAGACATGACCTAAAAATACCATTCGTATAATGGTGTTCTCCTTTGTCATTAGCGCCTTGATTTAGTTCCTAGCTCCAAATACTTATAGCTATACTATTCTCGTAGCGTAGTATAAGCTATGTCAACATATTGCGATTGTTAGCAACGTGTTGTCCGGGCGATATTTGGATGGGTTAATACACCCAGACCCAACGACGTTCCATTCTAAAACTGTTCATACCTACGTTGAAGTGTACACTAAAAAGTTCCTCTTGCATGAAAACTTGAGAGCCTTAAAAAACTGGAAAAATAAACCCTCTTAAAAACCTACCTCTTGAAATTACTCTGTAGTATAAAAATCCATGCAGTACTTTTTGAGGAGTTTTTCGAGACTTTTTATATTAAGCAGATAATAGGTATAAAAATATAAACTTAGACATATTTTATTGGCAGTACGAAGTTTGCCACATGAGCTAGTTTACTAACAAATTGATTGTCTGTCCCCCAGCTGCGCTGCCTGCCGTCTCCGGCCCTCGGGCTGCAGTGCGCGTCGCTGTGCCTGTCGCTGCAGCCGCCGCCCGACCTGCTGCCGCCCACGATGCCCTACAGCCAGACCACTGAGGCACTGGCGCAGCAGCAGGAAATCATCTGTGAGTGCATCCTGTTTTGTACATGAGGACATTCTTTGTTATAGTTGAGTGTTGTTACAAATGACAAAAATCGATAACTCCCAAAAAAAATTACTAGCTGTAGTTTAGTAAGTAAAGTATTAGTCTGTAATGTCCAAAGTAGTGAGGGACAAACTGAGGGATCATTGAATAACGCAGAGTTTGAAATTGCTTGAGATACGGCACCACCGGGCTTGCTACCAACAAGGGTTAAACTGAATAACAAAGTTGACCTCCCGTTGTCCCCAGACCGCATGAAGGCCGAGGAGAAGATGCCGGCGGCGCACTTCCGGCAGACGCTGGAGGACGTGGCGGAGGCCGTGGCGCGGAGCAGCCAGTACGCCAGCCAGTGCGCCTACCTGGTAACGTATACATTGATACCAGGGGTTGCTTGAACGTGGCTTGAACCGACGCCACGCACCAGTAAAAGTTAAGGACGTAAGAAAATAAAAACAACGTTGCTTTCTGCTGGCCGCTCGAATAAATTTAATAGATTTTAGTTATGGAACAACGCTTCAACAGACATTTACCGGCGTACGTAGTCGTGAACTCGTTTACGATCGTATGTTACGATAGCCAACCGTTCGTAACAATTTACCAAAATAACCTTAAAAAGTTAATGAGCTCAATGAGGATTTTCACCAAAATGACACTTTTGACAGATCTCTGGACCTCACGTCTCAGTGCTGCCGCCTAGTGGGTGTCAGTTCAGAAAACCCTCATTGACCTATTACAATATCTTGGAAAATATTTTGACAATTACAATGCGTTGTTCGAAGTTTTTAATGCACTGTTATTGGTTAATTAAACGGACCCTTATTGTTGATACCTAGGCATCATTTACTAAGCATATCCTATTTTCTACATATTGTGCGATAAAAACAATTATATCACGTAGCAAGTATTGTATGTATGTATGTCGCATCGTTACGACGACTAATATATGTTGTATCCTGTTTCCTAGATCTCAGTATCGGAGAGCGACAAGGAGGTGTCCACGCGTGGGATCGTAGACGTGCCGCGGATAGAGAAGAGTATCCAGCGGTTGCAGGACTCGTGTCTGGCGGTTATTGGGTCGACGGATGTGCATCGGGTGAGATTGGATTTTTATCAGTTACAGCTGATTAGGATTGTTTAATATTAAATCCTGAATCTGTAAGATACATTATGAAATAATTAGGAGCTTATTCTCAGGTTTTGGTTCGAGAGACCTCATTTAATCCATTATTTACCCCAAATCCTCAAATGCCGAACCCTTAAAACAACCAGTCCCTAACTCGGTATAATGAAGGCGGTTCAAAGTAATTATCTAAAATGTTTAATCAACTTTCAACTCCAAACTCTTCAGGCAAAGGAAGAGTTCCAAGAGCTTCAGAAGCATCTGGACGACTTCTCCTTGGTGATGGAGGAGGCGCAGGTGATGGTGCGGAGTGCGGAGGGGAGAGACAAGATGGCCGCCGCGGGCGAGCGAGTGCGCCGCGCCGCGGGGGGGGCGGGCACCGCGCTCGCGGGGGGCGGGCGGAGGGACACAGGCACGACGGACACTATGGTATTGCCTCCGCATGATTTTTACACATACACACACCCCGAACAATCATGCACATGCACTCGCGCACGTACACACACACACACACATGCAGACACATGCATGCACACGTAAGAACTTATTGAAGCTCGCTCGCACGCACAATTTCAATCATATTTATAACGTACACTTCTCATTTTACTTCGGGAGCTACGAACATTTTTGAACAGACCCAAAGTTAAAATATATTTACAATCTTAAATAGTTAACGCACACTTAAAATTAGTTATTAGTGGATAACAACGAATTCCCAGGGCCCCATATTGAACTCTGCCGTGGTACTACTGAAGGAACTCAACGATGCCCAAGTAGTGGTGGAGAAATGCCCACTGTTGCCCACGCCTGGGAAGGTCAGCAAGAATACGCAGGACAAGTGTGATGAGATCACTAATCATTCTAAGTAAGTACACTTATTGGAGAAGACTAATGAACACCTAGCCGTGACCCGCGATGTTACCTGCGTTGTACCCGTTCCCGCGGGAATTTCAGGATAAAATGTATCCAATGTGTTATTCTGATGTATAATCTATATTACTGTAAAGTTTCATCCAAATTCGTTCAGTAGTTCGTAGAATAAAAAACATACAACATCCTCACAAACTTTCGCATTTATAATTTTAGTAGTAATATAACTTTTTTTGTTATGGTATAGTCATGGTGTAGTCAGCATCTAACCCGTTCCCCTATTCCCCTAATCTCTCAGATCTCTGCTCGAGCGCACCCGCTCGCTGGTGAAGGCTGTCGGAGAAGTCGAGGAGTCGGAGCACATGACGTGGGTCACCTTCTCCACCAGCCGCTCCAAACTCATGGAGGCCTACGACGCATTGCTGAAGAGCATCCGGTGAGGGAGGATATCACATCTATTAAATAAAATCCGCACAGTTCAACGTAACCGGCATCGGTTACGGATATATTTCGCAGCTTTCAACTAAAGTTTCGAAGGAGTTGCAAATATTGGCTACGGTTATACGAATTAATCTTATACCCTGATATGATGATTTTGTACCGTAAGTCGCGTACTGTCAATTTAGACCTGAATTTCTGTATTACTGACAGCTTTCGCACATTGTCAGTCCCGAGCGTACGCGTAGTCATGCGCTACGAGCGTACGCGTAGACACGTGCTACGAGAGTGATGCGTAGCACAGTAACTATCAACTCCATTGAAAACATTCGTAGCACATCCTACGCGCTGAAAAACCTGCGACTACGTACTACGAAAATAGACGCCCCTCATATACAGAGACGCTACATATTCTTCGTAGCAAATCTCCGTAGGCATCAGTGTGACTTTTCGAAAATTATGGAAGCGCTTATCTATGTAGCGGTCATCGTTGGCCCTCTGACAATCACAGCCTTTTATTTAACCAATAAACAGATTAATTATGGTCTTAATCCCTATATTTCCAGGGTCAACGGTCAGCGATCTGGCATTCTGGAAGGTTCCTTCGAAGAAGAAGCAGAGGTGTGTACAATAATTCATAATCTGAAAGGTTGCGCAGACAACTTTTGTCGGCGATGAATAGTCTCTCAATAAAGAAACTTTGATTATAATTAATTGAATAATGTGTCATTAATTAATCTTATTTCAGGTTAAACCGGAACAGAAGAGCTACTTGGATACACAGTAAGTATTTTTTTCCATTTCCTGTCAGCAAGTTAGTCGTGCTTTGCATATTCATTAATTTTAGAGAACTACTTATAAAAATTTCATATACATTTGACGACTATTCTTTAATTGTATGGATTAGTTTAAGTGGAGTTTGATTAGATTAAGTGGTATACATTATTTATAACTATACATGCGAAAACATAATTAATGGTGTTTTTGATTTATTCTTTGTTTTTTCCTTAGTTTAAGTTACACTGTTTGTTTTCCGAATAAAATAAAATAAAATAAAATAAAATACTAGCTGTGCCCCGCGGTTTCACCCGCAGCGCCCCCGTTCCCGTGGGAATTTTGAGATTTGTATTCCCTATAAACCTCACGGAGCCCGAGACCTTTCCAACGAATGCAAAGCCGTGGAAATCGGTTTATAATTCCTTTTAGTAATCCTTATCTACGATAAATAAAAAACTTACATGTAATATTTTAAGCAAATGCATCAAAGGAATAAAAAAAGTCATAGAACAAACTGTCTACCCCTAAAATAACGTTTTAGGGGTGGATTTTCCAAAATGTTTTTCGCTGGTAGTTACTTTTGTTATATAGAGAACCTACATGCAAAATTTGAAGCAAATACATCAAAGAAATAAAAAATTGCATGTAAGCGATCATCCCCTAATTTACGCTCTTAGGGGTGGAATTTCCAAAATTCCTTTTGCAATCCTTATCTACGTTAAATAAAGAACCTACATGCAAGATTTGAAGCAAATCCTTTAAAAAATTAAACAAATATTATAAATCTTTCAACCCCTAATTTACCCTCTTCGGGGTGGAATTTCCAAAATTCCTTTTGTAATCTTTAACTACGTTAAATAAAGAACCTACATGTAAAATTTGAAGCAAATACATTAAAGGAATTTAAAAAGTCATACAAACTTTCAACCCCTAAATTACCTTATTAGGGGTAGATTTTCCGAAACTTTTTTAATTAGTGGTTATTTTCTTTGTATAAATAACCTACACGCAAAATTTGAAGCCAATACATCAAAGGAATAAAAAGTTGCATATAAGCGATCATCCCCTATTTTACGCTCTTAGGGGTGGAATTTCCAAAATTCCTTTTGTAATCTTTATCTACATTAAATAAAGAACCTACATGCAAAATTTGAAGCAAATCCATCAAAGAATTTTAAAAAATTGTAAAACTTTCAACCCCTAATTTACTCTCTTAGGGGTGGAATTTCAAAAAATCCTTTCTTAGCGGATGCTTACGTCATAGCATCTACCTGCATGCCAAATTTCAGCTCGATCCGTCCAGTAGTTTGGGCTGTGCGTTGATCCCTCACTAACCACTTTGAGTTTTATATATATAGACTTACTTGATATTTTTTTCAGAATCGATCTAGCCAACAAGTGGCTCAAGAGACCCACATCTAAGATCGAAGTGAAGACCGAAGGACAGCAAGCCGTTTTGAACATTATTGAAGTAGCCAGAAGTGTGAGTTTCCATTGACATCATGTGTGACACTATCTCACCTTATATCGTTTCTACTTCTTATTCCTTCTTATCAATTACTGTAGCATTTGTATCTGAACGCCACAGTGCTTTAGAGGGCACGTAAATCTGTCGGTCCCGGCTGTTTCAACCGTTAGACCATGTCGTAGGCCGTTAGACGGTCTCATTCATTTGGAGTAAGTTACTGAATAGCCCTGGCGTCGGAGTTTTTAGACCGTCTAAACAACTGCGACACTGTGGCCACTAGGGTTGGCCACTAACCTATACGAAATGAACGAATCTATAATCACTGGCATACCCTCTCGCTTCCTCTCACTCGTCGTATCACCCAACAGCTATCTGAAGAGCTGAACGTCTCTGAGAGGGAAGACATGCGCCAGCTGATGATGGAAACCGAAGAGTTGCTGCTGCAGTGCCAAGCCAAGTATGACTCCGAGAAGTACTGGTGAGTGTGCTGATGATTTGGTGGTTAATAGAGCAAGGTTTTATTTTCAATTTATGGTACTGGAAAAATGCTTATTCTTCTCATTTTGACTACTAAGTAGATAGTTTGATGGGACATTTCCGTCCTTTTAACCGTATCAAAATGACAAAATTTAATCTGCTATCTGAGATTGTTGGATAAAACAACTTATTGGGACCATTAATGTATAATCAAATAGTTTTACTATTTACTCAGTTGTTAATAGATGGTGTTAGTAGTTGATATAAAACTCACTAGCGCCATCTATCATCGCCTAAGGTACAAATTCACCGTTCTATCTCTAATCACGGTCAATGGAATGCGGTTTTAGAGAATACATTCTGAGATATTGATCTTTAGATCGTGAACTGGGATTAAGTTGAATTCAAATACAAATCTCTTTATTATATCAGATCATTACTATCATTAATAGCCGTCAGCTTAAAACTAAGTTTAAGTCTGTTCGTTGAACTGACCCAAACTGATGAAGTTCAGTTGTAGCGGTAGATTTGTGGCTAAGTGACCATTCATTCAATGAGACTTGGTATCCGCCCAGCGCGCTGGCGGAGCGCGTGAAGGAGCTGAAGAAACTGATCTCGCGCGGCGTCGTGACGCGCGTGGTCGAGGACTTCATGGGCGCCGACGAGCCGCTGCAGGACCTCGAGGCCTTCGCCGACGCCGAGAGAGGTACGACACGTCCGTCACTAACGATACATTATAAAGCTGATAACAGAGCAACTGCTGTAAATTCTGTAAATGTTAATGAGAAGATTTCTCATTTATTACCTCTAAATGTAATGTGGGCATTAGAGGACAAGGTCATTAGCTAATGAGGGTATTAATTAATGATCTTATCCTCTAATGTCCTCTTTCTTCAATGAAGTCCCGCTTCGGGTATATTTAGTTTCTAAAGTGAATCTTATATACCAAGGTAACACTTACCTACTGAAAATGACTTCCTACTTCCTACAGACGCGTCGAAACGCAAGCTAATCCTGGAGCGGAAGCTAGCGGAGTTGCTGGCGCAGCTGGGCCGCGTGCGCGTCGCCACGCGCGTGGTGGCGGCGGCGCGCGGCGACGCGGCCGCGCGGGAGATACACGAGTGTGCGCACAAGGTGACGTGTTCATGCACTCGTTGATTACTATTTCACACTTTAATGTTAGAAGATAAAGAACAAGAACTGGCTTTATATAAGTTGGAAATATTAAGTAATCATATATACAAATTATCTCCACCGTAACATTTATATTGGCGAAGGCATTCTCAAATTAGACCAAGAGATTTTGGAAATAGATATATTTTTTGTATACAGGCGGAACTACTAGCTCCGATGTTAGTGAAAGCTGCCGAAGAAAGGATTCACTCTAAAGACCAGGTAATTATTTATCTATACTAATATTATAAAGCTGAAGAGTTTGTTTTGTTTGTTTGTTTGTTTGTTTAAACGCGCTAATCTCAGAAACTACTGAACCGATTTGAATAATTCTTTCACTGTTAGATAGTCTATTTATCGAGGACATTTTATCCCGGATTTCCTACGGGAACGGGCACAACGCGGGTAAAACCGCGGGGCGCTGCTAGTTCATTCTATTCCTGAGTTAGTTATTCAATTCCGTACAAAAAAATGTGGACATAGTAAATCAGTTAATAACAAAACAATTAACTGTGCAACGGCATCTCATGTCATTAAAAGACATCTTCTTATTGTGTCAATGGCTTTTAAACTTTTTCTGTCCAGTATTTAGCTGACAGAAGGGCATAAAGACACATAGTTAGTTGGACCCTAAGCTCATACAAATTTTTGTTAATATTGCAGCAAGCGATAGACTACTACAGGTCGGTGCTAGAGGAGTACACACAGTCGCTCCTGCGAGTGAGGGAGATGTGTGATGCCAGCGTCGAGGCCATGGACTTCGTGCAGACTGCCGGTGCGTAGTCTACTTACAGACTGGTCATTATAGACTGGCGTTAATACAGTAATAGACTAGCCGCTCTACGCAGAGATGTCACGATTCGTTAGGACAGGTTAATGAGTGATGACATTGTATTGTATCTGCGAGTCAGTATGGTTATAGTTTAAATCATATGGAGGCAGACCAAAACTTGCGCTAGCAATTGTAATGAAGGAAAAGTTATTTCAATTAGTTAATCGTCTTCTTCATCGAGTGGATGGTCAACCTGACCAATCCTGGTGTCAGAGTTATTGAGCCGCCAAAGGCCTCCGACATGGCTCATGTAACGACTACTATCCGTAGAAAGTGACCGGGACCGACGGCTTAACGTGCCCTCCGAAGCACGCAGTTATTCGTCAATTCTTCGTTGAGTATTAACAATTGTTCTACGTTTTTAAATTGATACTACTTTTACGGATATTCTTTTTTAACATGTTTATATGAAGTTCGGCGTTTTAATAGGAACCGTCTTCTGTATCTATAAACGTAGTTTCAATTCAGTCATGCTTCTTCACCAGGGGACACGATGCAGCGTCTCCGCGAGGAACAGACTGACGAGACGGATCCTGTGAAGTGTGCTCAGACATCGCAGGCTATCATGAGGTACAGCTTTTATAAGTGCGACCAAACGTGAGATCGTTATTTTGGTGTTCTAAGCGGTTGTCTTCAAAGTGTCATATAATTTCGTGTCTGGCACGTAAGTTACTTGAGGTTAAAAATAGAGTATTTCGTTAGTTTAAGTTAGAGGTTTCTTTTGCGCCAAAGTTTTATCTTTTATGTATTTGTAGTCTCCCTACAAATGTTGCCCATTCACTTTCTCCTACGGTTATTCTTTTGTGAGTTAGAGCACCCATAGGCTAATTTTATTAATACAACGCGTAACAATCTTATCATCACTTTACAGACTAGCCAACCGCACGATCGACGTGAGTCTCGCGCGAGCGTCAAGCGCGTCGGACGCGGAACTCGCTGCTAGTTTACGAGCCGCTAGAGACAGACTGACCGCCACCGCGCCCGGACTTAGACCGTCCAGACTGCCCGATTGGAGGGACACTACGGCACAGGTATGTGACATGAGTTGACGGCAAGTGACAAAAAGTTACAGTGAGTGACAAAAAATGATATGAAGTGATAGTGAGAACATGTTATAGTGATAGTTGAACATAAGATAACAACTTAGAACATGGTGTGAACATGTGACATTAAAAAACATGAATTGAATAATGGTGACAGTTAATGACATGATGTGACACTCACTGACATTACACATTCATATATCGAGTGTACCTAAAAAAGTTCATAAAACATTTGGATCGGGATTGATACATTTCTTCCTAATTATTATGATATAGATTCCATACATTCATAACTGTTTGTGATTGTGTCAGATCATCCGCACGACGGGCGAGGTGGAGTCGGCGCTGGGTGGCGAGAACATCTTCCAGAAGGAGCCCCAGGGCTCCAACGACCAGATCTATGTGAGTTACCAATACGACTCATTTCATTCAACATAGAGACCCCGCGGTGCAATAATATGAATAAGTCAAATAATCATTAAACAACATTTGTTTTTATTGTGTGTCTATTTCTTATAGCAATCTGAGCTGGTTATGGAGAAGTCTTATAAACCAAGTTTACTTGGTGGTCGAATAATAAAGGTCACGTCGAAAAATACGTTAATAATGTGTATGTATCTGTGTGTGTGCAGAACGTGGCGCTGTCGCTGCACCAGTACGTGCGCGAGTGGTCGTCGCGCGACAACGAGGTGGTGGCGGCCGCCAAGAAGATGGCCGTCGCCTTCGCGCGGCTCGCCGAGTACATGCGCACAGGTAGCGCCGCGCCCGCCGTCACCCGCCTTGTGCACGTTCCCGTCCGAGTTTCTGGATGAAAATAGCCTATAGGCTTCATGTTGAATGTGGCTATTCATTGCAAAAGGAAATATTCGAATCGGATTGGTAGTTTTTGAGATTTGCACGTTCAATCAAAATTAAAAATCAATCTTCTCTTGATTTGTAGCTATAGTTTAATAGGTAACTGTAGCGTTTGGTTATTTTCGATCTTCTGTTTAAACTGGGATTAAAGTTCATTGCATAGAGAAATTTGCCAATTCCGTTGTGATTAGTCAATTGAGCTCGCATCTCTCCGCTCAGCCTCTATGGCAAGTGGAACGCACCGTTTATATTGGGTCTTCTTAAAGTGCCTCTTCTACAGAAGGTTGACCGTTGATATTGATCGTCCGCAGACAACAAGTCGTCCCTGATCGCGACGTCGAAGGCGATCGTGGTGGAGGCGCACGAGGTGGCGGCGCTGGCGCGCAAGCTGGCGCTCGAGTGCTCCGACATGCGCATCAGGAACGTACGTACCATATGTATTTTTTAATCTACAATTGTTAATGGACTTTTACCCAAGCAAGGTATGCCAGTCCCATCATGCCCAGAACTTAAAAAATACTGAAAAGAGTATCATTTAGTTCTATGTAATACAAGGTTAGAGTTTAGATTGATTTCAAAAACTGCGTGAGAATTCTCTATCGGCAATTTCCAAAACATAATTGTTTTTTACATTTAGTTACATAGAGTCAATGAGTGTAAAAAATAAAAATCATTAGGTATACCATAATATTATTTGTGGCAATGAACCCTGATGAACAAAAAGGTCATTGACCCCGATAGTTAGACTATACTCGCGAGTAAAAAGGTCAGTGACCCCGATAGTCAAACTGTACTCTTGAATAAAAAGGTCAATGACCCCGATAGTCAAACTGAACTCATGAATAAAAAGGTCAGTGACCCCGATAGTCAAACTGAACTCATGAATAAAAAGGTCAGTGACCCCGATAGTATTACAGAACTCATGAATAAAAAGGTCACTGACCTCGAAAGTCAAACTGTACTCGTGAATAAAAAGATCAGTGACCCCGATAGTCAATTTGATCCCCGTCCCATTGTAGGAATAACCCTTTAGTTATGAAACTAATTGATCATTTTATTCCAGGAATTGCTACAAACTTGTGAGAGAATTCCGACCATCAGCGGGCAGTTGAAAATGTTGACCACCGTCAAAGGATCGTCCTTGGGAAGACAAGGTAACAAACTTATTGCACACGTATTAGTAAGCCCAAGAAAATGTTTATCACCGGACCTTGTCACATTAAAATACCCACTATTCACACCAATAAAGTTCCTTTAATGAGATGAGAGGCCTTTGCCCAGCAGTGGGACATTACAGGCTTATAAATACTACAAGTAGGTTAACCCATCTGAATGCCTCCGATAAGGAATAACGATTGAATCAAATTTAAAGTGCGCTCCGAAGCACGATAGCGCTCCAATAGAAATACTACTATCGGCCGAAAAATAAACATACTAAAAAGTGACCGAGCTACACGTTGCTTAACAATCGCAATGTGTTTAACATGTAATCTAGAGGTAAAATTTGTATGTTTGTTTGTTTGTTTGTATGTTCGAGGTAATCTAGGGAATTATCAGTCCGATTTGAATAATTCTTTTTCTTATAGATAGCCACATTCAACGGAAAGGTTATAGGCTATTTTTCATCCCAAAATTCCCGCGGGAACGGGCACAATGCGGGTAAAACCGCGGGAAGCTGCTGGTATAATAATAATATGGAATTGTTTCCAGGGTCTGAAGAGGATAAAGCCGCTATGGACATGTTGGTAGGAAACGCGCAGAGTTTGATGCTTAGTGTGAGTATAGCTTTATATTCACTTGTAGTGTACGAAGAATATTTATACTAACGGGCCCTCACGGTGATCTGATGTGGTCTGTTCACCAATTAAAGATATTTCCTATATTTCCTTAGAGAGAAGGAAGGGGTTTTAAGTTACGGGGATAAAATGGATGAAACCATACAACCCCTTTATCGATACTAGATACCAAACGTGGGATAACAATGTGTTGCCAAAGGGCCAAACATTATGTGATTGATTGAAAAATATTGTGTAGAAAATCCCAAAAAAATGTTTATTACTTGAGAACTTTCTCACATTATAATACAGTGGGTATTGGGTTTCTCACAGATCCAATATAGTTACTTCAACAGTTTTGCGTATCTTTATTCCTATTTTTGCTAACTTAAAACTTGTATATCCAGGTACAAGAAGTGGTGAAGGTTGCCGCCGGAGCTTCGGTCAAGATAATGTCTCAACGAGGAACCAACCTGAAGTGGGTGCGCAAGACGTATTACTAGAATAACACACGCTCATTCTTCTAATACTGTTCATTCCAGATTGATAATAATATAAGTACATTATAGATAAATTAATAAAAAATTATAGGACAAATTCACTCACGGTTAATAAGACCCAAAGATAACTCTAAACTAGAATTATTGAATCTGACTAGCTGACACTATGAAAGTTATCTTTATGTTTGTCTATTCCTATCATAAGTCAGGAAGTGGCAATTTAAGTCCTGCCAAAGTTATACCTTATAAAATATACATTCCTATAATTTTGTAAAAGTGTCATATAGGCTTAAGTCTTTTGTCCCGTCAAATTGCTTTTAACATTGAACTTTCGTCGAAACTGGACTACTAGGCGACCTCTAGTGTTAATAAGACGAAACATAGAAAGAAATTATCAAGAATAATTTATTTTAATATTTTAATGTACTTTTTACAGAACATAATTATTGTATATTGATGCTTAAATTTATTTAAAACGAATTTGTAAAGAGTGCCATATTTTTTTAAAACAAATATATACTGTTTAAGTTGTGTTAAGGAATATAAATTTTTTATCATGACTCTATTTTATAAAAATGGTACCAAAAAGAGATAATAGAATTATTCTTAGCAATAAATTGATTATTTTCTATAGATTTTATTTTATTTCAACTGGCTTAGTTAGGTTTCATTACGCTCTAACGATTGTTTTTATGAAATACATCTACGAGTGTTCATTGTTCGCCTCCGACAACCCCACACATCAACAGTGATAAACTAAATTGCGAGTACTCTAATTACAAATGCAATGTTATATAATAAGTACTTTTGTTATATACGAGTATATGCAGAAAAACATTTTCTCAGGTTGGCATCCTAAAAAATCCTAAGGATATTACAATATAGGTATATTTTACCCACAGAGCATAGAAGCTCCGCGCTCTGCTACTAGAGACGCCTTTCTTAAAACTTTTCATACAAACTTAGCGTGTCGGAAGGCGTTACCGCTCACTCACATCATGACACGCTTTACTTCAAAGTTGACGTATCTGTATTGTATGTAGAGATGGGTATGTCGATATGAGTCGATGTTTTTATCGATATTTTTTTTATCAGCAGAAATCGGACTAATGACTATTAAAATTTTAGGATTAGGGAATTTTAGTTTTTTATTATATGATAATGATAATACATGTAATACATAGGTAGTCATGCGACCTGAGTCCGGCCCTGTTGTATTCACCAGAATAGCTGACTGAGCGTCTGGCTCGAATACCCGGTAGAGATAAGACGGTCATTGTGGGCGGCCTGCGAGCCCAGTAGAACTTTAAGTTAGATTTAAAATTCATTCCTTTGTACGTTACTCAATAATAAACTTGTCTTAAAATATTAAATTAATTTTTAATTTTTAAAAAGTCGCCCCGAAGCTCCCAAAGTAAAACTGGCGCAGCCGGTAGGATACCGTGTAAACCGTGTTGCTTAGTGAAAAACTCCAAAAATCGGGTTTTGGGCAAATTGTGTTCGGTATCCTCGAACCAAAGAAAATAAGTTTTCCGGGACGGGCAAAAAGATATTAGTGAACTGCAGAGGAATCACCACTGGAGGATTATGGCTGGCTTGTGAGTAGTCCAAATTCACTATTCCTTTTCCATTCATATTCTATTCCTATTAAATTAACTAGATTGTAGAGGTTCAAAATCACCTCATAATTATTAGTTAACTTTTCAAGGTAATTGCACAGAAAATAGGCAATTATCTATAGCGTACATCGTGTACAATTTTATTTTAATAAGTTTCAACTAAATTAAGTTAAATTGTAAAATGACTCAACCACAATTGGTGTCAATTCCACAAGAAATTTCATCTATTATTCCTAAGTTCGATGGAGATGAAAGGCTCCTAAATTTATATATTAAGAAGTGTGAATATGTTATAAGGTGTTATAGACGGGAAAACAATCCGGCGCAGGATTTATATGTGTTTCATGTAGTGTCGAGCAAATTAATTGGCAAAGCGGCCCACTTAATTAGTGAGCGCCCAGACATAGAATCCTGGACCGAATTAAAATCTGTATTAACCCAACATTTCGGAGATCCGCGTTCGGAAGAATGTATAGCCATCCAACTAGAGACATTAAAAATTAATACTAACGAATCTTATCTAGATTTCTGTAACAGAATTCAACAGGTTAAGAGCTCTTTATTGGCAAAAGTTAATTTAATCACCGATGATCACATTAGGAGAAGTAAAATCACTATTTACGACAATATGGCACTTAATGTATTTTTATATAATTTACCGGAAGATCTTATTCGTATAGTGAGACTTAAGGGTACTAACACACTGGAAGATGCCCTCAGGATTGTTCTGGAAGAAGTCAATTTTAAATTTCAATACGAGTCGCGCAATAGAATAATGAGACCTTTAATGAATAAAAACCCTTCACAGCCTTCAGCTATTACGAGTAACCCTTATGTAGAGAAGTTTGGTCTTAAACCATTCTTTACCACTAACTCACAACAAAATCAGGGTTTCAGATTTGGTATACCGAATCAAATACGCCCTCATGTTCAGCAACAGCCTAATCAACAATTCAAATTTGGAATGCAACATAATCAGTTTAGACCTCAAGGTTTTACTAATCAGCCTAAATTTGTGAACCAACAAGTTCCTCAAGGTTATAGACCTTCGTTTGGACAATCTTTTAGACCAAATGTCAACCCTCAGACTCAATTTAAATTCGGGATACCCCCAACACATCAGAATAAACCAAAGGTAGACACCGATGTTACTATGCGTACAGCATTACCGGTTCGAAATCAGGCTCACCATAACGAGTTACACGTAAACTCACCCTATGAGACGGATCAAGATTATTACGAGCAGGACGTAGTCATAGATGACTACCTGTATGACGGTAACGGTGGAGTACCGGAATACACACATGAGGTAAATAACGAGACAGTGGAAAATTTTTACCAGATAGCCTCGGATATAGATCGACCGAATTGATTAATTTAAATTGCGAAAATGTTGCAAAACTTCCGTACATTTACTTACCAGAAATCAACGCTAAGTTTATGATTGATACAGGCAGCTCTCGTTCCTTTATCAGCCCTAAAAAGGCGAATGAATATTATAACCAATATAAATTCCCAGCTCCATTTGAGGTAATAAGTACACATGCTCGAAGCTTACATAATGAGGCAATTTACACCCCACTTCCTGAAACATTTAAATCTATAGTTTCACACACATTTTATATTTACGAAGTAGACAAAGACTATGACGGACTTATAGGATCTGATCTATTATCACAACTTAACGCTAGCATTGACATGAAAAATTTGATTTTAAAGACTTGCGATACTGAAATCCCTTTTGTGTATAATCCTCAAGTTACAATTAAATTAGAACCACGTACCGAGACTAAAGTTACTTTACCGACAAATCTTGCTAATGGTACTGGAATTATTAATTACCATATATTTGAACCTGGTGTTAGAATGCCTTCTGCACTTGTTAATTGTAAAAATGGTCATGCTGAAACATTTATACAAAACAGTTTAGAAACACCTGTTTGTTTTACAATAAACAAATTAGTTTCAGTTACTCCATACACACCTGATAAATGTGAAGTTAATGCTAATACGGTACCTGATAACGACCTTGACATCGATGACCATTTAATAGAAAACCTAGAGAAATTAAGACTTGAACACATGAACACTGAGGAAAATAAAGCAATCAGTGCCCTGTGTTACGAATTTAGAGACATTTTCTACTGCGATAAAATACCCTTATCTTTTACAAACAAAGTAAAGCACCATATTAGAACCAAAAACGAAGACCCAATCTATATACGACCTTACAGACAACCCCAGAAGATAAATGACGAAATTAATAGACAAGTTGACAAATTACTAAGTGAAAATGTTATCCAAGAATCTTTTTCTCCTTGGAACTTTCCTGTACATCTTGTGCCAAAGAAGCTGGACGCTTCGGGAGAGAAAAAGTACAGAATGGTGATAGACTACAGACGTTTGAATGACTTGACTACCGATGACAAATACCCATTGCCGAATATATCAGACTTATTTGACCAATTAGGAAACGCTAATTATTTTAGCACAATAGATTTAGCAAGTGGCTACCATCAGATCGAAATTGACGAAACTGATAGGGAGAAAACCGCGTTTAGCACTCAAAAAGGGCATTTTGAATTTTTACGCATGCCGTTTGGCCTAAAAACGGCACCTGCCACCTTCCAGAGGGCCATGGATCGCATACTAATAGGGCTACATTGTTTAGTATACCTGGACGACATTATTATATTCTCTAAGAGTCTTCAGGAACACATAGAAAAACTACGTAAAATATTCGAAACACTCAGAAAAGTGAATCTAAAAGTACAGCTAGATAAATCCGAGTTTTTAAGAAAAGAAGTTCTATACTTAGGACACTCAATCACGCGTGATGGGCTAAAACCTAACAATGACAAGATAGATGCAGTCTTGAGATTTCCGCTTCCAAAAACCCAAACTGAGATTAAAAGTTTCCTCGGTCTAGTAGGGTACTATAGGAAATTTATCAAGGATTTCGCTAAACTCACACGACCCTTAACCGTTTGTCTAAAGAAAAACCATAAAGTAGTAATCAATAAAGAGTTTATAGAATCATTCGAAAAATGCAAAGAATTACTAACAAACGCACCCCTTTTACAATACCCAGATTTCGATAAGCCATTTATTCTGACAACCGATGCCTCCAATTATGCAATTGGCGCGGTATTATCACAAGGATCGGTAGGAAGTGATCGTCCTGTGGCATATGCGTCGCGAACACTTAACGATGCGGAAAGCAGGTATAGCGTTATTGAAAAAGAAGCACTCGCTATAATTTGGGCTATAAAACATTTCCGCCCGTATCTATATGGTAAAAAGTTCACAATTTACACCGACCATAGACCACTTTCATGGCTTCATTCATTCGAAGAACCCAATAGTAAGATCACGAGATGGCGATTAAGATTAGCGGAATATAATTATGACGTTATTTATAAAAACGGACGTCAAAACACAAACGCCGATGCGTTGTCGAGGGTTAAGATCAATGCATTAAGAAAGGGAGCTAAAGATAATAGTTCAGTAAAAGTAAACGTAGATGAAAAAGACTTAGAATTACAAAGGCACTGTGAACAAATTACACAAGAAATAACTAAATTAGGTAAAAAGAAAGGAAAAGCAAAGAAAAAGCCAGATAGTCCAATTTCTATTTCATCAGAATCGGAAAAACCCATATCACTTTCATCGGACTCTGAGCGTACCGTTAGCATCCCCAAACGTTTGCGCTCACCCTTTCCAATCACTGAATTTTCAAGCGGAACTGTTACTGCCTCTGAGTCAGAATCACATGTAGGAGCAGAAACAGTACACTCTGCACATAATATGGATTCTACAGGAATTCCAATATTAAAGGAATCAATAGATACCAAACCAAACCAAATTTTGGTATATACTTGGTTCAGAGATCAAATAGCAGTTAAAAATATTTCTAATGTTAAACAGAAAATATTGGAAGTACACTTACCATTAGAAAGACCTGATTTAATAAAAGACTTTTTGAAAAGATACATTCGTACAAAAATTAAATATTTTATCTATTTCGAAGACCCACAGCATAGGTTAGAATTTACTAATGCTGTTTTAACACTTTTTAAAAAGGGAACCGTTAATATATTAGAATGTACTGAGCGAGTAGTTTACGTAGAAAATGAGGACGAACAGAAAGCAATTGTAGAAAAATATCATGTAGGTAAAAACTGCCACCGGGGTATCAAAGAGACTGTAACACACATAAAGCGCACGTATTTTTGGCACAATATGGACATAACGGTAGCAGCAATCATTAATGCATGTGAACCGTGCAAAAAGTTAAAATATGACAGAAAACCACTCAAACCTAAGATTCAATTAACACAAACCCAAAACAAACCCTTCCAAGAGATATTTATAGATTTATTCACAATTGAAAGTAAAACATTTTTAACAATTATTGACGCTTTTAGTAAACTTGGTCAAGCTTTCGAGATTCCTAACAAATCTGCCCCAGAAGTAGTCAGAGCACTTATCAAATACTTTTCTTTCTATGGATGCCCAAGTAAACTAAGTTCCGATTCAGGATCAGAATTTAACAACGCACTTATTAAGGAACTTCTAGATTTTTATAAAATAGAGTTACATTTAGGAACCCCAAACAACCCTAATTCAATGGGTTTAATTGAGAAATTTCACTCTACTATAATAGAGACATATAGACTGGCTAAGTACGAGCAAAAGTTAACAGACGCTTCATCAGTTATGACCTTTGCTGTATTAGCCTATAACCATAGTATCCATTCAGTAACAGGTTTTACACCTTTTGAGGTGGTATTCGGCCATACCGAATCAGCAAGCCCCTTTAACGTAAATTTCGACAAAGAATATATGCAAGTACTTATTCGAGATCATAAGAAAAGAACTAAATATCTTTACAAATATTTAACTGATAAAATGTTGCAATTAAAAGAAAATGTTCAAAATAAGCGCGGCGGTGAGACCGATTTTAATATTCAACTAGATGATGACATCTTTTATAGAGGAACAAATGTAAGAAGAGGTAAAGATAAACCTAGATATGATAAAGGTAAAGTTATAGGTGAAGTAGATAGAAATGTAGTGACAATAGCAACAAAGAATCGCGTATCTAGGATCCCCATTAAAGATGTTAAACGTCCTCCACAGAATCGGCACAGTCCTGTGGCTGGTCCTAGCCGAAGCAACCCTGGTCTCCGAAGTAGTTAAAAACTTATATAACACCACACACAAAATTAGGGAAAATGTTATACAAATTGATCTTAGAATGAAAGAGTTTCAGAATGGTATAGATAAAGCAAAAGAAACAGAAAAGATTCATTATTTGAATAATATAATAATTAATGTGTATTCTATGATTTTACACAATTTTCAAATTATAATTATAAAGCTAAATGAAGTAGAAACAGCAATGTCATTCAGTAAGCTTGAAACCCTACACCATTCTATAATAAACTCTGATACCTTATTAATGTTACTAAAAGAAATTGAACTTACTGAAAGATTAATTTTCCCTGCTGAGCCTGAAAATCTTGTGAAAATTGAACAATACATTAATGTAAAATCTTTTATCAAAGAAAACCAGTTAACATTCATAATGGAAATTCCATTAGTATGTAAAGAAACATATACTTACTATAAATTGTATCCTATCCCTATTATCCATGATCATATGACATACATTATCCTTCCTAAATATCCTTACCTCATAGTGAAAGGACTTATCTCCGAGCCGCTAGCCAAACCGTGCCAGCGAACAGATAACAACAATTTCGTCTGTTTCGAAGATTACCTTGATAAAATAAATGAAGATCCGTGCATCTCCGAATTGATGCAATTCGCTAAAAACATCTCTTCCTGTACGTTGATACCTGTCAAATACAAAGGTGTCCTTGTCCAGCGCTTACAAAATAATAAATGGATCGTATTTTCTGAAGGAAAGACAATAATTCGCAGTTTTTGTCAAAACGAAGTAAACCAAGAGATTATCCAAGGAACATACATCGTTACTACAGAAGATACATGTGAAGTGAAAATAGACAAATACTCACTAAAATCACGCCCTCATCGGACAACAAATTTGAACTACGAAAAACTGCCAACTGTAAACCTACCGCACATCAGCGAGATAAAGGCGGAACAGAGAAAACCAGTAGAATTAGAAGAAATGAATCTGGATAACATACAAGAAATAACGAATTCCGTAAAGTTCGATACCAATAGTGAAAGTGAAATAGTGAGAGTCAATAGTGTCAGTGTTTGGACCATTGGGTTATATTTTATTATAGCAGTTTTTGCAGGAGTTATGTTTTATATTAGATTAATAAAATTAGGTTATAAATGTAACTTTCGAAATTCTCCGAATCAGGTAAATTCGGATAATCTCGAATCTCAGGGGGGAGAAGTCATGCGACCTGAGTCCGGCCCTGTTGTATTCACCAGAATAGCTGACTGAGCGTCTGGCTCGAATACCCGGTAGAGATAAGACGGTCATTGTGGGCGGCCTGCGAGCCCAGTAGAACTTTAAGTTAGATTTAAAATTCATTCCTTTGTACGTTACTCAATAATAAACTTGTCTTAAAATATTAAATTAATTTTTAATTTTTAAAAAGTCGCCCCGAAGCTCCCAAAGTAAAACTAGGTATGCTAGGCGTGAAAATAATAAGAATCAATTTAGTGGTCAAACTTTTATTCAATCAATAGTAACGATAATTAGGAAACCTTAAATAATAGTTTGTATTATTTTAATATTACTTACTAGTTAGCTACAAAACATAAATCTCTAGTCTGGGTTCAATATAAGTAAAAAATATCAATTCTACAATATCGATTCAGTACAAGGATACGATTGACACGCATTATCGACATTACGCCAACCAATGCGTCACCTCACTAGCGCATTTTAATTTAATGTGTTTCAAAATAACCTCGATTGCATTTTTTAAACAGCTAAAAGTTGCATTTTATAACTTACTTATGATACGATACGCCAGAATTTTGTTTATTTACGTTTTTACTTTGATTATGACACTAAATCACTGCACAATGAGGCATTTCTACCGCTTTTTTGATAATATTCACTCCACAAAGTGCTAGCAGAGACTGACGGTGGCTTGCGCCTGAAGTTGAGTTCAGCGCATCTTCGCCGCACGGGTATTGTTGTTAATGGCGTCTCTAGTAGGAGAGCGCGGTGCTTCTATGCTCTGTGATTTTACCCATCTGTCCTATTTGATCTTTAAGATATAATAAGTATCGTATTGTAATATCCTTAGGATTACCATTAATACACTATTGGTGGAATGAAAAGAAACACAGAAATAAATAATATATTTTTTATTTAATACAAAATGTATGATTACGTCATTAATACCGATTCAAAATGAAAGGGCATGCAATATAAATTAATTGAGGAATGTCATGAGGGTAACACTATGAGTGCGAGCGAGAGGCAATATGTACAGTGAGTCTGTGCCTCTCACTCGCACGGCACTATTTATATATAAACTAGGTGTATTTGGTAGTCGCTCGTCAGTTTATTTGCGTCTGCGGCCCTGTGGACAATATATTTATCAATTAAAATTTGTTTGGAAAATTCTGATGGGCGAAGAAAAAAGACAATCTTTCAATAAACAAAAACAAAAGAATTACTTCTATAAAAATACAAAAGCAAATTGAAATTCCCTCTCTGTTCGAATCTCATCAATACGGTGAATCTATGATCACGGCTATGATCTCTAGATCTTTGTACCCGCGATTTTATCCGCTGCTCAATAGATGGCGCTAGAATGTAAGTTATAACACGCTATCATTATTTTCTCTAACTAACTCAGATTGAAATGCAAAACATCTCTGGACAAAATGTATGGGCTTTCTAGTCAATAGATTCGATAATTTTTTTAACCAAGAACAGAGAACAGAAAGATATCGCAACGCGAAATGTCGCACCCGTAAGTAAAAAAATTAGGAAGGCACCTAAAGCAATCGCTCCCGGTTGATTCAATCTTTAGACCATGTCGGAGGCCTTAGGCGGTCTAAAAACTCCGACACCAGGGTTGGCCACTAACCTAACCGAGATGAAATGGAAACTAACCTTGCCACCATCCTTCCCGCCGGCCTCCTTCCTCTGCTTGTTGACGCAGACGGAGCGGACCCTGAAGGGGTCCACGTAAGCGCAGGTGCACTCCTGCACCACCACCTCGCCGAACATCCGCGACGACACCGCGCCGGCAGCGGTCGTGAGGAACTGCTTCTGTTGTCCTGGGTTCAGGCTCTTGTAGTTGGTGTACGAGAAGATGATGCCTTCAGACTGCAAAGGGGTAATATGATCAGTGGTTGTGGTGGGAAAATAAAAAATGTGAATGGGTAACCTCCTCATTATTTGAAGTTTGAGTTGTGTGGTGGTTGTTGACAACTTTTTCTAGCTGTTGGACTAGTCAAAGGTTGTCAAAGTTTTGTTCTTAAGTTTACTTGTTTGCTATATAATTATAGCAACTTACTAATAAAAGATTATTGTGGTATATCCTTGAAAGTTTGTTGGTGCATAAAGATGATTGTGGTCAAACATTGGACAGTTGTTTGGTTAAAGTTAACAGCTGAGATATATTAGTAAAGTACTCACGTCAAGATTGGAGTCGATACAGCTGCTGGGCGCTACTTCGAGCGTTTCTCTGAGAGCCTCGGTGTCCTTGCCGAACTTCTTGTCTCCCAGCAGGATGACAGAGTCGTCCGTGAATCCTGGAATTGGATATCATTTTATGAATTCTCTTCTTTTTTGGTATTGACGTTTTAGCGTGTTTTGATAAATGACTTCTTAGTTTAATTTTTTATTTATGGAACTAGATTTAATTCAAATAGAGATACCTCAAGTTTCTCTTAAATAAACCGACCATTTATTTTAACGTTTATTTTGGAAATTTTCACTTAGCTATAAGACGCAGATGATATTGAACTCACCGACAACTTGTTGGATGTTCTTGCCATTGCCGATGGTGGCGCCATCTGTGACGGTGACGAGGGAGTGCGAGGCCACCATCTCTTTGAGGACTACAGAGAAGATGCCGTCTCGGATGCTCTGATACTGTGGGCGAACACATCATAAGTCAAGACAGCATTTAGAAATCTCAAGTAATAGATTATTTTCATCCGACATTCATACGGGATGAAACTGCAGATAACATCTAGTAGACTACGAATATTTAGAAAGCTAAATCGAATGTCTAAAGAGGGATAAAAAAGGTAATAGCCTGTAATGTCTACTGGTCACTGCTGGGCAAGGGCCTCTCATCTCACCGAAGATATCAGTACAGAGTGACATAATTTTGTTTTCATCATAACTATTCAACTTGATACGTTGGTTGTTTGCAGTTTTCATAAAATAAGCTGTGCCGTTTCAAGGCGTTACAAAGACTCCTTACCAGGAAGTTCTCTCTCTCGCAGTGTTCTCCGATTACGGCGATGATGTGCTTGACGGCGCCGGCTCTGAACGGAAGAGACATTACGCCTTCGTAGCCGCTCTTGAAGTTCTGCACACCTGGACACGAAATATGATCATCAGTATAGAAGAAAGGCAGAGTACGGTTTTGGAATAGTGTCTTCATATTGCTTGTATTAGTGTGATACATTTTCGTTATACCATTAATGAAACTAGATTAATCTGGGTAAAAGGAGTGTGCCTTAGTTGAAGCCCCTCTATAAAAGTGCATAAAATAATAATCTTTATCTTCTTGCAACTCTAAAAATGTTCACTAATATTTTCGATTAAAAACCCAGTTTGGAATATAGGCACAAAATTTAAATGTCTTTTGGAGGAAAATTGCCAAAATCTTTGTGTCTTGTCAACTTTGTAAGACTTGTAAGAACAAATTTCATTGGTGGTGCATCCTACACACCCTCCCATCCTACATCCACCTGGCGCCACCTATTATGTCATAATGGGTATAACAAAACTTACCGAAGGAAACCTTCAGTTTGTTGAGGACCTTCGTGAACTGTTCGATAGTCTGGTCCAGCTTCTCCGCGCCGGTCTTCACGGGCTCGACCAGGTTGTAGCGGGTCTCGTCCTTGAAGTTCACCTTCGCGGTCGCCAGTTTCACTGAACAACAAGATATTAGGTGAAAAGCTGGATAGTCGAAGACTTAATCTGTTGGAAATCTTCTATTTCAGGTAAAATATTATGAAAATCCATCAGTGAAGTCATAAACTTTACTGATGGATTTTGATGGATTAGTTGGGCAATGGTTATCGTGGTTCGTTAATATGTGAAGAAACTTGGATGGGCTTTTGCAAAATTCAGATTAAGATTGTGGTCTATATAACGTATATAGTTTTGTACCAACGTTGGCATCAAACCTACATGACCTTTAAGGATTACGAACTTTTATATCATTCGGTTTTTCTCAAAGAGCTTCACTTACAGTCGGTATCATAGACGATGGGGTACGGGTACTCGGACGTGACGCCCACGAGGTGCACCTTGATGTCGGTGCAGCGCTTCTGCTTCACGTTGTTGATGAGCTGACTCACCAGAGGCATCACCAGGTCTTTGAACACCTCTTCGGTCACCTGGAAATGGATGATAGGTACGTCAGAAATGTCAATGAAAGGTGTATGGAAGACTATAAGTTAAGGTAGACTATGAGGTACGAAAAGGTAGGATAAAGATAAAATATGAGTTATTCCATTTTTAATCTGTTTGTAATGCCAAATTACCTCACCAGATTTTGGAGAAGAAAATTGGTTTATATTGCCAAGTTCCCATACCTTGGTAGTTTCAACGACGACCACAATATCAGCCTGCTTGCTAGGTACTTTGATCTCGTAAGTCTCTCCGATAGCCCTGGGCTTGTCGGCGTCATTGCAGGTGACGCAGACTGACGGAATGACCGCGGGCAGGAGGCCGGTGATAGCGAGCGCGGCGTAACCGCGGCCGAGGTCGCACGCTTGATGGAGGGCGCTGGGCTCGTCGAGACCCGACGCCGCGTGGATGCAGGCTTGTCTGTGGAGAGAGAAATGTGTTAAAAGAAAGGTACAAAAAACCGGCCCAGTGCGATTCGGACTGTGTGAAGTCCGAACTGCCGAAAGTATTGAACTAGGGAAGGTACTCCAAAATACTGAACTAAACCATCAGCTATGAAACATTAGTATCGTACCTGAACGGCAACACATTCAAAGCCAAGAACAAGGGCCTGAGCGAGGAGCTGCCTCCGAAGACCTGTTCGCAGGCGGGCGGCAGCGCGGCGCGGTGCTGGTGCGCCGCGTGCTCGGGCGCCTGCGCGGCCGCGCACGAGCGGGACAGGCGGTACGCGTTGCCGAACTCACTCTCCGACGAGCCGATCTGATGGAGGACGATGGAAAGGTCAATGAGATTCTATCGTATACCGTTGTTCATGTGAAGGGTTTAATACATTTAATGTTAGGGAAAGGCAGATGAATAATTGTGAGGAGTAGATAGGAATCGGACTTTAAACCAAAGTACACATTTTTCATTTAGTATTTTTGAACTGAGACGAATGATATACTATATTACCCACACATAGTTGACGGTGGTTATTATTCAAAGGATTGTTAAGTAACTAACCTTTCCATTCGGCAGCCTGAAGTCATCGTAAGGCTCGTTGTTTCCATTTCCGAGAAGACCGCGGAGTTTGCCCAGGTAGAAGCCGCTGGCCTCGATATAACAGACTTCAAGTTTGGAGGTACAGAAGGCCATCAGTCCATAGAGCGTGCCGAGTCCGATGCGTCCATTAGGTTGACGGAAAGCGAAGGTGTCTTTTCCTTCTATCGGGAAGCCGTGTTTGGCTCCGTTGAGGGTGACTTGCCCGTTGGCCTTGAGTTCGATGATTTGTCCTTCCTTGTCTTCGAGGACTAGGGCTTCGGGCTTGCCTTCGGACAGTTGAAGGAGCAGCGTGAAGTTCCTGTCGACGTGGTCGTGCACGAGCACGTAGCGGCACGTGCCGGGGAACGTGAGGTGGCGCCCGTCGAACGTGAAGATGTGCTGCCCGTTGACCACTACTGCGCGTACTGTGGGGAGACGTCGCTCGTCAAATTATGGGGATTCAAACATTATGTGGACTATAGGTATGTTTCATAAAAGTTGTACTTTATTCATCACCAACAGTAAAATTAACAATTATTGTAAATACAAAAAGGTTTCAATATAAATAAAATTTTACATTCACTTTAAAAATGGCACATTGAATGTGACGAGTCAAAATACCTGAATGTAGCTGGTATCATAGAACAGTTTATCTAAAGATTACTCACGTTTAGCAGGCACTTCGTCCAATGGGTTCAAGCTGCGAGGTCTGTACGCTTTGATGATGGACAGAGGGTCAGGGATGTCTCCGTTGAGGAGTTGGCGGATGAAGCTGAAGCTGGTCTCGCCGCCGAGAGATGGGACAGAGCCTGCGGCCGGGCCGATGATCCACTGCAAGAGAAGACAGGGTTCAAGAGGACCGATTGGAAGTTGGAAAATGTTGGTAGTGTTACAGTAAAATTGTAGTCGCCTAATTTTTTTTAATGGCCTTTAAACTTTTTCGGTCCAGTATTTAGCTAACAGAAGGGCAGCATCTGATACTTTCATTAAGTCTTCTTTGTTGGTAGAAGGGGTTAATTATAATATTGATCGTAGTGTACTGACCGGGCTGAAGGAAGCGGTCGTGGCGGGCAGGCCGGCCACGGTGAGGTGGTTGCGCACGAACTGGATGAGCGACGCGGCCGCCGTCACCAGCCGCTGGTACACCACGCGCAGCTCCTGCGCGTCGTCGCACTTCTCACTGCGAAGTTTCTACAAAGAAGTCGTGGTCAGATGTTGGTTGGTTGTAGGTAAAGAAGCAGGAAAATGGAAAATGAATTATTTAATTAATAATTGCTTATCATTCTGTTGGTATTAATAATTCCAAAAACTCACCTTGCCAATATATCCGTTGAGGGCATCCAGGAACTGGCGAGCCTCGTTGGTGGGCAGCAGCGGACGGAGGGCCTCGAAGGCCTGTTGGATCACCACCACCACCTGGTCGGGGACTGCTAGCTCGGCCCACTGGGAGACATAATGATGATATTAGTGAATAGGACATGAGAGGGATGTATATTTTGTCTTCGTCTGATTATGGGCAGGACGTTATATACAGAAAAGCAAACAGCACGTTTCACTCTTAACCGAATACTCTTCTTTATTTACCCTTTGACGACACCGTCAAAATTTCGGCTATTATGTTGGTTCAGACTAGTAATGTGATGTATGATAGTGTTGACAAATAAAGTAACTATCCCATTCATGAATTAGCAAGGACTATTATAGACAGACTGACAACGTGGTTTCAAATCAAAAGAAAAAGAAAACATACTCCAAAGAAAAAAAAATAGAATAAATAAATAAAATCCTCAATGGTGAAGGACCGAAATTCTTGGTAATCACCTTTTCCTTGAGCGTGGAGATGATGGGCAGGTCCTTGGCCCACGCAGTCAGCTCGCCGGCGAACTCGGCGACGCGCGCGCGGAATTCGCGCAACTGAGCCACCACCAGTCGGGTCAGGTCTGGGGATAGAATTAGTATCCAGGCTTCGGTCAACGTTTCGTTACATGATCCTAGTAAGCACTACCGTGCTTAGAAGGGCGCTTTAAATGATCGGTTTCAGTTGCTTAAATTGTTAGACCATGACGGAGGTTTTAAGGCGGTATAAAATTAACCTATTCGAAATAAATGAACGAACACAATAAATGATTTGATGAAACATGTGCAAGTAACTAATACCTTTGAAGATTTCAGCGAAAGTGTTGGTAAGCTCCTGCAGCTCAGCCTTGTGCTTCTCGAAGAAGTCGGCGATGATGGCTCCGAAGTGCGCGACGACCTCGAGGAGGCCGTCGAAGTACTCCTTGATGACCTCGGCGATGGTGCCGTAGATCTGCTTCAGTTGAGGCTCGATCTGAGGGAGACGTTAGAGACGTTAGAGTAGAGATCAAATTGAGTGTACGGTAGGAGGATGTCTAGATTAAAGCAATGCTATGATTAAAATAAAAATATTTCAGTAAAGATGATATAATGTCCGAAAGGACAAAACAGACAGAAATAGGAGTTCCTTCATACATGTTGTATTTAACCAATTAATAAACGGCGATAGAATGATTTACAACCGTATGATGATGGTAACACCGGTGCAAATTATTTTACATTCTCTGTGCCAATTTTGCAAAACGTTTGTAAAAAAATATATATTCGTAAAAGCGAGATTCTCCTACATACATAGATTCAAGGCTGACAAGTACCTGTTTCTCATACAACTCCTGGATCCTCTTCTGCGAGTCCACGGCCACCTTGATCAGCTCGTCCACCAGGGGCTTAGTGGCGGTCACCACGTCGTCGATCAGCTTAGCCACGAATTGGACGATTTCGTTGCTGGAAGAATACACTCGTTATTATCATCATATTTGTTGATTCTATTATTGTCCTCGAAGAATAAATATAATAAATTGTCCAGCACTTAAAATAATACTTAGTCGGGAATAAACATATAAAGTACTGGCCAACTTCAGATCGCAAGCCTATAATATTAATAGAAAAAAGAATTATACATAAAAATGCAAATGTCCAACAGAAAAATAGTCTGTAAAACCTGTATCAAAATTCATTGAGACAACGATTTACGATACGAAAAACATTACTTTTACACTATTCAAAGGTTTTTGAGCAACTTAATCTACTTACAACGCCTGCGAGATCTCCTTCAACGCCTTGTCGTCAGCGATCTCTTGGTACAGCTTCTTCAGGTCGTCTTCGTACGCCTTCTCCAATTTCTGCAGCGTGGGTTGAACGCGTTTGGAGATTTCCTTCAGGTCATTGCTGGCCTTCTCTCCAAGTCCCTTGATACGGCCTTCCAAGTCAGTCAGGTCTTTCTTCAATGCATTCTAAAATATAATATTATGTTATGACACTTTTGTAGCGACGGCAGAAAGCCCAAGGGGTGGAATATTTTTTTCTCCAAATCAAACATTTTTCTGGACCATGAACTATAAAAGCTCAGTTTTATATAAAATCAAATACTATCTTAATTATTGAATAGATACTAACCAAGAAGTAATTGCAATGATCCTTAGAGACGCCGTAGTCGCTCTTGACGAGGTTGTTATCAATCCAGAGGGCTCCATGGACGAGGTTCTTCTTCTGTCCGGACAGGTTAATGTCCGCGGACACATCCACGCGCTTCTCGGGGTCAATGTGACCGATGACGGACAGCTTGCGGTCGCCCTCAGCTGATGAAGGAAAAGCGAGTTATTGAAGTTGCTGGTGAAGTGGTAAGAGTTATTCGTCATTAATTATTAGCAGTAATAGATCTAATATTAATTTTGTGGTAAACAAGTGGTCTAATGTTGCGAATGTTCAATGCTAGCTTCTAAAAGATATGGCAACCTCCAACCACTTTCTAGATAAGGTTGATAATATTGGCAGATCTTAAAAATTAAATAATAAAAGCTAATATTAACATCTATACCGTAAACTACAATGGAACACATCAGAGTTAAATGCGCCTTAAACATAAGTTAAATGGCCCCGCCACCAGTGATCAGTGTGATCATAGAACTAAAACTAATGAGAGTAGACGACACTCAAAAAAACAAATACCAATATAACCTGTAGTGAACTCGTAATATTTGAAGTCCTTGATTAACGCTTGGGCCAGTACTTCTTTGCCTCCCAAAAGCGTGAATTTGAGCTCTCCCTTTTGAAGTTTGTCTTGCACAGTCACTTCGCTCTTGACGTCAATGATTTCTCCCAAAGGAGTGCTGATCTGTAAGCGAAATTGAGATATTGAAAAAATATTTTTTAAGTCCTATGACAAAGAAAATTTGGAGAATAGAATGATATACTTACCAATAAGTTCAAGTGGGTAGGTGAAGCTTCGAACAAGATCTTTCCTTTGCGGTCCTAAAACAAAAATCATTACATGACTATTCTACTCTCTCATACCAAAAACTAGGCTTCAGTATCATAGATGTAACCTACATGGCCCAGACAGGAGTGAGTGATAACCGCGGTGGTCTCAAGCTTGATTCCTTTCTCGTCGGTACGGAAGGCAGCTCCAGAGATCTTAATAAGAGCTTCCTTATCAATTCTGGGGTGGTTGAATCCAAGCTCGACAACAGCTGATTGTTGCTTGTCGTTGCTAACGTCAAGGTCCACGAGGAATCTTCCAGAAGCTTTGTGGCCAGGCCTGTTGCTGTCCAAGTCGAAGACCAGCTCTCCCTTGATGGGGAAGGGCAAGCCCTTGTCGGTGGGATAGGAGACAGACTGTTCGAGAGCAATCACGCGTTGAGGCAGTTTGATCTTGATACCGGATTTGGAGTCTGTAAAGAATTATTTAAAGCTTATGATTGTGGTTCGATGAAATATTTAGAGTTCCTCGAAGTAGTCTGTTAGATTCATATTTTATACGATAAAAGTTAGATGAGGTTAGCTGTAATGCAAAAATAGAAATGGTCAATCAGCTGGAAATTATACGATGCAAGATATAGCGAAGATATTGATTATCCAAAAGGTTTATTAGTGATTATAGTATTTGAAGTTCTTTGACAGAAAAAAAAATTGGTTAAAGAACGGGTTAGAATTTGACACTTACATACAAAGAATATCAAAACCTCTAATATCTTAAAAAGGTAATTAGACCAACCGTAAAAGAATACTCACGTCCATATTCAGGAGTGTTGTAAACGCTGAGATGGTAGATCTTATTGTCCTTGTTGGCGTGCAGGTCCAGGGTGTACTGTGGCAGCTTGGTGGTGGACACCTCGTCGCGGATGTTCAGCCCCACCTCCGGGGCGATGCCCATCTTGCGGAGGTCGAAGCCTGCACTGATGATGTTGGCTATGACTCCTTCCTCTGCGGGGGAGGAAATGGGGTTTATAAATACTTAGTTGATGCTGCCTTGTCATATAGAAGCTTTTACAAGTTATATGTTATTTGTTATTTAATGGAAAAAAGTCTTCATCATATTTATGGACGAACTATACTTAGTTGATTTCAATTTTGGTTTTAGTAAGTAGTTAAAAAGTGTTTATAATACGATGATAACGGCCTGAAGATAGATCAATTTCTATTATTTCAATGTATTTTGCAAGTGCTTACTTTCGACACGTCAACAGATCTTCAAAGCATTACTATGCTATTTTAAGTATCTACCAATCATATAGAACATTATTTAGCGGCGCTTAATCTGCAATGGGATATTGTTAAATATAAATACTATGAGAGGAAGAACACTGCTTTAACAACAATAAAACTTACTGCTGATATCAATCTTGGAGTTCAGCTCAGCGTGGGCACACTGCTTCTTCTCCTCGCAGTAGACGTGCGAGTTCTTGTACTCGAGGTTGGTGACGCGCGACTCGGCGACGTAGCTGCGCTCTCCGAACGCCACGTTGAAGAAAGTCTCCACTCCCTTCTCGTTGCCTTCAGTCAGGATGGTTCTGATGTACTTGATGTTGGCGGATTTGGGCTCGTTCTCGATTTTGACGGAGCCCGAGCCTTCGATGATGGTCTTCTGGCCTTCTTGCTTGCTGATGAAGGAGGTGCTGGAAGAAGAGAGATTGATTGTAAAAGAATGAAGAAGAAATTTGTTTTTAAAAATCAGCATTAAAAGCAAATTAATCTGAAATGTGAAGACATGAGTACTAATCGCTGAATTCGAAGAATTTGTTTTGTGTTGAATAGCCTCATGTAAGAAAAAGGCTATGACTGCGTAATTTTTTATCTTAAAATTTCCGGATACCACCCGGGTAAAAGACACGTGGGGCGCTATTAGTAGCTTGTAAGATCTCACTGCATATCTTAGTCATTTAGAACCAATAACCAACTGGTAGAAGTGCCCTACTCCGACCACAAAATATATTTCGTGCTACTACAACCTATTTAAACCTACCTTCCACTGAGCACGTTCTTGTTGCCGTTAGTGAAGTGGAACTCCAGCCGCTTGCCGCTGCCGGCGTCCTTGCTCGTGATGTCTCCCACGAAGTTGTCCCACTTCAGCTCCTTGGAGTTGGCTTGGATCTTGAAGTTGACGTTGTCCTTCTGGACGCTTCCTTCACTGACTAGGTCCAGGCTGATGTCACGAACGTTTTCCACCTTTACCTCCACCTTACCCTGGGTTGAGCTCAGGGAACTGCCTTTGACGTATACCCTGGAGCAATGATGATTGGTTAATTTGTGTTAATATATAGTTTTAGTTTAAAATATTACAAATTTACTCAACTTGGACAATTTTAACAAAGTGTTGCCATAAACGTATGGAATTAAGTAATTTACATAATGCTGGTGTGTCGGTACCTACCACATCCACATACCTACCAACTAACTTTAAATATTTGGAGAATCATATGACTTTTCAAAGAAGAAGAAAATTAAAAGCATATCCTTCTAGTTATCTAGTAGAACATGAAGATTTACCTGCTGGTCTTATCACTGCTAGGGCTGGAGTACTTCAGGTCGATGACGGGGTGAGCCTTCGAGAGGACCACGGAGGAGTCGGAGCGGTACACGCGCCCGTCCGCGTCCACCGTCACCGAGGACGTGTAGGTGTCGGGCGCGGGGTTCTACGGACAGAGAATGTGTTGGTCAAGTCGGCGAGGATGGAACCTTGTCGGAGCAGAAGATTGATGGGGAATCAGACTGGGCATCTCCGTAATGCAATAGATAAAGTAATAAAGCTATAGATATTGTAGAGGTTTGAAGTAATTTTAGTGTATGTTGCCAATAATTTATCACATGCCAAAAGCATGTCCAGTCCATCAAAGAAGATGTTACTGAAATCATATTTATTTTTTCTTATTTCCTCCTTTAGATAGGTTTTTTTGGTTCCTCCTTTAAATATGAAAAAAAAAATCTTTACGTTCCATACCTTGGAGTGTACAGTAAGTTCCAATTTCTTGAGTTTCTCATTCTGAGGGGCGTGCGCCTTGATGACGAGGTCGTTGCTGTTGGAGGTGGTGGCGGAGTCCACGGCGAAGGAGGCGGACTTGCCTTTCCCGTACTTGGCTTTCACTTCCACAGCGTTGGCCAGCCTTTCACCTGTGAGGAAGAAGGTAGTGAATTTCGGGAGTAATGTAGAGTAGTAAAGAGAATGTAGATGAATGATTTTTATAATTTGGAAGATTTTTAGATATAAAGAAAATTACCTAAAAAGAGATGGGTATTAAAACAAATTAAAAATGCACTTAACTTGAATGAGACTTTCGACAATCACAGAAAAGCAAAAAAATTATATTCATCATCTAACGCTGTCTTTTAATGTTTAAATATTTCATACAAGCATGCAGGTCAAACATGACTAGAGGTTATTGAATACGGCCTGTTGTTTCAGTGATCGTTTGGGAAATAATATATAGCAGCCCATTGCGCTAATCATAATTTGAATTTGAACTTCGCTGCAAAGTAAACTCTCGTTGAAAAAAAACAGGTTTTTTCTTGACGTAGACTTTTTTAAGAACTTCTTTACTAGCTTTATCTTCTCTACTCACCACTCTTATCATGCTTGTAGCTGGCGTCCAAGACCACGGGGTCGACGTGAGGGACCAGCACTTTCACGGTGCCGGAGCCCTGGCGCCTGCCGAGCTTGCCGTTAGCGTCGATCTTATACACGTCGGAATTCACTTGCACTATTTGGATGATGGTGTACTGTTGACAAAGAGTTTTGGGTGAGTGGAGGAAGGTAATGATACCCTGATAGCTAGGGATGCAACCAACGGCAATAACAAAGAAAAGACGAGATTAAAAATAAGGAAGTAAAGGTGGTTAACGTTGGGTTCTCAAGTAAGGGAGTAACGAAGGTTAATGTTTATATCCACTTAACTATCATTTAAGAGAGGACCAGATATTAAGGATTAAACAAAAGACTAATCGTACAGAGTATGTAATGATTCTTTATGAGAGATTAATGATTAATGAAAGATTTTACATAAAATCAATGGAAACTACGTCAATTAGTTTTCTAGATGTAATTGGCATCTCAGAGTATTAGAATTTACCTATCAATGAACAAGGTAAAACTTTTGATCTTCAGAAATTAAAAAAAGCTTACTTCAGCGACGTCCTTGCCCTCGGGCTGCAGGAAGACGACGGTGCTGACGTACTTGAGGTCGTGGGCCTTCTCGATGGGCAGGCGGAGGGTGATGGTGTAGTCGTCCACGTACCTAGGGGAGAGTGTAGAAGGTATAGTAACGGTTTATAGAACGGGGTTTGTTTTGTACTTTTCATACTCTAATATCGTATACATTCAGTGCTTAAAGCAAAAAGTGACCCTTGATATCTATTGCTGTAATTGGCATCAATGTATGAATTTACGGTCATTGATTTCAAAAGTTAAAATTGATGTCAATTGTCAATGTTATTAACATACATAATTGATCATTCAGTATCATCTAGCTAGATTCTATTAGCAACATGAAACTACGTACTTCTTATCGCCCTTGTCCTTCAGGTTGGCCTCCCAGACGCCGACGATCTCGGCGGTGGTGTCGTCACCGTACGACGCCACCAGGCGGTACTTGCTGTCCAGAACAGAGATCTGTTTGGCGTAGTCGCTGGTCACTGCCAGGGACAGCGGCTTGGGGAGCAGGTTGCCTGACGCTTCGGCCTGGCGCAAACAAAAATTTCAGGTTAATCATATTTTTTAGTTCCTTGGTCAGATATTGAACATGCTAGGTGAAGTCCGCGGTTTAGCCGCATTTGCAATAGACGGCGCTAGAACGCAAGTTAGAGTTAATCGTTATTTTCTCAGATTTACTGGGGCCACGCCCATTACTTTTGGGCAAGAAGAAAAAAACTTATTTAAATTCAGGTATAGATTTTATGTTTACTAATGTCTTCGCTGAATACGACTGATGACTTCGCTCAGCAGTGGAATGGCTTTTATACGTATTTCCTAAATTTACCTTAAAATCAAACTTCAACTTATCACCGTCTGCTTTGCTGTTCTTGTAGCTGACAGTGTTCTGGAGTTGTTTGCCGTTCTTCAACTTGATCTGGATGAGTCCTTCGTAGTCGATGATGTCCTGTTCGATGTCGGTGTTGGTCATCTTGCCGGCGTATGAGATCACGGACGCCTCGTCACCACGCTTGGGCGCGTCGGACAGAATCAACTCGGCGTTACCGTTGATCACCTGGACACGTTGGAAGAATTGGTTTAGCTCTTACGGCGCTACGCTAGCTTACGTCTAACAACTTTTGCTACCACAGAAATTTTTGTCTATTAGAGAGACTACATAATTTGTTCTGACAAATGATAGCGACTAAAGAGTCAAGACAGTTTTGTTCACGTCGAACAGGGCAGTATAAATACTGCAATCTAGATAAAGGCGTTTTAGAACTTTCGGCTGAGCGTCTTGATTGATAGAAGTTGTCTGATCGATTATGGGTTTTGCCTACAAAATGTAACCTACAAGTGTTATATACTGATACTCACTCCGCCCTTAGCCTGCACGTCTCTGTTGAGAGTGAGCGAGAGACAGCGCTCGGTGGGCAGCACCACCTCGACGGCGGCGTGCGTCTTGCCGGCCGGCGCCGCGGCCGACACCTGCGTGTCGCCCTCCACCTTCACATTCACTTCGGTTGTCTTGCCGCCGTATTCGAGCTTGTTCCTGTTGGAAGGTTTGGGTTAGTACCGTCTTTGCGATCTCACTTGACTGTACTCGGGAGGTCTTTGTCCTGTCTTGGGATATTTTAAGTTTTAAAGAGATTAACTTTAAGTTTTAAAGAGATTAACTTAAATTAGATGCAATATTAGATTCGTAGAGCTTTTTGTCCTCAGAAATCTAATCTTGAAATCATTTAGAAAAATAATCTTGAATAGTTTACTGAGACAATTTTGTAGCTACCAAAACCAAAATACCCACAAACTTTACTTACAGCTTGCAGATTCGACCCACAACAATCCAAATCTACTTACTTGGAGTCCAAGATTTTATCGTTGCGTTTGTTCTGAGTGCTGAAGCAGATCTTGTCCTTGTTGTCCTTGTCGTAGTTGAGGTAGATGTCGAAGTCGCCGTTGAAGACGGGAGCCTTCGCCACGAAGTTCAGGTCCACCTTGATCTTGCGTTGAGACTGTAGGAAGGAATCTTGTGAGAATTCAAAAAACGAAAAAACGAGAAATCAGAGAGAGAGAGAGAGAGATGAGACTACTCGAACTTACTGTAACATAGCTACGATTGCCTAAACTACGAGTATATCAACCAACCTTCTTAAAGTCAACAATGATCATTCCATTGCCTTTGCCCTCGGTGTCGACGAGCTGGAACTTGCCGTTGGCCGCGACCGCGTCCTTCAGGTTGAACTTCAGGAGACCGTTCACGTTGGGGCTGCGGTTGACCTTCGCCAGGTAGTCGAGGAGCTCACCAGCCGAGCTCGAGATCTTGGCGTGGGAGGAGTAGATGGCGTTGGTTTCAATTACTCCGATGTCGAACCTAAGAACGGAAGAGTTGGGAGTCAAATAACTTTTTGAAATGAAGATATCAAACTAATTATTTATAACAATTACCACCATTTGTAAAATCGGTCAACAATGGGACCATACCTACGTTTTTACAAGTTTGTTTTCTGTTAGTGTTATGTTATGTTGATTATAATACTCAGTCGTATGCCTGTGCCCGGACTGATATACTTTGGTAGAAGCATGGACCTGATTTTAAGTCAAAGTCTGATTTTGAGGTGGTCGACGTAACCTTTACCAGTTGCTTAGCTATTATAAAACAATACTTATTTGAACTCACTTGATTTCCTCATTCTTGCCACCTCCATTGATCTTCAAATGACCAACCGCTCCGTAGTTAATGTCATTGGACTTTGATCTGTGGAGTACTACTCCAGAGAGCTCGTATTTGCCTACTCCTTTGACCGAGACGTAGTTTTCGAAGTTGGACTTGTCTGCGTTGATGATGTCACGCTTGGAGAAGACTTCGACGCCTCCCTTGTTGACGTTACCGGTGAGTTTTAAGCTGTAGTCGTCTGGCTTCTTGATGTCGGTTCTTGCTCTCAGTTCCAGGTCAGCTGTCTGTTCGCCGTTCTTGAAGTCAAACTCCAATTCAACTTTCTTGTTGTCAACATCCGCGTCCAGAGCGATTTTGAAGAGAAGAGCGAAGATTTCCACTAGAAGAACATTTTGCAATTATTTTTACCAATAAAAACTAAAAAACTTACCTAATTTATATGTCTCAATCTTATTTTGTATTTTGAACTGTACCTTTCTATGTAAATCACACTCCGCACTCTGAAGCAAAAATTTGCTCCTAGTGAATAGTTTGTATTGTGTAGGTAATTGAATTAAGCAGTTCCCGGTTATTTGAATCGTTAGACCATGTCGGAAGCTTTCAGTTTTAAAACCCCTACACCAGGGTTGGCCACACTTATTTGAAACTAGCTGTGCCCCGCGGTTTCACCTGCAGCACCCCCGTTCCCGTGGGAATTTAGAGATTTTTATTACGTATTTACTAATAAAAAAACCTTGTCCTTACAATAAGGAACATAAAAAAACGAATCATCCAATTTGGTGCAGTCGTTCTGAAGGTACATACATTTCGGATGCGCGTACATACATTTCGGCGATTCATTTTATTTATATGGATGAATGAACGAACTTTGAATCGCAATACTCACGTTTATTCTTGGTGATGACGTTGAAGTTCTCGACCTTCTCGATCTGGTACTTGAGGAACTGGCTGACGAGCACGCGGCGGGACTCGTCCTTCAGGTCGCCGGAGTGGATCACGTCGAACTCGTTCTTCACCTGATGATGGACATGAATTATGATTAGCTATGGACCTATCAACATATTAATCAGCATTGTCATACTTAACAAGACAGTAATGCTTATCAGAATATTGATAATGCTTTAACAAAAGCAATGAATGTTAGCTGATGGTCGGTGATTTTGTTTACAGAAAATAGAAGGCGCCAAGATGAATGTTAAAACTAATTAATGTTCGTTATTTTTTCAGTTTGATGGGCTTGTATTTTGATAGTCAGAATGATTTATTTCGCATTTGTGATATACTTATAAGTAAGGTTGCTTATTAAAAGTATTTATTTATATCAATCATACGTTGACCAAGTTTTAAGTTTTAAAACTTCTAGTTACTAGTATAAGCAAGTGTATGTTACACTACTAAGATGGTAAAAATCTAAAAGTACTTAATGAAGATCAAAAGGTTCTTTAACTTACCACATCACCGAACTCGGAGTGTCCCTTGAGTCTGAAGTTGACTAGAGGGTTCAGTTTGTTCGTGAACTCCAGGATCAGGTCGTTCTTCTTCAGAGATCCCTTGATGGTAGCGAAGTCGGAGACTACTTGCCATTCGACGTCTCTAGGGTTCTGCTGGCTGGAGAAGAAACCTTCAACAGCAATGGGGTCCTGGCTGCTGGGCAGTCTCAACTTGATGCCATCGAAGCTGTACTTAGTCACAGGACCGTTAACTTCTCTAACCACTTGTCCTTCGATCTGGACTCCCTTCTTGCCTTGGCCGTCCGGCACTTCGTACTCAAAGATCGGCTTGTAAACACTTCTCTGCTCATTTCCTTGAACGTTAAATCCGATTTTGCCGTAGTACTCGCTCTGGTCCAACTTGGCTCTGGCCAAAGCAAGTAGTTCCTGTGCGTTTCTGCGGAGGCTGATTTCACCAGATGCGGTGGCAATGGGAGAGTTGAAGGCCAGCTTGAGGCCGACTTCTCCCGCAGTGAAGATCTTTTCACCGGTCAGTTGAGCGCGGCGGTTCTTGGAGCCTGTCAGCAAAATTATGTATTAATTATTTGTTAAAATTGATTAACGTATATATATTACGGTGGTCTTTTACATAAAAAAACCAAAGATAAATTAAATAGTAATGATATGAACTATACCTTCAGCATCGAAGAGCAGTTCGAAGCTGTCCTTGCCCTGTTCACTGCGGACGATGCCTCTGATGTGGTATCCCTTGAGGTCATTCTTCTCCAACACCAGCTTGACGCGGGAGTGGCCCGTCAGAGGGTAGCGCGCCAGGTACTTGGAGATGGAAGTCTGGGCCTCAGGCCCGGAGACAGAAAACGGCAGAGATCCTTCACCGCAGATAGTGAATCCAATCAGACCAGAGAGCTGGTCAAAGCACTCGTTGAACTCCTTCTTCTCAGCCTCAACGTCAACCTTGATGTACTTCTCTTTCTGTCCTTTCTCTGCGGTCACGAGGACCAAGTCACTGGACGCGACAATGATCTCTTGTTTGTCAACCGGCAGACCGAGTTGGATGTCGATTCCTCTGCCGTTCTCCAACACCTTGGCGATCAGGTGACCACCAGTGGAAGAGTGAAGGTTGGTGATGATCTTGAGACCGGTGGAGACAGCATCAGCATCAACTGTGAACACTCCACTGATCTGGATGTCGGAGCTGGGGACCAGTTTGATGTCGATCTTGGCGTTTTTGGGGTTGTGGAGGCACTCCTTGAGGTCGAAGTTGGTCGCGAAGTCAATGCGGGTGGCGGCGGAGCCTGTGAGATCTAGCTTCAGGGGCAGACCCGTGGAGGTGGGGTAGGTCAGCTCGGCGTCGATGAACAGGAGGTGAGCGCGGAGCTCTTGCTGCAAGTAAAATAATATTGTTAGGTCTTGGCATTTTCATCTGACTAAAATATTGGAAACCTTCCAATTTAAGTTAAAAGGAGGTGTGCTTTATAGTAGAGCTTTAATAATCTTAATAAGCTAAGCAAAAGGCCCAATAAAACATTAGTATTTTAGTACTGTGATTAGAAAATTTCATCTTCCTCAATGTTCCACAAAAGACAACGTCGAGTCATTTTGAAGCTATCATTCTTACATTCTCTTCCAAAGTAAAGAGACTCGACACCACTTAACTAATAAAATGCCACAAACGTACCGAGAGGTGCTTAGCCTTTTCGATGCCGTTGACGAGGGCGCTGACCAGCTGGTCCACGATGCCGTTGAAGTCGAAGCCCTTGTTGTCTCCCAGCGAGAGGAATACAGCGTCTGTGCCGAAGATCTTCAGGTACAGGTCCAAGTCCAGCTCGTTGTTGTATGGGGTGGATTCCGCTTTCAACTGAAGGGTGTGTAAAGGTTAGAAAAATGTTTGTTGGGTTAGGAATTTAATTTTAGCTAATGTTTATTGTGTTGGAAAATAATAGTAAGTGCTATAGAGATCAAGATGAGCAAAGTAAGATACTAGAAATTTATAAAACATATACTAAAAGCACTTATAACGTTACTCCCATCATTCTGAATCCCAATACTAATTATAACAACACACTTCACTGTTTCAAAGACAATCTACTTACGTTCTTGTCAAAGTTGTCAATTTCGCTCTTGATAGACCTGCGTCCCCTGTTAAGCGCGGACTTGACGGACTGCGTGGACCGGAGGAAGGCCTCCGCCAGCGTGTCGTAGACTCCCTGCGCGCCCTTCGTCTGCAGGACTCCCTTGGGGCCCAGGAAGTGTTCCACCACCAGATCCAGGTTGCCTTGACGTCCGCCAATCTGATAGGGTAGGAGAAAGGTATTAGTTATGTCCACTTCTCTGAAGATATCAATCAGTACTGTTAGAAAGATTAGGGGGCTCAACTACGAGTAGAAGTGGTTGAGAAGTTTTGAAAAAAATCGGTAGACCCTGGAATTAAACCTGGGACCCCAGTCTCCACCGAAGCGGAGTACAATATATATAGAAACATACTAGTTGTACCTATCATTGAAAAGATAGTTTTATAACACCGAGATCGCCAATATGTTTCGAGTCCGTAATCTAAATAAAAAAACTGGCCTAATCTAAACCAGAACAGGAAAGCTTGGTAGTTTTTGAGAGACCTGGACATAATAAGTTATTTAAAAAAATGTGGAGTAAATTATATTGAAGAACGTATCTTCAAGTATACCAACCTCCAGAACATTGAAGTTGTGTCCGAAGATCTCGGTGGTGAGGTTGAGGGCGGCGGAGCGCGGCAGGAAGGAGTCCTGGGAGAAGATCACGGACTGCTCCACCGAGCCGCCCACGCCCAGCGCGTCCACGTTGAACGAGGACTCGCGGTAGAACGAGTACTTCCTAGTAAGTGAATTCGAGTAGGTTAGTGGCCAACCCTAGTGTCGCCTAAAGGCACACATGGTACGGGTTTGGGATCATCAACCCGCACTAAGCAAGGTAATTACGTCTAATCCTCCTCACCGTCCCGATATCTTCAGTGAGATGGTTCAGGAACTAGAATTAAGTTAACCAATACAGTTGTGTGATATTGAAGCTAAGGACGGACATAGTAAGCTTCTGTCGATCTTGTCATAAACTTGTAATCATTAGCCCCAAAAATAAGTCAAGTGACGTCACTGACCTGTCATCCACATTGAACTGGGTGGGCGTGTTGATGAGTCCGAAGTGCTGTCTCGCGAGCTGCTTGTCAGGGTTGGTCGAGGCGCGGATGGCGCGCAGAGACGTCGAGATGTAGCGACCCACTGAAACCAATGACAATATTAGTTGAGATACTCAATGGTTTGTCTAATCATATTGAATTTAAAATAAGATATAAATAGTCACCGCTACGGTGGTCAAGTGGCATGTGCTCTTGCCTGCCAAGGCTGTGGTTCTGGGTTCAAATCCCAGGTCAAGCGAAAACATTTTTCCTACTTTTAATATACTGATATTTTCGGTGAGACGAGAGTCCTTTGCCCAGCAGTGGGACATTGCTTGTACTTTATGAGCAATCAAGAAGAACATAGACAAAGAACTAAAACTTATTGGACGGTCCACATCACGAAACACTCTATATTTTGAACTTACATCTGACTTACAACCTAAAAAGACCTCTATTTTGTCTATGAGTGTCGATAGTAGCTGTTCATATCATACCTTGTTGATAAGGCTCGTCGCGCAAGACATTTTTGATTTCGTTGGCCGACTTTCCGCAGGGACACGCGATCACCGCTTGGTACGCCTTGATGCGGATCTCAGAGTCCAGTTGAGTGTTCTTCAACAGGTTGATGGCGGCCTTCTTGATCTATAGAGAAGAAGGCGTTTGATTAGATTTTATAGAGAAATTTATAATCTTTTTAGAGCAAAGATTGTGGTTATTGAACTTAAAATATATATATTTTATGTACCCTTATCTTTGGGTATATGGCAAACACCTCAAAGTTAGGATTCTTAGACGTGGACGCACTTTACTCTACAATAGACGCCGAGGGATAAAGGTAGCATGCTTTCTTCATCAGGTCTCTTCATAGCGAAAAAAACTACAGCTTCTTAGACGTATTAATACTAAACTGACATTCAGTTATTACTCTTAGTCCAATTTCACCTTTACAACTGTACTCGATCATCCTAGTTCACGAGGTAAACTGAGATCAAAACTCAAAATTGATTTACCAAAATCAACCAAGTACTAAAGCAGATTTGAGTTGACAATGGTTCTTATAGAAACGATGAACTTGACCCTTAAACAGATGTAATTAAACCCTACCTTTTCAGCGCAAGGGTCGGCTTGGAAGGCGTCGAGCACGGCGGAGCGCACGCGCGGTTTGATTCCGTTGTCGTTAGCGTACTGCACGAGGCGGTCGATCAGGTTGTCCTCCAGATGGTGGATGTTGCGGATACCCTTCAGGGCTGCTACCACCTGCGGGCGAAGGGTGGGTTTAGTACGTTCAAAGAGAAATTAATAGACATTGAATTGGGTATATTTTTAAGTTTTAAGAGGCGCATATAAAACCTTCCTAAGTTTCAAGCCAAGACAAAGGATTTATTTTAGTTTTACACTGATTTAAAGACATCTTTCTTACTCTATTTCTATACGAAGAAAAAAGATAATAGAACAGATATTGTCTTTGGTGGGCATCTTAAGTCCTCAGGGTTGGCTATCAGCTTTCATGAGGCAAGAAGACTAAACCAACGGTCTTCAAACATCATAGCGAGAACTCACATTGTCCTCATCAGTCTTGGTCTTCGGTTTGCAGTTCTGCAGTTTGGCGATCAGTTTCTGCGACAAAGCGGTGATGCCGTCGTTCTTGGTTCCGTGGCAGTTGTGCTGGCGGCAGTAGACTCCGGCGAGGGCGCCCACTCCGAGGAACACCTCTTTGGGAGCATGGGGCTGGTCCACGAGGCTCTGGTGATGGAAACAATATTTTAACTGCGATATTTCATAGTCTACAGTAATCAAGAGAAAAAAAATCTTTTTTTGATATACTTGCTTATCTAGCTGGTGCTCAAGGTAAAACTCGAAAGTATATCACGATCAAAAGTGGTTTATATTAGACTTGATACATTTTAATTATCTCTATACCCAACTAAATAACTACTTTTAAGGCAAGAAACACCCATAGTGCGGGTGAGGGTTACGTGACGTTGAATTCTTTGACTTACGCTTTAGGTCAATAGAGTACTCACCACTGCAGCCTTCAAGGCTTCGTTGTTGACGTGCCTGGCGTTGCCGAGCGACAAGTAGACGAGTTGCTGCTCGATGGGCTCCAGGTGCTGCCCCTTCAGGATCAGGATGGAGGCCTCGATACTCGGTCCCGTGCCGGCGCGGACCAGCGCGTCCAGGTAGACACGCCTGAGGATGAGGGTGGATTAGACACTTTAGGCAGCTCCTATTATTATTGATTATTGATGAAAAGTATCCAAAAACTTTCGTCTTAAATCATTCTGTCTGATGGTGAAAACTGCATAAAAGTCTGTTTAGTAGTTTTTGAATTAAGCGTGGATATACAGACAGGCGGGTACCTCATTATATAGGCAAATATATGTTCTAGATCTAAAGCTTTTGAATTAATTCAATAGTCTTTACTGGTTAAAGACAGCTGTTGTAAGCAGGATTTACCGAAATAGAACAGACTTAGGTAAAATGTATTTATGTGGTAGACATCCGTCATCCTATGTACAAAAGTTATGCAAACTCAATTTATGTAACTTCTTAACTCTTCATGTAATATCTCGTTTGTTGTGTAATAAACTTACTTCTCCAAGCTGACTCCTTTGACTTGGTTGAACACCTTCTGCAGATCAGCCTTGCTGGTGGCGCGGATTATCTGGAACACAATATAATCTTGAAAATCTAGTACTTCTGAATACACACTTCACTTTAAAAGTGTAGAGATGTGAGCTTACAAGAAGTGAACACTTCAAAGGTGCTACATGCCTATTGAAACTCATGAAATTAAGGACCAATGAACATGGATTTTTTTTAACATAACATTACTTGGCTTAAAAGAAAAACATAATTTTCTAACAAACTTTATGAACAAACCAATTTGAAAGATTTTATCAAAAACTGCTGCCGCCATTTGGAATTATACCATATATCTCTTTCCATAAGATTTGGACAATTATAATTTCAATCTTACCCTGACGAGCTGAGCGAAGTTCCCAGCTGAGAGCTCGCTGGCCTCAGTGTTGATGGACTTGGCGGTTTCCTTGACGGCGGCAAGGAGGGTGTTCACGTTGTTGTGGACCTCCGCGTCGCCGTGGGGGGCTTCGAAGATGATGGTGCGGGGGACGGTGCAGTGGCCTGAACAAGACAATACAATGATGTAGGGGAAATTTGAAGGTTTGGTGTGATTGTTAAAGTCGTTTTTGAGGTTGGCAGTTTTATATTTTGTGAGGAAATTAAATTAGTTTTGGCCCAATAACGGGATGACAAGGGATATCACTAACAGTGGATTTTACATAAATAATTCTATTATAACTAGCGCTCTTCATAATCAGCCTATTTGTTATCAGTAAGGGTATTTATTGTCGTAACTAGTACTTGATCGAAGGGCCAACATATTACTGGCTGTCGTTTTGATGGAACTGAAAATCCACTTACTGGAGGACTCTCCAGCGGCTTTGCCAGCGAGCGTCAGCTTGGTGTGAACCCTGGCCCTCGCGCCGTTTTCTCCGACCGAGAAGGGCTTGTAAAGGTACTCCTCGGCGGCGGACACCTTCTCCGGCACTCCGTTGTTGACCTTGGACTCCACGTTCAGAGCAGAGCGGAGGATCTGGCTTTCCTTGATCTCCTGGAAATGTTAAATGGTATTTAGAAATTTGGTTTTGATTGATCAGATTGAGATCTTTCTTATTTCTGATACGGGTTTTATTCCTTTGAAGGTATATTTATTTAGGACATGTTATTTACATTTAAAGTTTTGCTGAAAAAATTTAATTTATCTCAAAGGCCTTTAAGTGGTCTAAAACCTCCTGACACCAGGGTTCGAGACTTACCTACCCGAACTTACTTTCTTTTTACTCACAGGTAATTCGTTTATTAATTACTTATTCATTACCATCCATCATCCACTTCGGTAATCATGTGCAAGCGATACTCACAGCAGTAGGGTTAAGAATGGAGGCAATAGGGCCGTTATTCCCTTGCTCCCTGTGGGCGCAGCGGGACAGGTCTCTGGCGCGGTGGACGAGGACTGCTCCTCCTTCTTGGGACGAGGTGATGTCGGTGGTGCAGACGCCGAACACGTCGACCTGGTGATGAAGATATTAGACTTACATTCATATTGAACAAAGAGGATTTTACATGTTGTCACTACTATGGACCTAACTCCTAAAAACTATGGTTGATCTGTGAAAAAAATAAAACGCCTATTTGAATGTTAAAGTAGGAGAAATAGAAATTAGTACGTGTATTTCAAATCTTGAAATATTTTCATAATTTCTCTTTATAAGATTTCCAGTAACTTAATGCCCTACACTACACTACCATCAGTTGGTTATTTTGATCCTACAAACTCTAAATTCTTTCACGCAGTGAAATCACTAAGAAGGTTTTAAATTATTTTAAAGGAACCAAACTATAAATTGTTTAAAGAAAAAAGAACCATAAAGTTTCAAAGGAACCAAACTGCAGTTTTAAGGGAACCACACCCTACCTGGTTGGAAGACTTGGTCTCAGTCTGCAGCAGCGATATGATGGCTCTCTTGATGTTGAGCGAGCGTCTGGTGTCGCCCTCCTCGGCGCACAGCTCGGCGCCCAGCCGCCCGTCCTGCAGAGAGAACCGCACCGGCTTCTCGATGCCTTCGGGGCTTTGGTACTTCTGGAATTGGGAGGTTTTGGTTAAGCGTACGAAGATCGAAGGGAAAACGCTCGGTAGAGAAAACTGGACAAAAGCTAAAGTTATTAAATATTTCAAATTTTAAAAAAATATGGTGGATAATTTTAAGCACTTGACATGGTTATAATAATAGGATCAATACCCTTTATTACCTTCAATACCAAAAAATCACATGAACAAACATTTAACCCCCAACCACTTCATCTTCAAGAATACGAATAAATAAGAATGAAACAAAATTACGGAACCTGAACAAAATAAAAATTTCAATCAGCCCTCACCTTGCCATCAGGACCAGATATCGCCAGGTTCTGAATCACCAGCTCGTTGGCGCAGTTCCCAAGCCCGATGACGGACACCTGGCCCAGGAGCTTCACGCTCGTCTCCTGCTTGTCAGCGCCAGTCAGGTAGATGGAGACGGTTCCTTCTACGCCGTAGTTGTACTTGTTGCCGGCCGCGAATGATTCGGATTGGGGAGCTGCAATGAGAAGGGGAATATGTATTAGTTAGAGGGATATTGATGGAAGTGGAAGGAAAATGGTTAATGGGTTAATTAAGAGGGTTATTTAGTTTTAGGCCCTACTCTAGGACCAAAGAAAAATGAGAAGAATTGGCAACACGTGCATTCACTAGTTCACTACACTGGCCTGCTTTGGGCGGCATGTTGGAAAAGTAAGTTACAAGCATGCTGGGGTTAACTTGGGTATTGAACCAAGGACCTCAGTTTGGCAAGCGTGTAAATCAAATGTCACACGATTTTATACTGTCTCTAAAACTAAAGCGTTTAAGTGGGTGTCGCCACATTAGGAAAGCAAAAATTAATATTAAAAAATAATCATATACTTACTTCCGGTGCATTGTATTGAACATGATTCTGAAATAAAGAAAACTAGCTTTAGTAAAGATTCACTAACACAGTTCAATATTAAAACATTGACTTTTCACTTTGTGCCAATTGCTGAAAGATTTAAGGAACTATTATTCTTATTTCAAAAATATAGTTAGACTACTTCATATCATATTCCATGGAATACGTTTTTATGAGTCAAACAACTTCACATGAACTTTGTTATTATTTTTTCGAGATATCAAACCGTTGCATTCATTGTCAAGTATTTGTTTACATGAATAGCAAAAACAAGATGATGATGCCCAAGTAATTAGTAAAATACTAATTAGTGACACCCTTTATAGTCCAATATAAACTTTTTTATCTTAATGATGTTAAGATGTTTATTCTTTCGTTCCAATTATAGTAACTCACAAGCATCGCCCGGCGGTTTGACCCGCGTTATGCTCGCGTCCGTAAGAATTTCGGGATGAAAAATAGCCAATAACCTTCCCGTTAAATGTGACTATCAATTACAAAAAGAATTATTCGAATCGGATTGATAGTTTCTGAGATTAACGTTCAAACAAACAAACTCTTCAGCTTTATTATATTAGTCTTCTTCTTCTTCTTCTTCTTCTTCTGAAGAAGAAGAAGAAGAAGATTATATTAGTAAAGTAATAGATATTCAGCCAAAAATATATTGTTTTATCTCACGAGCGCCCTTGAGCCATACTTGTAGTTGTAATGTATGTAAAACTGAGTTTAACTTGTGCCCTTTCCAGGGGAGGTTTAGAATATTAGGTTCTACTTCCAACACATCTCATCCCAACAGAGTCAACAAAGAACCAACCATAGGTGACATTAAACTAGGTGGTCATGAGGTCAACACAAAGTGATGAACTTCACAACTAAACATGCGTTATCTTAAGTTCAAAGTCACCAGCCCTTATCGTTAGAGCAAATAATTGAAGCTTTATCGAAAAGGGTCAAGAAATGTTAGCGTGGAAAGCAAATTGGCAACAATGTGGAGATCCGGGTCGAGGAGGTTATTGATACATAGATGATTCATTAGAAGAGCGATACATTGTGATAGTTTTACATAGTAATGAAGGATCGATTTTGATATAACTTTTAGCGAATCTACAATGTATGCATGATGTAACGTCTTGTCTTTAGCTTGCCATTAATTCATAGGGTTTCATCGACCAGACAGCCTTAACAGGTCAAGAAGTTTTAACTTCTTTAGCGGAAAAGAGAAAACTTCGTTAGCGGCGTTGTGCACTTTTTTGATGGGTTAAAAAATGTTAAACTCGCGTCAGGTGACACGTGACCTGTTTAGGCTGTCTGGTCGATAAAACCCTATGAATTAAGGGCAAGCTAAAGACAAGACGTCTAACAGACATTTCAATTAGTCCTCCTCAATTGATATATTCCATAAGACGAGAGGCCTTTGCCCTGCCATGGGATATTAGAGTCTAATACTACTACTACTAAGATTTTATTGTCTTTAAGACTAATTAATTACGGACAAATATTGTTAAACTGACTAAAGCCAGTCTCCACTGAAACGAGTCAGTCGAAAGACTGTATCTGCGACAGTATTGTCTTACTAGTCAGTCTAGAGTCTAGACGGCCTGGACTATCTAGCCCGTTGGCACAGTGGCAGTAAGAGCGCTTACGAGCGCTTTTGGGGGTTGCGGGTTCGATTCCCGCCCGGAGTCAACAATATGTGAAGACGAAGCCGTTGGCGACGACGTCTGGGGGTCAATTATATATTCTTATAAAGTGTATGTGTATGACGTAGTGAGTTAGATTCCTTAGTATAAGCTTAGACTTTGCTTTGGGTCTAATTAACCGTGTGTGAATTAGTCCGGGTATTTATATTTTAGGTATTATTATATCTCCAATGGTTGTTATTTAGGTATCTTTCGAATTGATACACAAAGCCATCGAAACATTACCAGCGTGTATTCGGTTTGCCCTCGCGACCGACGATCGTGATCACCAATTACCCAATTTGAACAAAAGAGGGTACAGATCGTCCCAACAATCAAGACTCGGGTACTAATATAAAGTAACGACTGTCTGTTTACGATGTGAAAAGAATCATATCGTATTTTTTTGTGTGATTTGATAAACAGAGAGTACAATAAGTAAACTAGAATGTCCCACTGTAGATAAAAGTCTGTCATCGCTTGGTAGATATCAGTACATAATGAGTAAAATTTAATAATATACGAAGCACAGATTATATAAGTAGTACTTAATACATATATCTATATTAATAATATGTATAATAAAGCTGAATAATTTAACTTTTTGTTTGAACGCTCTAATCTCATGAACTACAGTCAGATTCAAATTATTTAAGTTACATTTCAAAGGAATATTATAGGATACTAGCAGCGCCCCGCGGTTTTACCCGCGTTGTGCCCGTTCCCGTGGGAAATTCGGGAATTTTTATACATGTAAAACCTTTCTATTGAATCACTCTATCTATTTAAAAAAACCGCGTCAAAATCCGTTGCCTAGTTTTAAATATCTAAGCATACATAGGGACAAACAGACAGCGGAAAGCGACTTTGTTTTATACTATGTAGTGATTTTGTATAGCGAGAGAGAGAGAGACGGAGACAACGCGGGTGAAACCAAGAGCCGCGTTAGTTAATAATATTTAGTCCATATTTTGTAAAGGATAATCATAATCAGTAATGTATCCTGTATATCCCGCGGTATACAAACCGATCGATAAGCGTTCATAACCGCCAATTACAAGCCGGATGCAACTGTTTGTCTGTTTGTCATTTAGATTACACACAATAGCTGCCGGCAGAGCGTTGACAAAAGAATAACAGACAGTGGCGAGTGAGTCCCACTACTGGGCAAATGCTTCAAACAAGACACTATATGCAATATGCTAAATGCAATTAATTTACTTATATATAAAGTTCAATTTACATTATATTGAAATTACTAGCAGCGCCCCGCGGTTTTACCCGCGTTGTGCCCGTTCCCGTGGGAATTTCGGGATTTTTTTACATAAAAACCTTCCTCTTGAATCACTCTACCTATTACAAAAAACCGCATCAAAATCCGTTGCGTAATTTTAAAGATTTAAGCATACAGACAGACAAACAGTGTGACAGACACGAAAAAGAGACGACTTTATTTTATACTATGTAGTGATGATATTATGAAGAGTTAAAGTTTCTAATTTTGTTTGTAAGAGCTAATCTCAAAAACTGCAATTCCGATTTGAATAATTCTTTTTGTAATGGATAGCCTCATTCAATAGGAAGGTTGTATAGGCTATTTTTCATCCCGAAATTCCCAATTTACGAGTAAAGCAGGTAAAACCGCGGGCCGGTGTTAGTAACTAATATCTTTAGTGAGACGAGAGCTTTTGCCCAACTGTGTGAAATTAGAGGCTAATACTTTTTACTTGAGTTTTAATACGTTTTTTTACTATGACTATGGGGTTCGATTCTGCATTTTTATTGTAAACCCTCACTACATCAATTACCTTCACCTTCTATACCTATTCGCGATACTTTCTATATTCGACACCTAAACCTAATTAAGTGAATAATAAGCGAGTAATGTGTAAACAAAGCGATTAGATCGATACGCGGGCCAAAGGTCCCCAGCAGAATGGGTCCCTATCACTCTGATAGCGAGGTCACTGTCAAGGTAAAACCAAATTGATAATAAAACCAGTATGAATACTTTTACGTGAGTTTTGTGAAATATTTTGGAGTAAATAAGGAAATCAATTATCTCTAATAAACTTTTTACGCGCATTGTGCCCTTTTCCATAGGAATTTCGGGATGAAAAAATAGCCTATAGCCTTCCCGTCGAATACGGCTATCTATTACAAAAAGAATTATCCAAATCAGAAAGGTGATTCCCGAGATTTGCTTGAACATACAAACAAAGAAACTTACAAATTTTACCTCTTTATGATATTATATTATTAGTACGAGTATATATCTATAGTAATTTTATAAAGCTGATGATTTCCCCTGCTCATCAAAATGTATGGGACCGACGACACTACTAAATCCAGGAAAATAACGTAAGCGTGAACTTTAAAATTTTCGCACTAGCGCCATCTATCGGATCGCGGGCACCACCGCGCGGAACACCTAGTTATTGTATTAATAAGGAATTTTGAGTATTTTTTATACATTGGGCAGCACATGCTGAGCCTTCTCCATTTGCTAATTTTAAGATACATATTCTGAAACTTTTGCCCTTGTACTTTAAAGCTATAAATTATTTTATATTTTATTTTATTTTATGCTTTTTTTCTTTTTTATAATGGGCTAGAAGTAGAAGTAATTATACTGAATATAAATTTTTTTTTATAACTTTTTTGTACAACTTTAATTGAAATGGTATCTCTGATAATGTAGTTACATTGTATATAATTTCTCTAATCCAAAATGAACATATTCACATAAAACAAAATAACTTTTATATGCTTTTACAAGTAATACATGACAACTAAGTATTATTCAAAGATTGTGAAGGTACCTAAAGCTACCTCCAATCCTTACATAGAAACAGATAAACAATACCCAACTGTCCGAGCTATCATTGCACTGTATACTTTTGATAATTCACAATCGAAGTTCAAAGTTGAGGCTATCAATGTGTTATTGTTTGCGAACTGTTTATCTTCGGTTAGTATTGGATAGCTCGAGAAGGTTCGAGAACGTTCGAGAAGGTTCGAGAATGTCTACTTCAAAGCCTATAGTAACATATTGCAAGGCAAAAGCCTCAAGCTATTAGTTCCTAGACATTACCAACCAATCTCAAACCCGAGCGATGTTTGGAAAGTAACATGTTTACACTCCACCCGGGGATTGAACCTGAGACCTCAGTCTTGGCAGGTGACCGCACATATCACTGGAACACCGATACGTATTTACTGTATTCACCTTAATGTAATGTCCTGAAGATTTGAAGAGATTATAGTGGAGAGTGGAGTACACAGAGGAATAGAAAGATCTCTATGGACAAGAGTCTAGCTCTTAAGTTCAAGAAGGATTATTAACCGTCACGTGGGAGTCACGTGATCATAACCCAGTATCAAACATTTAAACCATAGACTACGAAATAAAATGCGAAAGCATTGCTACTTGTCTATAGGCCTTTAGTAAAGTATTAGCCAGTAATGTCCCACTGCTGGGCAAAGGCCTCTCATCCCACTGAAATTATCAGTACAGTGAGGAGGATTAGGCATAATCTATAGGCCTTTATTGGATAAAAATACAGCTGTTATAATCGGCTTGCAAAGTATTTTAGAATTCTATCTGAAGCTTTAATTAGGACTAAGCTACAGTAGTTCTTAAAACAATGAGAAAGAAAATAACTCCAGGCGGGATTCGAACCCGCATCCCTCGCCACAGTAAGTGGTGTTACTAACCACTGAGCCAAGAGCATTGCCTGTAATTAGCTTTGAGAATATCCAAGCACCATAATAATAATTAAGTGTAATATGTCTGTAGGTAATATGACCATACTTTAAGCTCAAATGAAACTCGAGAGTTTGTACATTTAGCATTGTTGGTGAATAGCCACATTGGTAGAATTAAACAAAGAAAACGTTCAAGTAGTAACATTATAGCAGAATAGAATTGTGGTCAAATAGTAAAACACAAACAAAAATGTTCATTGGTTATGAAGAAATAAAGAATATTGATATCATATGGTCGACTTTCAACTAAGCTGGTTGTACAAGACCTTTGTTTAGACTGGTACGTATTTATTTAAGTGTGATTTGTACTTCGTGAATATACCTAGTAGTAAGTAGGAATTGTTTTGAAAAAGACACCAAAATAAAGACGATCATAACCAATTGTTCGTTTACTGTTGTTTTGCTCATAAATATCACAGGATATATATATAACTACCCTCACTTTTATAAAGCTTTCGAAACGATGTTTATTTTCTCATAAACTCCACTTCTGGCTTAAAGTAAGTATTTAATCATGTTATACTTTAATATTAAGTTATTTAATAAGAATAAAATAAAAAGCTCAAGTAAGGAATCATAATTTAAATGAAGTAAATAATAATCCACTTACCAGCTGCATAAATAGGTTTCCATAAAACGGAAACAGCTAACAATGCACTAAATAAACTAATTATACTTTTCCCCATTTTGTAAGGGGTAAAAGTTGCACTTATTATGAAATAATTAATATCAGTTTGATGGACTTGTGAGTGACATTAATGTTGAGTCCCCGGCGGCCCGAGCGCGAATGCGGGCTCCCACTCGTCCCACCCTCTTATATAGACGCGGGAAGAACCAATCAGTGACCAAACATTTGAAATAAGAACATTACTAAATGGTGTTTGTCCGATAAATCAAAAACAAAAGTTTATTTATTTGTTTGAATTTCGAATCATTACTATTACATTGGTTTTGTTTGAGTGAAATTCTTAATAAAATCCTATGTGTTCGAATTCTCTCCGAGACTAGAATATAAATCATAACACACCTTTGAGTATAATGTATAATGTTTACTCTAAGCATAATTATTTTTGTCGTTTCAACATCTCGAAACTTAATTAACTTTCATTTTGGACTAGAGTTCTTTAATAATAGTCTACTTTTATGACTTAAGACTACGTTTACGAATGCACTTTATTTTACACAAGCAGCGCCCCGTGTATTTACCCTCACTAGACCCGTTTCAGTAAGAAATACAAAGTAAAAAATAATAAAGCAAAATAATAAGTGAATAAGGCTATCTATAACAAAAAGAATTATTGAAATCGTACTGGTAATTCCCGAGATTAGCTCGAACATACAAACAAACACACAAATTCTTCAGCATTAGGTACATACCTATGTATCTCTACTAATATTATAAAGAGGTAAAATTTGTAAGTTTGAATTTTCGAGCTAATCTCGGAAATCATCTGTCTGATTTGAATAATTCTTTCTGTAACAGAAAACCACATTCAACGGGAAGGTTATAGGCTATTTTTCATCCCTAAATTCTTACGGGAACGTACACAACGCGGGTAAAACCGCGGGGCGCTGCCAGTTATATAGCATTGTTTAATTTCATATCCGACTTTTTAGTCCCTTTCCAAGAACAATAGTCATAAAAGACGGTTTCACGTTAACAAGTAGGTAAAAGCTTCTTTACCTAAGGTTTAACCGAAGATGATTACTCGTAAAGGACCATGCTGAATAAGCTTTTAAATCCTTAATACCTCCTTACAATGACATACAAGACAAAAAAACAATGAACCATAATCTAGAACAAGACGTTACCCTTTTATCAGTTTTCCGTTTACAATATAAAATAAATCAATAACTCTGACACCAGGATTGGTCAGGACCATCCACTAGATGAAGAAGAATATAAATTAAGGATGCTTGCTTTTTAAACAAGCGTGGTGATGATCCTAACCCTCTTTGTAATAGAAGTAAGTACGAGTAGGTTAGTGGCCAACCCTGTTGTCGGAGATTTTAGACCGCATAAAGGCCTCCGACATGATGAACGACAATTTTACGTGCCCTCCGAAGCACGGTAGCACTCGGACAGAAATATGAAGTAGGGGTCGAGCTGTACTTTGCTTAACAATCGCAATGCTCTAACATCGTTTAAGTTAAGCTACGTAGGAACGCTACCTGATATCTTCAGTAAGAACCTGAACTATAGTCACAATAGTCTCTGACACGCCCGTTGGCACAGTGGCATATGAGAGCGTTCACTGTGTCGGGGGTTGTGGGTTCGATTCGCACCCGGTGTCCAAATTATGAACGTAGTAAGTTCGAGGAGGTAAGTGGTGGTTTTAATTGAAGCGACGCACGGGACCGACAATTTAACGTGCCCTCCGCACGGTAGCGCTCAGGTAGAAATGCCACTATCGGTCGCCCATTTAACCAGTGGCTAAGTTGAGTTGAGATTAGCTGATTAATAGTTCCGTAAGTGAATGGACACGCATGCAAAGGACAGTTAATTATCACAAAGACAACTAGATAGTACTTATAGGAAGTAAATATTATGAAAAGCATTAATCAAGTGTTTGCTTGAACCAATTTCGATAAAGTTTATTTTTATAATTGCTTGTGTTAGGGCCTTGCACTCGGATGCACGAGATAAAGGACCGCGTTGTATGGAGCAGGTCTTGGAATGGAAGGAGTTTGATGCATTTAGCATAATTATATGTACTAGCAGCGCCCCGCGGTTTTACCCGCGTTGTACCCGTTCCCGTGGGAATTTCGGGATGAATAAGCCTACAACCTTCCCGTTGAATGTGGCTATCTATCACAAAAAGAATTATTTAAATCGGACTGATAATTCCTGAGATTACCCCGAACATACAAACAAACAAACAAACAAACTTACAAATTTTACCTCTTTATAATATTAGAATAGATATATATTACAAGACAAGCCCGTTGGCACAGTGGCAGTGAGAGCGCTTACTGTGTCGGGGGTTGCGGGTTCGATTCCCGCCCGGAGTCAACAATATGTGCAGACATAGTTGTTGGCGACGACGTCTGGGTGTCAATTATATATTATCCTTACTAGCTGCGCCCCGCGGTTTCACCCGCGTTGTACCCGTTCCCGCGGGAATTTTGGGATGAAAAATAGATGTTGTCCGATTCTCAGACCTACCCGATATGCACACAAAATTTCATAAGAATCGCTCGAGCCGTTTCAGAGCAGTTCAACCACGGTACCCGTTCCCGCGGGAATTTCGGGATGAAAAATAGATGTTGGCCGATTCTCATAGATACCGGATAAGCACAAAAAATTTCATCAAAATCGGTCAAGCCGTTTCGGAGGAGTATGGCAACGAAAACTGTGACACGAGAATTTTAAATATTAGAAGATAAAGTATTTGTGTATGTATATGTAGTAGTATCAGTTAATTAGATTCCATAGCACAAGCTTAGAGCTTACTTTGGGTCTAATTAACCGTGTGTGAATTTGTCCGGAGTATATTTAACTATTTATTTATATATATATTGGAAACTTAAGATTTAGCGAACATTAGTTAATCATTTTAAATTGAAGCGACCTTTACGGATACAGAAGACACGGAGTAGGTATTCAGCTTTAAAGTCGGTTATCAAGATAAGTCTTTTAAAAACTTATACCAGCGATGCGTAGAAATATATAATTTAATGCAACATGTTACAGGTGATATTGCAGCCTGTTTTCCATTTAACTCAATTTTGAATAAAATTAATATTAATAAATATCTTTGTTATCTTATTTCAATGCAAAAATTCATCAAAACCAGTTCTTTTAGCCGCGAAAACTTTAACAAAAAGGCAGCTTTGCATTATCTTTTCCAAGTAGAGGAGGGTTTATAAGTACAATCGATGCTATAAATTTTTAGGTAAAATAAAAAGGGTAATTTTATCTTGGAATTATAGGTAAAAGTGGATGCAGGTAATACCAGGGTATTGTTGTAGAACCCTGGCATTACCTACACCCGCTTACGTACCTACTCCTTTTTAATAAGTAGACGGACAAAAGAGTATTTTGTTAAAATTTTCCTAAAATTTGACTTTAGTGTTGAAAATTTGCCAATTGTTAGATAAGCGTTGACAGTAGGTACCTCATTTGGATAGTACTTGTCACACGTGTTAGCTCGTTATCTCAATATCCGCGAACTTATGACTAACTTTGCTAAATACATTGTATTTTAATATAGGTAACTAGCAGCGCCCCGCGGTTTTACCCGCGTTGTGCCCGTTCTCGTAAGAATTTCGGGATTTTTTTTACATAAAAACCTTCCTCTTTAATCACTCTACCTATTACAAAAAACCGCATCAAAATCCGTTGCGTAATTTTAAAGATTTAAGCATACAGACAAACAGACACGAAACAGAGACGACTTTATTTTATACTACGAGTATGTAGTGATTAATCTATACTAGTAATATTATAAAGAGGTAAAGTTTCTAACTTTGTTTGTTTGTATGTTTGCTTGTAAGGGCTAATCTCCGAAACTACTAATCCGATTTGAATAATTCTTTTTGTAATGGATAGCCACATTCAACGGGAAGGTTCTTGGCCAAATTTCATCCCGATATTCTTACAGGAACGGGCACAACGCGGGTAAAACCGCGGGGCGCTGCTAGTTAATTAATTTATCAGTTCAGTACAATAATGTATTCTAATAGGTAATTAATATATTAGTACCTTGTTTGCAGATTTTAATGTTATTAGAACATCCATTTATCTATCTACAATTAATTAATTACATGTGATTCTTAATTGAAGCTGTTTCTATGTGAAAAGCTACGTGTATTATTGTATTGTTTTATCGCCAATACCAAGCTTGTTTACACGCTCAATGTAAACAGCGACGATGCTTTTAGAGTGCTTTTAGAACTCGTCTTCACGTAGCTTGTAAATTAGTGTTAACTTACGTCCAAGTACCTATATATAAAACAATAATACTTACTCCTTACTTAAAGTTAGTTACTTACAATACAACTGAACGGATTTTGATGCCGTTTTCACCACGTGATTCAAGAGATAAGTTTGTGACAATTTTTTTTCTTTGGTTTGTGACTAATTGTCATGCTTAAATTCCCTCAGAAACGGGTGTCACTCATAAAATCTCTATTATGGAAGCATTTAACGTCTTTAGCGCCGTTACCTACTTTAACTTACTTTGAACAACTTACTTTTACTTTGACTTTCCACCTTTATTCAAAGTATATAAAATCCGTTGATTCACCCGCTAATCAGCTACGAAGTTAAGAAACCAATAAGTTAGTGCCAATGTCAACGACCCAGTGATAAACTGTGAATGATAAACTGCTGGAAAAATAGCCAACGACCGGCATTGAACCCGTGCGCCGAGATACATCTCGTAAAAGTAGAAGAACACTCATGATAACTGGCTACGTTTTTATGACTTTGCACCTAGTGTTTACTTGGCATAAAGTCCTATTTTGATTTCTGAGGAAAATATAGATACTCATTCTGGGAGTTTATTGTGCCTTAAAGAGGAACTATGAACTACGATATGCACACACGCTCACACAAACAAAGATGAACGCTTTCACGAGTTTTGAAAGGTTTAAAACTAATGCCATAGGATTTGTTAGGAAAGGCGTGTTAGTGTGCGAAAGTTTATCGTAGCATTCGTAGTAGATTGTACTTTTTACTTATTTAAAAGTTATTTCCAGTCCCTCCAAACCTCACTCTCATAGTACACATTCTTTCTTGCATCTCCTACAATAATACTTACATTTGTAGAGACATATGATATGTAGTCATTAATATCCTTGTAACACATTCATCATTTTGTGATATCTAAGGCCTTTTTTAATTTAAGCGTTTTGAGTCATACGCGAGCCGACTACGCGCCGCAGTCGCTCGCACGAACGGATGTTCTTTTACTTTTCAATCAAAACGCCATCAGTTTTGCGTACCTTCGTATGCTGCTCACAAAGACCAGACTTGTGTCGTGAGAGAAGGGTGCCATGGTACAGCCACGGCGTAAACGAAAAGTGTTTTTTTAAAAGAAGAACACCAAAATTTGTTAGAGTTTTAACAAGTTACTTGAGGTTAGAGACCAACCCTCCCAACCAGATTAGGTAGAAAGAACAAAAGTTCAGTGTATTTTTTTTTCAAAACAGTTCCAAGTCACTGACGCCACTACTAAGTTTAATAGACCACATCTGAAGCCTTTAGACGGTTTTAAACTGTGATAATATATGGGCCACTTACCTACTCAAACTTATTTACCTAAACGCAACTTATAAATGAACTACGTGGAAAAATACAAGTCGTTGTGTTCTCGAACACAGCTGATTAATAATCAGGTTACGATATATTCCGTCATTAGCAAAATATTAGATAAATATTATGTACGACGACCTTCATCTAACATTTAACCTAACCTATTAATATGATAGTTATAAGTTTAATAATACTAACATTTTAATGTTGTAATATACCCGGACAAATTCACACAGGGTTAATTAAACGGTACCCAAACTAAGCTCTAAGCTTGTAGGAATCTAACTAACTGATACTAATACATATACATACACAAATACTTTATGAAAATATATAATTGACACCCAGACGTCGTCGCCAACAACTATGTCTTCACATACTGTTGACTCCGGGCGGGAATTGAACCCGCAACCCCCGACACAGTAAGCGCTCTCACTGCCATTGTGCCAACGGGCTTGACAAGAATGTCTTGTATGTTTGTTGGTCTTTCGTGGTAATATATATATTGGATAGGGTGACATATTTCATTGTTGTTTATTATACTAATAAAATAAACATACATTACTCGGTGGGTACACGGTGTCGTCCATCTATCGAACGCATTATTCAACTTGCTAACTGTAAACAAATAATTTAACATCCATGTTTGAGAAGCTTTAAACTGACTTTATAAACGTTGTATAAGAGGAGCTTGTTTACGGATACTTCTTCTTTAAACTTAAGAGCTGGTCTCTTGTCGATGTAGTTCTTTCCACTTTTCTCTATCATCTGCCATCCTCTTCAGCTGTTCGTATGACGCGACCTTTAACAATAATATTAAGCCTAAGTAATGTTTTACACTAGCAGCACCCCGCGGTTTTACCAATGTCATGCCCGTTCTTGTGGGAATTTCGGGATGAAAAAATACCCTTTAGTTTAATGTTGCAATCCACTACAAAAAGGAATAACAGAAATCAAAAGTAGGTACAGATTTTTATCTGACGTCTAGAGTTTATGTTTAGCAGTCTGTGACCACACAACGAAGTCACCGTAAACATAGTTTCATATTGAGTACAGTTCGCTTAAAACTAAGAAAGCAGTATGCACGGTCTGTTTTGGATACTACAAAATTGATATCACGCGTAACTCAGTGGTCTTCTTCTAAACTTAAGAGCTGGGCTCTTGTCGATGGAGTTCTTTCCACTTTCCTCTGTCATCTGCCATCCTCTTCAGCTGTTCGTACGACACGACTTTTGCTCTTTCCTTCAGTTGGTCTGCATATGCCCTTCTTGGCCTTCCTCTTCCTCTCTTTGCCTCTATGTGTCCTTCTGTTATAGTTTTTATAAATTAAACTCAGTGGTAGGTATTTGTAAAAATATTGTAACTAACAGTTACTCAACAATAACTTTTAATACGCAAGTGTTATCAAATGTAAAATATTTAATGAATGTAATGGTATCACTTACCTACAATTTCATGAAGTAGGTTTAACATGTGTTATCTTATCTGCCAGTATTATTATAAGTTTGGATGTGTCAATCTTTCGTATAGATTATTTAACTTGTATATATACTTTTATACTTGTATTTATTTTACTTGTTACTTTGATAGGTATTATCTAATTTGATCCAAAAATAATAATATTTAAGCTTTTTGTAATTTCATTTAATAAAATAAAAGCTCTGGTTCAACATAAAACACTAATTAGAATCATAAGAACAATAAAGTTTAACAACAAAATTCATATTTAGTTTGACTAAGCGATGATAGTTCATTGCGATTGTTAAGCAACGTGCAGCTCGCCCCTACTTGGATGGGTGGCCGAAAGTGGCATTTCTATCTGAGCGGTGTACTTCGGAGGGCACTTAATTTGTCGGTCCCGGGTTTTTCAATCGTTAGACCATGTCGGAGGCCTTTAGGCGGTCTAAAAACTCCGACACCAGGGTTGGCCACTGACCTACTCGAACTTACTTACTTATGACAACCCCGTTGGCACAGTGGCAGTGAGAGCGCTTACTGTGTCGGGGGTTGCGGGTTCAATTCCCGCCCGGAGTCAACAATATGTGAAGACATAGTTGTTGGCGACGACGTCTGGGGGTCAATTATATATTCTTATAAAGTATTTGTGTATATATATGTAGTAGTATCAGTTAGTTAGATTCCATATTACAAGCTTAGAGCTTAGTTTGGGTCTAATTAACCGTGAGTGAATTTGTCCCGGTATATTAAGAATAATGTTTCTTTCCATTAAGCATAGTTAAACGGGTGTTGTTTAAAATGCAATTACATTATAACTAGAGAAGAGGAATCAAAGTGCACTCGATAAACAAACATCCTTGTTGTCATTATCGTAGTGTGTATATTAATTAATAATTATGTGTTATTTAGTAATCAACGTGAGACCCCTCTCATGTAAATAGCATACATAATACATAATTATGTAGTAACTGTTGGTTGTTTTAAATGGTCGGTTATCGTAGGAAACGTTCGTTAAAACTTCACTATTTTTCCCTGTCGAATGTTTTAAATACCAAGCGTTGATATATAACTTAAATAAACGAGAGTTTGTTAAATATATTCGGGCAGCTTGTAGAAAACCACGATTTTTCATGAAGCATCTCATATCCATCACCTTAAGACTCTGAGCCTTAAGTGGGGCTAAGGTAAGGGCTAGGGCTAAGTAGGGCTTCACAGTTGTATTAGTATTTTTTTATTGAATTGCATTCGTCCATCCATTTATCTACAGTTTACCGGCTCCAAGCTGGCAAGTTCCATTCAAAACGAGCGTCATTGTTACGCGTAACTATCCTCACTGCTGTACAGATAGCTTTAGCGAACTAAGACGCCTTTGCCCAGCTTTGGGACATTACAGGCTCATACTTTTTTGGAGTAGTATAATGAAATGGAGTATATTATATTGCCTGCAGGAATACACCACAATTTTGCATCTATTTAAAAGCGCGTTTTTAGTTCCGAACACATAGCTTGCTCTCTTGCTAGCTTCCTCGCTTGCTAGCTTGCTCGCTCTTTCATTTAGCTAATAAGCGAGAGAGCAAGTGTGAAAATAGAGCTTAGAATGATTCTGTACCATAATGTTGGTATTTTATGTTGATTACTTTTCCTTAAAGAAATATACAAACTTACTTCAAATGAAGGAACTTTATTTTTTAAAACACTTTATTTTTGTTCATTCACTTTGTTGGTGATGTGACGTCACTTGTTGATGAATGATGAATGATGATGATGTGTGGTGACAGATTTCATCATCTGTTTCCTGGAAATAGATATAAAGCATTGTGTTATTATTAAAGTTGGAGTAAAATGAACGTACCGTACTGCGCATTTTTATAAAAGTGGAGAGGAGCTCAATTTACCAATAATTGATGATGATGAATTGAGAAGAGATTTTGACAAGTGCAATGCGTTCTGATTGGTCAATTGATCCCCATACCACTCCTCTCCACTTCTATGGAAACGCAGTGTAAGCGGAGTTGACATTGGACGAGTTTACTAACCGCTAGTCAACTAATAGACAACGATTTAAAGTTCTAAATCCGCCTAATCTATACTAATATAATAAAGCTGGAGAGTTTGTTTGTTTGAACGCGCTAATCTCAGAAGCTACCATTCGATTCGAATAATGTTTTTTGTAATGGATAGCCACATTCAACGGGAAGGGTATGGGCTATTTTCATCCCGAAATTCCTACGGGAACGGGCATAACCATGGGGCGTTGCAAGTGTCTAATAATTTAAGACATAAAAGTAGACTGATAGGATATGATGAATAAGGCTTAAGACTGTAGTAACTACAGATTACTGTACAACTGTTGGATAGTAATCGGAGACAAGACCGCGAGGTGCTAGTTCATAAATGTATTCATGTAGTCAAAGTAAGTTAGAGTAGGTGATGACCCACTCTTTTGTCAGTGTTTCTAGACCATTTAAAGGCCTCTTCTAACGATTAAAACTTATCGTGCCCTCTGCCATGCTGTTAAATGATTTAATTCAATATTGATGATTTAAACGTTAACTGACACATACTCGTAGAGTTTGATTATGCAACTGGGAGGCAAGGCAATTAATCACAATACAAATTATTATCGAACCAATCGCGAAATAAATATTCCTTGGAAAGCGTCAGATAAGAGGCGAACTCTGAGCCGTTCTGTGACCCGCAAGATATTGCGTCCGTGACTGAACTCAGATATAATTATAATACACTGGCCGCGCCCCGCAGTGTTACCCGCGTTGTACCCGATCACGCGGGAATTTCGGGATAGAATGTATCCCGTGTGTTATTCTGATGTATAACCTATATTACTGTAAAGTTTTATCCAAATCCGTTGAGTAGTTTTTTCGTGGGTAACTAATATACATACACGGTGAGGTATACATCCTCACAAACTTTGGCATCACTACATAGTATAAAATAAAGTCGTCTCTTTTTCGTGTCTGTCACACTGTTTGTCTGTCTGTATGCTTAAATCTTTAAAATTACGCAACGGATTTTGATGCGGTTTTTTGTAATAGGTAGAGTGGTTCAAGAGGAAGGTTTTTATGTAAAAAAAATCCCGAAATTCCCACGGGAACGGGCACAACGCGGGTAAAACCGCGGGGCGCTACTAGTCAATAATATTAGTAGGATCAGTAATTTCCTTGTGTGCCTGTAGGTACTTCTATGTATATACTCGTACGTAGTATAGATAGATAGGGAAATTGCGCGTTAAAAATAATAAGAAATGCACTGATAATTTATTTTATAAAAAAGTGGCGCCTCATGTTGCGTAGTATTTTTTATTATTATCATAGTTCAGGTTATACTTTAACGAGTTAGATAACTTGGCATGGAGACCTGTACACTTATCAATCGGGATCGGTCATCAATGAGGTTTGGTTTTGGTAATGGTCCACGTCATATACATAGTCGAAATGCAACCTAAGGCTTTTAATTTATATAATACTAGTCGTGTCCCGCGGTTTCACCCGCAGCGCCCCCGTTCCCGTGTAAATTTCCGATTTTTATTACTTATTTTCTCATATGAAAACCTTCTCCTGACAATAAGGAACACATAAAAAAAGTATCATCCAATTCGGCGCAGTCGTTCTGCAGTTATGCGCGGCAACACATTTCTATTTTTAAGGTTCCGTACCCAAAGGGTAAAAACGGGACTCTATTACTGAGACTTCAATGTCCGTCCGTCCATCCGTCTGTCACCAGGCTGTATCTCAAGAACGGTGATAGCTAGACAGTTGAAATGTTCACAGTTGATGTATTTCTATTGCATAACAACAAATACAATAAAACCAATATTCAAGGGTGGCTCCCATACAACAAACGTGATTTTATGCCGTTTTTTAAAGTACTGAACCATCCTTGCGCCAGTCCGACTCGCACTTGGCCGGTTTTTTATATTATAGACTAGGTAGGAGTAGAATGTTTAATTAAGCAGTGTTTATAACATTTAGTTTAAAATTCGGGTATTTCTTTGGTTTCAAAGCTATTGAAGACAAAAATTATCGAAATCTTTCAGCAATTTGTAGAAAAGTAACATTAAAAACACTCTTTTGAATTCAGTTAAATGAAATACAATCTTACGTCACTTTTGTTATTGTGCCACTTTTTTTGTATTTGCGGCATTTTCAAGAAACCAAAACAATGGCAACTTTAGCGCGCTGCGAGTGAGTTTTGGGCGAATTCCAGAGAGTTGTCGATCCGATCCGATTGCTACAGGAGCGGACTGTAGTTCCCACTTGAGTTATCGATAAAGTGTGGCAAAGAGTAGAGGTTAGTTAGACTGAGCGAGTTTAAAAGCCGCGAGCGAGTTCAATGAAACACGGGCGCGAAAGTGACATAAAAATATGACACACTAGCAGCGCCCTGTGGTTTTACCCGCAGCGCACCCGTTTCCGTACGAATTACGGGTTTTTTAAATACTTATAATCCTATTCTTGACCAAGATAAGTTTAATAATAAAAAAAACGTTAAAATTGATCTAGCCGTTCCCGAGTTATAAATGGTGTTACTAATGAGACTTTATTTTATATTAGACTAGCTGTGCCTTGCGGTTTCACCCGCATTTATTCCGTCACTGCTTACCGTTTAAACCTTCCCTAGATAACGACAAACATTTCAAAACCAGAATCCACTAAATTGGTCCAGCCATTCTCGAGTTTTGGCGAGACTAACGAACCACGATTAATTTTTATATACTTATATATATTAGTACTATACTCCCTCTCAGATGTATCAATAGCTGCTGCTCTTACTATGTTTCGCATTTGCATTGGCATTCCTATCAAACGGGCGATGCAGCAACGCAACGCATCGTGACGCGGCGGATAAGCGAGCATGCATCAGTAGCCGGTCGCTTACGACTGCCGCTTACAGCTTCGGTATACGCGCACATTCCAAGCAGCGTGATTTCCATGCACCTTAAAATTTGTATCTGTAATGTCCCACTGCTGGACAAAGTCTAATGCGGGTTGCCCATGTCAAACCCGAGCCTTGTTTTCGCGAAACATGTTGTCGGTTGAATTGAACCCAAGACTTCAGTCTTGGCAGGCGGGCGCATGCCACTAGACCACGGAGGCGTAAATATGTAAAGCGTAAATATGTGATTATATAGTTTTGTTTTGACCTCAAACTGGACCAGAACTTGAATAGAATAAGAATTCGCGCCAATACTCAGTTTTTTTATTGAAAAAAAGGTTTGATTTTGACGCTGGAGAATCCTACTAATATTATAAAAAATGCGAAAATTTGTGAGGATGTGTGTATGTTTTAATGTTTGTTACTCTTTCACGCAAAAACTACTGAACGGATTTGGATGAAACTTTACGGTAATATAGGTTATACATCAGAATAACACATGGAATATTTTTTCCCCCTAATTCACAACGCGGTACAACGCGGGTAACTCCGCGGGGCGCGGTGTGGTTATTACGCCGACATCACTTACGACATGCGTTGACAACTCAAATATTCAAGATTAAGAGTGAATTGCACAAACATTCTTAAGTTTAAAACGCTCTGAAACTAAAACACTGTTATCAAGTGTTTTGTCTCTTTTGTTCTTTGGAAAGTTGCGTATGGAAGAAAGTGACAAAGCATTAGATAGCTTTAATGTTCTTAACACGCGTTTATTAATATGGCCGGTATATTTAAAAATAACGTCAATTATTAGCGTCTATCATGGACGTCTTTGAGTGTGGTAGATAGACCTAACCTAGCCAAATTGCGTTCTAATACTCTACTTCTTCTATCAACAATCAATTTGCCTCTATTCAAAGCAAGTATCGAGCGCGAGTGAAGCCCGGCGCTCCACTAGTCCGAGGGGTTATGCAAGTCGTACATTTGGGCCGTCGCCAAAGAGCTACGAACGAATTTACTGCTGCTTCTTATTTATACATATACATATTTAGGATTTTTAACACTAGGTTACTCGAGTTCAAATATCCGAAGTTTGGTTAAAGCATGGAGTGTTTTTGACCGCCTATACGAGTGAGTTTTAATAGGCACGCCCCGCGGTTTTACCTGCGTTTTGCACGGCCCTTTACGCATATCGGGATAAGGAAAAGCTTATCTTACCTATACTATTTAAACTATCGTGATATGAACACATTGTAAACACTAATCTAGACGGGACTTAATCGCGAATAAAACATGTAATGCATGCACGTTGAGGTAGGCATTAAATGTTCAATCCGTGGTTAAGTCCTGTCTAGATTAGAGCTTATTATCTTTTTTTTGAATGATGCTAACTAATGTTAAAATAATTGTTCTAATCAGACTGGTAGTTCCTAAGATTTGCGCAATCAAACAACCAAAGAAACAAACTCTTCATCTTTATTCTATTTGTTTAAATGAGCAAGGTCTTACTATAACCTTGTTCATCAAAACATTAAGGTACTTAACCGCGAAATACAAGCCAAATATGTTCAATTAAAAGAAAAATAAATCATAAGCCTTCCTTTAATGTGGAAGCTATCGATTACAAAAATAATTATTCCATTTCAATTGTTAGTTTGGCGCCTTCGAACATACAAAAAATCAAAGATATCGCCTTTATTATAATTAGTAATTAGTAAAGATGAGTTTGCTGGCACTTGCCTTCATTGAAAATCTTATATAGGTATACTAATTACATTTACTACCTACTACATTTCGGGGACCATACCAAAAGTATACCCGTCAAAATCATAACCCCCTTTCACCACAATCGGGTAAAACTGTGTGTAAACACCATTCTGTATAACTGTGGGAAATGTCGTTTTAGGGTGCTACCCTCAATAATTTTCCAAAAGAAGTTTATATCATTTATATAGGGGCGGCTTTATCAGCTAATGTATGTGTTCCAGTAACATTAGTTAGAGCCTGCGCCCAATGTAGTCATAACTGTCTTGAAACTGACTTGTTGGACGGGAACTAAACTGTTTTAGTCAGTCTAATCAGTTATCAGTGACACTCTTGGCTTTGAATTCTGACGACCCGTTTTTTCTGACTTTTTAATAATGTTTTTATGACCCATTTTCAGTGACATTCCGACCCATATGGGTTTAAAGCTTTGTATTTATTTTTTTAATGCGGTGTTCCTAGGACCAGGTTTAAATCAAATAAAATATTTGAAATGTAGTCTAACTTTGTAATTACTAACTTAGTCTAACCAAAAGACCTAGAAAAGTATATAAAGCAGACAAAAAAACTTGTCTGTAATGTGCGCTCCTACATAATATGTTATAGACGAGCAGACTGTCTACCTACAGTGTGCAGAGGCTCTAAAATGACTTAATGAATATTGAGTTCGGTGTGCTTCGCCCTTAACCTACTTACATAAACTAAAGTGAAGATATTCTTATAAAATGCAACTGAATTTCAGATAAGGGAATATCTTTAGGTGCTTTGTAGAATGGAGTTGAATGCGACGAGGAAGCGAATTATTTTCTGTTAAAATTCAGAAAGTAAACATTTTACTGAAACAACTTTTAAACACTTTACTGCTTTTAGTACAATCCCTAACTTCTCATGTTTTAAAGTAAAGCGTTGTTGGCATTGCACCCGTGAATTATAGACAAAGCTTGAGTAGTCGTTCCCGTTGAGCGAATTTGCAAGCTGCGAGACGGCAAGTTTAATAGAACGCAGACATCACAGGAAGGCTACAGTATACATATATTCAGAGTGATGCCATGAGCGTGATGCCAGAACGAGTATCTATTCACTGTGATGTATGTATATATGATGTATAGCAGCGCCCCGCGGTTTTACCCGCGTTGTGTCCATTCCTGTAGGAATTTCGGGATGAAAAATAGCCTATGTTACTCGTGGATAATGTAGCTTTCGAATGGTGAAAGAATTTTTAAAAACGGTCCAGTAGTTTTTGAGCCTATTCATTACAAACAAACAAAGTTTTCCTCTTTATAATATTAGTGTAGATATAAAAGGCAAACCCGACTAACTTACTTACTAACGGACTTATAAAAGAACGCACAGCTGAAACTACTGTACCTAGAAACTTGATAGTAAGTGAGCACTAAGAAAGGATTTCGCGGTATTCAACCCCTAACAGGGGTGGCCCTTTCAACCGAAGCGAAGCGAGGGCTTGTGATCGATAACTATCCAAATGTATCTCTACGAGTAGAATTCGCCTATATCTTTGTATTTTTCGTCCATTAGCCGCTTGTTAACTCGCTCCCATCAAACAGCGCCAGTAGGCCCGCGATCCATTCCCTCCTCCTCTCATTTTTGAGTGACATCCCGAACCGGGTCAGCGGTCTGTAATTTACGACGCGCAGTAACAGTAGGCGTATGTTTATGGACTAATAATATATTTTTTTCCTATTTGAGGGGAACAAATTGTGTATTGTTTCGATATCTATTTGAATATTAATAAGTTTATGTCTGTTTGTTTTAGTGCAGGATTGTATAGTTATTTGTGGGAGATATTCAAGTGTGTCTTGCGTTTTAATTCTACAATCCTACTAATATTATGAACTAGCAGCGCCCCGCGGTTTTACCCGTGTTGTGCCCGTTCCCGTGGGAATTTCGGGAATTTTTTTACATAAAAACCTTCCTCTTGAATCACTCTACCTATTACAAAAAACTGCATCAAAATCTGTTGCGTAATTTTAAAGATTTAAGCATACAGACAGACAAACAGTGTGACAGACACGAAAAAGAGACGACTTTATTTTATACTATGTAGTGATGCGAAAGTGTTCGAGGATTGGAAAAGGTTCAGTGTGTAAGGATGTATGTTTGATACTATCTCTCTCTCTCTCTCTCTCTTCCTGGCTATGTTTAATACTCTTTTACGCAAAAACTAAAGAATGAAATTGCCACAGAGATATAGATTAGAGTCTGGAATACGACATATTTTTGTATCCCAAAGTTCCCACGGAAACAGTACAATGCGGGTGAAACCGCCGAGTGGTTCGTTTGAGGTGTGAAAAACTCACTTTTATTTGTTCCTAGTTCGTAATCGGTCATTATCTCTTCAGCCCCTTCAGCGACGAAGCCTCTTCAATCTTCATATTGAATAACTTGGTCGGATTTCATCTGAAAATGGCATTAAAAATTCATAAGTTGTAGGTTTAATTACTAGATATCCAATATGCTTTCATTACTTATGAAATCATGTATGTTATTGTCTAAATATTCTTATCTAGTTATATTTGTGAACATTATTTTAAGGTTCTCAGTGAGGGCCTAACATGCCTCCTGGTGACATTTCTGATAATACTGCCGCGTTTTCCAAGACGCGTTTGACCAATTAACGTGTTTCAGGATGCGTTTACACGTTCAGTTTTCAGTTTATAATGCAATGCTATTGGTCAGATGACCTCCAGTCAGCTTAGCTTACTTTAACTTAACCTCAGTTAGTCCATAGCGGAAACTGTATTAAAACTCTCACACCAGCGTTGATCACTAAAGCGCAAGACTCACATAGTGCAGGTATAAAACTTAGTGCAATTGGTGTAAGAGCACACATAGTCTGTAAGCAGAGGTATAAAAATTAAAAGAAGATGTACACTTACCCATTACTTTTGAAAAGCTGCCACTTCTTGATGCATTCATCTGTAATTGACTTATTAACACATTTTTATAATAAGGTTTGCGAAGATTATTCAAATATACACTATTGTAGTTATAAAGTTATATAGTTATGGAGAGATGGGTCATTATTGAACCTGTATTAACATCGCAGTAGCTATACTATTTAATTACTGAAATGAGTTAATATAAGGATAGTTAAAGATTAAACGTTCAAGGTTATTATTAATATATTATGATATATCATAGAAAGTATTAGTGTATGTATATGTAGTAGTATCAGTTAGTTACATTCCATAATAAAACCTTAGAGCTTAGTTTAGGTCTAATTAACCGTGAGTGAATTTGACCGGGTATATTTATTTATATACTCGTATTTATTCAAACTCAACAAACATTTATTAATAGTAGTTTATGCAACGTCATATAAAGAAGGGTATTAAAAAACGAGTGTGAGTTTATGAAACGAGCGCAGCGAGTTTCATAATAGTAACGAGTGTTTTAATACCCGTGTTATATGCAGTTGCATACACTACTTTATCTTCACTAAGTATTTAATGCAATTAATCAAACAAAATTTTAAAAACAAAACACATTGCGAAACATTAAATTCACGCGTAGGTACGTGTATTGTCACAGTTAACTTGCCGCCATTAAAATCTAACCAATGAGAGCGCAGCTGCGCGTAGGGCCAATCAGGAGCGAGCGAGATCTTACCAAAGAGTTTTGTGTATGTAGTTTCGACGAAGTTTTCACGTATAACCCAACTATTTTCAAAAGCCAGCCTAATATCAAAATTTTATACAACTAGTATGAGGATTTTGACATAAGGCTCGCCAGGTTAATTGGTCGCGTTATAATGATGTTATAATGTTAAATTATAATGATATTATAACATCATGTGCAATTGCTTAAATTGAGTGTTTTAGTTGCCTGCGCTATAACAGTAGTAATTATAAGTCAAGTATTGGAAACATAAGTAGAATGTTACAACATTAGTGTAGATAAAAAATATTATTAACTTTGTAAAATCAATTAAATATCTCACAGTTGACGCTAGATAAAAAATAATAAATAAGGTAACAAAAAAAAACCTAACACTAAAAATAATAAGTATAAAGTCAGGAAAAAATCGCAATGAATTATCAGCCAATAATTCAAAGGATTAAACCTGATGGAAACAAAATAATAAATAAAAATCAAATCTTCAACTCCCTACAGCCTAAACTTATAGACTAGGTGGCCTAAGAGTAGTCTAATTTAGTTCGCATAGCTGGCTCAGTAAGTTGACTTACCGCGTTTTTAATGCTTTTCACTAAAACACTTACATATTTTATAGTGTTTTCTCTTTTGTTTTTTTGGAAAATACCATATGTTAGAGAGAGACAAACCATTTCATAGTTATAATGCTGTTAAGCATTTATGAATGAGAAAGTCTGTATTGTAGTTAAATAAAGTAATCTTAACTTTTGTCTCCGGACAAAATCACTCACGGGTAATTAGATTCAAAGTAAGCTCTTAGCATTTATATTTGTACATATAGTACATACTTGTACTTCATCTATTTAAATAAAAACGAATTGCTGTTCGTTAGTCTGCTTAAAACTCGAGAACGGCTGAACCGATTTGGCTAATTTTGGTCTTGAAATATTCATGAAAGTCCAGGAAAGGTTTCAACGGTAAGCATTGACTAAATAAATGCGAGTGAAACCGCAGGGCACAGCTAGTAATTATATATAATTGACACCCAGATATCAACGCCAACAACTATGTCTTCAAATATTGCTGACTCCGGGCGGGAATAGCACCTGCAACCCTCGACACAGTAAGCTCTCTCACTGCCACTGTGCCAATGAGCTGGTTAAACTATATCCATACTACGTAATACTATACTGAAAAGACCGCTCTTAGCGGTAAGGAAGCCCATTGTGCAACTTTGTTGTTACTTCATGCTACTTGTAAATAATATTCAAATAACATCGACTCACAATCGAATATTAACCACATACAACATCAACAACTAACTGACGAAACTAGTACGTTATAGCTATGACGTCACTCGTCGAAAGATCTAGACGCAATTCTGACACTATATAATATAGTAAATAGTCGTCTGGGTAATTGTGTACTCATATTTTGGTGCTGATAGTAATGAGAACTATATTTATGGAGATAGAATTTGTGTATGCTTTATTCTTGTTCAAACGTTGGCATGGAAAGTTACCTTATCTTATAGTGCCTTTGAAGATCTTTTTGATATTTGAGTGAATCACTACATAGTATAAAACAAAGTCGCTATTTTTGTCTGTTTGTTTGTCTGTTCGTCTGTATGCTTAAATCTTTAAAATTACGCAACGGATTTTGATGCGGTTTTTTGTAATAGGTAGAGTGATTCAAGAGGAAGGTTTTTATGTAAAAAAATCCCGAAATTCCCACGAAAACGGGCACAACGCGGGTAAAACCGCGGGCGCTGCTAGTATGATGATAAAATTCAAAAGAATACTAACTACCGTACTCGGAAACGTCCATTAATGCCACACATAACTAATTGACATAATTTTTCATAGATTGTCAAACAAACGTCATGTCAAATCACTCATCTCTATTATGGAAGCATTTCACGTCTCAGTAAGGGCGTAACTAATTAAAAAAAACAGTGTAAAGTGTTGTACAGACGATAGTGGATAACATTTTCAGCAAAAAGCAGACGGCAAACTAGAACCTTATGACAACTACCACCTTTTTTAAATCGGTTAATAATAGGACGGAGGTTCTAAATAATGAAATAAAAAACATAAATCTAATTGATCCGAAAGATGTCTCACGATCTATTATATTCTACTAAAAAGTAAATAAAATTCTTGAGTAAAAATAAACAAAACTTTAAGCAATTAGAACAAAGACTCAACCTCATCATTCTTATCTTAGAGACTCATTTTACAATCACTCAAGATTTATGTAGGCGTTGTACGAGTTGCTTATTTCATTAATCGATTGAATCATTGCTGAATACTGAGTAAAAGTGAAATTATGTTATTTTGATTGAAAAATACCTGTTCGTTTAATATGTAATGATGGTTAACATATTATTACTTGATATAGCTGCTGCGATGTTGTACATAAACAGTTTGATAAAATTATACTAAGTATAGACTGACAAACAGAGGAAGAACGTGCCAAAATGAAGTTTAAAAACTCAAGTTCGGGGTACGATATGAGCTAAAGTGACTATTACTTCGCAACTATCTATATTTTTAACCTGCTCAATATTTATTCATAATGTAATGTTGAGCCATAGCTCAACATTACCCCCCAACTGTACCATAGTTACATACTATAATACCATAGTTACTGTACCATACTACATAGCTCAACATTACCCCCAACTGTACCATAGTTACATACAATATTACCATAGTTACTGTACCATACTGAACCTATATGAGCCACAGCTCACTATTACCCCGAATACTATAATAACCTCTATGAGCCAAAGCTCCTCATTACCCCTAAAACTCATAACTACCTCTTTGAGCCACAGCTCACTATTACCCCATCATAATTACCTCTACGAGCCACAGCTTACTATTATCCCCTTCACTATAATTACCTCTTTGAACTATAGCTCACTATTACCCCATCATAATTACCTCTACGAGCCACAGCTCACTATTACCCTCTTCACTATAATTACCTCTATGAGCTATAGCGATGACTTCTCTCATCGCGTGTTCGTTGTCGTCCGTGTGTGGGGGAGGGTGGGGGTCGGCGGCGCGCGCCAGGATCTGCCGCACCACGTCGCGGGGCGGCGCGCCCAGGGGCATCGGACGGGATGTCAGACCCAGCTGTGGGGAGATACAGGTTAGTGAGATGATTGATGGATGTAGAGATAAAAATGCTAACAGGGGCATTATGGAGGTACTGGTAAATTCGATTAGATTAGTGGGCAACCCTAGTGTAGGAGTTTCCGTATCTATTCGTAGATAACAAGAGATCGTTTTCATTGAAGTGGAGCTGTGCGGAGCTTTGTCGACTATTCAAAATGCATTTAAATTGTCAAAGAACGCAATGACATTGTCAAAACTTTTTCGTAAAGCATTGTCATTGGTCGATTGAGCTACACACAGCTTCGCTTCGCTACAATGAAAACGCACCCTTTTATGTAGAATACAGTATAATACATGACATACACATTGAGTTATCATATAACTCAATGGGCATACATGATGGAAAACGAACAGAATGCGAACCAGTTGCTACTTGTCTACGTATGGTGCCACTGATAAGTCACATGCTCATTAAATCTCTACTAAGGAAGCATTTGACATCTGTGAGTACGGTCGTTAGTACTTAAATAGCAATACCCAATCACCCCACTCGAACTAACCAACCCAACCCTACAAACGCCTTATTTTCAAAGCAAAAACATCCCTTAGAAATCATTCCCAAGATATTTCCCAAGAACCGCCAACAGAATAGTTCAGTAAGCTTTCGCCGCCCACGATCTCAATTATGATAATAAAAAGGTCTTTGCTAAAGCTCGGGAGCGCAAATTGGGTTCAAAGAGTTCAAGGGCACGGGAACACGTGTAACCTAACCCCACGTGCCTCGAGCAGGCCGGGGAAAGGCGAACTTAGAACATTATCTAATCATGGTTGTACTATGTCTGGTAACATGTTAACATGAGAATTTAAAATTGTGTACTGACAAGGAACAAAAGGTATGATTGAATTAAACTACATTTACGGATACACTTCGCTTTTATTTTACATTTTTATCTGAAGTTTCGGCCCCTTTACAGGAACCGTGGTCACTTTTGAAAGGTACTACTTTTTTATTTAAAACTTCAATGAGGCTTTGCAACAACAATAATATGTTGTATAATGCCAGAATGGTAACCATTTTGCGGGGGCTGACTGTACGTAAAATATGTTAATTTTTAAGAGGCCTAAAGAGGAAGTTAATGTGTGCGGATTGCTAACCATTTTATTTCATTAATAGAATAAGATTCAGTGATTTCAATCAATTTTTAACCCATCATTTAAATCGCCCGTTTTTATAGAATTGAATAGAAAATCGGCTATTTTAGACTCAATTTTAAGTTCGGGAGAGACCCAGTAGTCACACTTTAGGTTTATAAAAAAATATGTTACCTTTGCAAGTATCTGCGATTTGATGCGCTCTATCCTCGCAGGGGAGGGGTGCGGGGGGTGCGCGGGCGCGGGCGCGGGGGGCTGCGCGGTCGCTCGGCACGGCGCGAGCGCGAGCGCCGCTACCAGCAGCAGCCAGGCGCGCATGGGCGCCTAGCCGTCGCGACCGCCTACCCGCCTCCATCGACGGCCCCTCTCCGACACATCGCCAAACCTGACAGGAAACAATTATTATGATGTCAGATATCGCCAAAACTGACAAGAAAAATAATCATGATGTCAGATATCGCCAAAACTGACAAGAAAAATAATAATGTATGTCGAAAATAAAAATAATAAATGGAGTCACAAAATCAATGTATAAATACCCCACATTTAAATAACGTTTAAGTTAACGCCATCTCTTGGTAAAGCAACGAACTAAAATAATTGATGATAACGATTTCTTAATTAACGTTCTCTGCTCATTGTGCCTTTACTTAAACTACATTACCACAGTATAACTATCATACAGTAATCCGACTCGGCTGTGACCTTGAGTTAGATACCTACAGCCGCGCGGTACGTAAACATGCGCTAAGGCTGCCACCCGCCAGCATTTTAATTATATTTGCCTACTTTGTGTTTCCATTTAGTTTTGTGACTGTAAAATATTTTTTTTATATGTAAAGAATTAAAATACTTAAAATTGAATAGGAAGTTTCAATAAAAATGCGTGATGATTTGTGAATGGTAAATTTAAAAAAAAACATGTTTATAATTGAATAACAATGTTCTAAATTTCCGACCGAAAAATATTTTCGACAGATACCTACGTACGAAACGCTTGATTTTTCAATTTTAAGGTATAAAAAATCCGCATTCTAATATAAAGCTTCATTATAAATTGTTTTGGGAAACATGGACAATGTGTTAATAACAAATTCATACAACCAAAAACAAAAATCAACACACCGCCCGTAAGTCACTGCGGCACAGTCGCGACTGCCTGCGTACCAGGAGTGTACCACGGTCGAAGCGCGTAGGTATAACTCGCGTTTCGGCCGTTTATATGGAGTTAAAATACTGTATGATAGTTATACTGTGACATTACTAACTAATAAACACATCTACGAATCTAAGACAATAATATAATACATATAAACTATTATACATTCTATACAGCACACAGACAGTCGAAGTAAGAAGATAACAGAAAAAAAGTATTTTTACGACATTTTTACAGCCTGCCCCACGTAAAGTTTCACCTAGCAGAGAGTAACCCGTATTTAGTCCTTATTACGATATTTTATCACTCTTTACGAATATAAAAGTGTCTGTCTGTCTGTGTTATGTTTATATGACAAGTTTCATGATGTAACTTCGGTTTTACTGTCTTTTGGGTTTAGTTTCAAATTGATGGTTAATTGTTGTTGCTAAATATTTATTGTTGGGTTACCTTTATTTTTATCGAATTACGTTTCATCGAGGCTTACCGATAACGATTCACTGAATTGACCGATGAGAAATGCCTGAAGTAATATTTTACAATCTACGTTTTGAAAGGTCGTTTTTTCGAATTAGTTTCAAAGTAAAAAACTTAAGGTACCATAATAACTTTCTTCCCAAAAGAAATTATAAGGAAAATATTACAATTTCCATTTAAATTCACCTTCTTCGGGAAGTTTCCAGAAGTTTCAGCCGGAAGCTTTGAAAAAAGCTCCTGAAAAGTTGCGAAGGATTTCTGAAGTTTATTGCCGCGGTGTGATTGATCGGGCTTTAATGAGCAAAGTATTGTTGAATACATATTTGAGGAGTAGGGGGAGTTAGCGGCACGACGACCTTTTAATTTCTGACTGAGAATGCGACCACGAAGCCTCAAAAACTTGCTAACAAAAGTAAGTTCAAGAAGGTTAGTGACCAAGTCTGGTTTCGGAGATTTTACAGGCCTCCATCACGGCCTAAGGCCTCCGTCACAGACTATGGCCTCCATCACGGCCTAAGGCCTCCGTCACAGCCTATGGCCTCCATCACGGCCTATGGCCTCCGTCATAGCCTGCCGCACTTTCAATATGTTGTCTTTGGTCGATCGAGCTCCTCACAGCTCCGCTCCGCTTAAAGGTTTCTACCCATTACACCGTATCATACCATGACCGTGCTATGAACGTGTCAGCACCGGCAAAATATTAGGTGAGAATAGTCGACGTTGTTGGTTGGTGACGGAACGGTTTAATGAGCATAGTCTCATACTTTTCAATAAAAAGAATACTTTTTTGCCTGACACGTTCATAGCACGGTCATGGTATGATACGGTAATGATACGGTTAGACTATGGCCGTACTTAGAGATGTCAAAGGCTTCCTTAGTAGTAATTTGGACATTAAATGTTTTAAAAATTACGACATTCAAGATTAAATGAACGTCTCTGAGTGCGGCAGTACTAGTGTATTGCGAACTAGGATTGAAACAATCGGGATTGACAATTGAATATGCCGTCCGACGCACGGTAGCGTTAAAATATAAATATTACAATCGTCAACTCGCTCAGTCAACAAAACGCTTGGTTTAGACTGAGCGAGTTTACAAGCCAGCGTGTTCTTCCTCTCATACTTTTCTCAATTGTCTTTGAAATTATCTCGATACGAAGCTTATACTCGTAAACCCGGTCGATCTTAAAAACGCCTGGAAACGTATTTCCCGAACAATAACAGAGTTAATTTTGTTATTATGGCTCCAACACAATTTATCGTTTAATAAAAATATTTGAATGCAATTTTACTATTCTGATTTAGATACCTACCATTAAAATGAGTAGATATGTTTGGGAGCGCAGCGCTGGCGCCAAGCCAAAGCTGGACCAAATTCGATGATACAACAAAAAGACAATATATTAATAAACCTTGAGTTTGTGAATTTCTAATCTACGACTTTCTCTGCAATTTGATTTAAGTATTTTGTTCAGTAAAAAGTTTCACGAAACTTGACCGCAAAAGAAACAGATATGATAACAGTACAAAGCTTTGAATTAAACTTCCCAACTGTCCCTGTAGTCGACTGGCCGTCACTTCGCATTCCCTTCGCATTGCATTCACTTCGCTTTGCTATCAAAATTAAAATGAATGTGAAATCACGTGATCATGACCCGTTCCTATACACTCAATGGTTGCGAATCAAATTCAATGCGAATGACATTTATTTATAGGGACATTTATACAATTCTTTTTTAAGTTATTTAATCGTTATACACGATATAACATATATCTTAAAACGGCGCTCTTTCTCATCGACTCAAAAAAAGAGTAGCATTTTTATTCACAATCTTTATCATAAATCTAGATTGAAAAACGGCCTGACGAAACGTGCACTAGTGTCTTTTTTGAATGCCAAATTTGACACTTGGTTGATCCAGTTTCGACTTGGTTTAAATTCAACTCCGATGGAGCTCAACTGGGGGGTTACCACGATCGTGAAGTTGATCGCTCGCAAGTTGCTTCTAAGGAATCGAAAATTTGGTACCATGAGGTCCTTTTAGTGTCAAATTAAAAGCGCAGCCATGTTTTAAAAAATACAATGCCACGCAATTATAAACCCTATTACAATGAAAAAAAAAGTAAACAAAGCACATAGTACCTTTTCGAATACAACGAGTTGTCAAATTGCATTATGTCATTAGAGTGTCTATGATGCCGTCAGTAGTTCGGATACGTTCCAAATAAATATAAGTAAATTAATGTCAGGGCTTTATAATTATTATTTCCTCAAAACAGTTGGGAGTTATGATTTGAAAAAATACACTTATAGTACTAAATTAATACTTAATTAATCATTGTTTATATTATTTCTTGATTATATCAATTACTTGATGCTTTAAATGATTCACGTCTGCGGTCATGGACGCATAAAAAAGGTCTTTGCGTGAAAATATATTTTTGAACGCATCTGTTACAACTGATGAGTTGCTAAGAGACGGACTGCTAATACAAATAAATAAAATAATTATTCATTACAGGGATTCACACATCGTTTAAAATACTTAGTTTAAATATCTTCTAGGAAATTAAAATATAACGACTTCTAATATCATTACGGATATACTATGCTTGTGCTCAAGAAAACCTGCCTAATTGGTGAAAAAATAAAATGAATGGTTGTCTAAATGATAGCCACAAATACCGACCTGTGTGAAACTTCCCGAATTACCTATATAGAATACCTAAAATACATAAGTACGTACTGTAAACCAAATCTATTCTCCAACTAATAGAATGGCGCAACATGTGGCAAGAAACTTTTGTCATTTTCTGTGTAAACCAACATAGAGAAATTCTTGAATAACTTAACTTTTCATCACCATCCAAGTCAGCTACGTGGGCCAGTCACTGTTTTAGAGAGCACAATATCAAGTGCAATATTCCTTTGGATTATACTGGTATCTGTGAGATTGGCTGTGATTGAGAACTCTCCTCTATTGGTCAAACGAAGTGGAGTCCAGGGACCAGTGCGATGAGGAACACAAACCATAGCTGATGTCAAACAGCGACGTAATTTGAAAACGGCAGTCCATACTTTGGATAAGCACAGTCATCACCTCAGATTTGATGAATCCCAAATGAATTAATTTAAAATATAACAAAAGTGTATCCGTAATCTGGTAGTTTTAATTTCTAATAGCTTATATTTTATCGATATAGATGTTAAACATTTTAAACTACATTTCTAACCAGTATTTCTTAACCCTGTATTCGCTTTAATAGAAAACACAAGTTTCCATTAAATGGATAAAGAACCAGCCTATCATTAATGAACGAACATGCATTATCATTAATTTCATTAACCAGCGATTTGTAACTCTGAACTATTCAAAAAATTAAGGAGAATGATGAAGTAAGGATGTTTGTATGTGAAGTTTCCCACTGCTGGGCAAAGACATCTCATCTCACTGAAAATATCAGTTCAGTGAAGAGGATCAAGCGTAATCACCTGGTGATTACGCCAAATCCTCAAACCCGATCTGTGATGTCAAACCTGAGACATGTTTTTAAAGTAGGAAACATGTTTTCGCCCGACCTGGGAATTGATCCCGGAATCTCAGTCTTACTAGGCGAGTGCACATACCACTAGACCACCGAGGCGTTAAGGGAATGAATGAAATGAAAAAACCTCTATAATGTGAAAAATATTTATTAAGTTTTATGGCACTGAGGTCCATTATTTAGTTCAATTTTAATCATTTAATTACAGAAGTGTGTAAGGGACTTTGTTGTCCATGGCTTGATTACCACAAACCCATGTTTTTCAGACTGTTGATACCTATACCAACAGTCTGCACTGTCAAGATAGGATTAAAGTTCTTATTAAGAAACATTTCTTTCTTTCGAATTATCTATCTATTATTGCGTTACAAATGATGCACTATTACGTTTCTGTTCCATTTATGTACATCCTGCATTATATATAATGTGCTAGAATATAAAAATTAAGGTGCTGTAGGATCACTGAAATATATTTTCTCTTTTTTTTTTCTTCAACCTGTATCGTCCCATTGCTGGGCAAAGGTCTGCTCCAAACGCTTCCAACCTTCTCTATCCTTTGAGGTTTCCCACCACTCGCTGTCGAAGGAGTTAAGGTCATCCCGCCAGCGTTTCCTCGGCCGTCCTCGGCGCCGCGCTCCGCTCGGGGCCCACTGGGTGTTGATGTGGGCCCATCTCTCGGGGGCCATCCGCGACACGTGCCCCGCCCACTCCCACTTCAGCCGGGCGGTTTTGGTACCGACATCGGTGATGCCGGTAAGTGAACGCAGCGTGGTGTTCCCACTTGGTTGACTCGTTTGAGTCCGAGGATGCTGCGTTCCATCGCCCTCTGGCAGATCTTGAGCTTGGACTTCTGGAGCTCTGTTAAGGACCATGTCTGTGCACCGTAGGTTATTACGGGCAGGATACACATATATATAATTGCAGAAAAGTCCTGAGATATTAATCATGCATACCAATGACATGATTTTTTGGTTTCAATATTAATATAGGTAACTCATCGATCTTCATCTGATATCAACAATTCAGAGTCTGATTTTTGCACATGCCTCCATGTGGAGGAAACCCGCCGGTGGAACCCTGGAATGAGATTAAGCCAAGCTAAATAGGTTGCAAAATAAAATAAACAAGGCATGGGGTAAAAATGGAGACGTGATCACCTAAGCGGGAACATCAAAAGACACGAGGCTATAAAAATATTAAAACTGCAAATAATTAGGTTTAATGCAGGGCTTAGGTTTAGTGCATTGTGCAAAGGCTAGCCGGTGATGGATGAAGTGAATATTAAAGGCCTAAGCGTCCTGTAAAGGAACCATGATACGCACACGCGGCACACACACATGTGGTTACCCGGCGTGGTTCCGCAATTCACTTCCCATCCAGAATAAGCACAAGATGGATTGATAAATGGCACCGAAATACTAGTAAATTCACAACACCGATTAGTTTTAAAGGGAATCTAAACGGGGTGAAAGTGACACAACTCTTACCAGTAAGACTGGGTTCCAAAAAGGCGAGCGAGTAAAAAAAGAGATGATATTATCTTTACTGTGCTTTAATGCTTCTATTTATTCAATTCAATTACATTCTACCAACTTCATTAGCAATAGCAATCAATAACAAACTATTAAAAAATAAAAATAAAACTGACATTACAACTGTCAAGTAACTTTGACGTTTTTATAAATACTGAAACAGATTATATTTTTAAATGAAAGCTGTGTCGACGGTTGCTATGGTACTACAAATAATGTCCGCGCACTACAAAATGAATACCTTCATACATTTTGGCGGGAAACAAAAAACATGGCGGCCACCTGATTTGAGTGACAGATCCCGCAAGTTCCTTATAAGTTACTCCCTATTGCTAATAACACGATAGGTACGTGACGTCAGCATAATGCGACCAAGTTTGAAGGTTGATAATGTGTTACAGATCTAATTGTGGTTTTTTAATTTAGGCGTATTATAAAATTGATGAAAGTATCTGTCAAACAATGTCCGCGCAACAGTGTGCAGTACAAAATTTCACGTTTTGGCGGTGGATCTGTAAGGGAATGACAGGCCGGTGAATTGACCGGTCAACGATTTCGATCGTGCTTGGAGTAAGGCCCCTGGTCTGTAAAACTGTTTTTCAACTGGATTTCATGAACAGAAGAGCAAGCAACATTTACGAGCTTAACGGTATGTTATTTTGAACAAAGTACCATAAGTATGCACATTTTCTTTAAATAAACATGTTTGAAACAGTTTCCGGTATTGAGGTTTATGCGCGGTTCCAGAACATATTTCTGGTTATTAGTTAATGTTAATTTTAGTTAAAGACTGGGTTATGAAAAATTATTTTTACCTGATTTTCTGTTCAGTATCCTAAGATCAGAAGCCCGCTCAGTAAACAATAAAATCGTAAAAAAGTGAAAATTACAGAGATTTAGGTGACTATACAGTAATTTTGTTATAGAAACATGTCACAAACAAAATACAAATAAACTTTAAGCTTACATTGTATCTCAATTTTCTAAACTCTCCAAAAGCAGAATTTCACTGTTCAAAAATATAACTTTTTAATAAAAATCACAGAAAATTGATATGTATGAAGGTTGAAGGCTGTCTGTACTCCCTGAAGTTCCTATGTATACTGGGGGAGATCCAGAAGGATCGCGCTATTTAAACGAAGGATCAACCCCGCTCGAACTATAAATAGGGTTGTACATGGATATAAAGCTAGTAGAGGTGGCACAAGTGTGTAGGCGTAGGATCAAACGTCAAGGGAAATAAAAGGAATGACCTTTGTGGTTATCGGGATCGGTGGTAACGTTTTCTGGGTATGAAAGTAATGTAGTAATGTTTTAGGATCGGTGTGTAGAATATGGATGTATATGGATGGCTATGGTTTTTAACATATTATTTACTATAGTATTTTAATAGAACAATTAAATATTTCAGTCAGGTTGTACAGTCAAATTAATCTCGTTCTTTACAAAAATATATTGTTATTTAATTAAGTCTTTTTTTAATTGTATAATTACATTTTAACATTGGTATACGCGCCATCTATGTAAAACATTACGCACTTTTATGTTAAATAATTTGTATAATGCTCGTCACACTACTAATATCAAGTGAGATGAGAGGCCCAGCATTAGGCCTTTATAAACATACTTTCAACTTCATCTAAAATGCAACCAACGCAAGTATTACGAAATCAATCCACTAGTAATGTATACTATTGGTAATGTGTTATTCAATGGGTGTTTGATTGGCGATATTTTTCGGGATATTTATGGATCGCAAGACTCGCGCATTGCATGCCGCTATAATGTAATGTCTATCTAGATCTAGAGTCTATGTTTAGATCTAGAGTATTATGAAGAATATGATGTGTGACCTACTTGAAATTTTATTATTTTATAATATTTTTTTTATTTGGTTTTGGAATTTTTTAATACAACTATTTGTGTCGAAAGCTACACTCAAGGGACAGGTTACAAATTGTTTTTTATCCTAGAATTCCTTTCCAGGTATATCCCATATAACGCAAATAACACCGTCAAGCGCGCCTAGTAACATTATAACTCGACAAGTCGATAATTTTCGATATTTGGTCACATCCAGTATATTTACATCTGCGTACACGTAGGTGGTATCATTAGAGTGCTCCCGAATTCATTCACGTCGCGTTAAATTATAATGTTACTCAAGTAATGGAGCTAATTTTATCCGACGGATAATTTTAGACATCAAACGCTAACCGCCATATTGGTTTGAAAGTGAAACAGTCGCTTTTTATTTTACCTTTTTTATATCAAGGTAATTTGATAGAAATACTCTTAAATCCTCCTCACTGCAATAAAATCCTCCTCACTGTAAACCTCCTCACTATACTGATATCTTTAGTGAGATGAGAGGCCTTTGCCCAGCAGTGGGACATTACAGGCTTAATACTTTACTTTACTCTATAACTAGGCGTTGTTATATTTGACATGCCCATTGGCACAGTGGCAGTGAGAGCGCTTACAGTGTCGGGGGTTGCGGGTTCGATTCAACGGAGTCAACAATATCTGAAGATATAGTTGTTGGCGACGGTGTCTGAGTGTAAATTATTATATCCTTATAAAGTTTTTCCGCATGCATATGTAGAAGTATCAGTCAGTTAGATTCCATAATACAAGCTTAGAGCTTACTTTGGGTCTAATTAACTAAGAAATGTGTGGACACTCAATCGGTAATTCTATTTTTCAATGACCACACTACAAACGTGAAAAAAGCGCTCGTGCGAAATGAAAGACGTCACGCCTTTTTAAATAATAAAGGTATCTATTTTTAGTAAAAATATATCAGTATCAATATAATATTTGTATCTAAATAATTTCCCAATAGAGCTTATAAATAAACATTTAAATGTCAAGGCAATACTTGAAACCGTAAGCTATATATATACTTATAATAAGATGTATTTAATATTATTTAGTGAACTAGCAGCGCCCCGCGGTTTTACCCGCGTTGTGCCCGTTCCCGTGGGAATTTCGGGATTTTTTTTACATAAAAACCTTCCTCTTGAATCACTCTACCTATTCAAAATCCGTTGCGTAATTTTAAAGATTTAAGCATACAGACAGACAAACAGTGTGACAGACACGAAAAAGAGACGACTTTATTTTATACTATGTAGTGAAGCTTTCTGCGTAAAAAATAATTAATGTAAAGTGCGTAGGTGTATGTAGGTTACCTTTATTACATAGAACCTAGCTTCTCCAGCTTCTCCCAAGTTATTTAAGACTAGCCGAGCCGCAGCTCGCGGTTTTACCTTGCGCGGTGTACGGTGACACCTTTCATACAAATACAAGGAATACAACGTCACGCGGCCCGCAACCGGCCCGCCACCGGCCCGCACCCGCACTATGTGAATCTTGCGCTTAAGCTATAGATATCAATAATTAATCATCGCAATAATACCTCTTTCTAAACAATACGCTTAAAATAAAACATAAAAAGTGCGGGGAGAGACGCTGTCGCGAGCGTGTCACCCATCTACTGACGAAGGGACACTCAACAGCAACCTCCGTTGTACGTTAGTTCGCGTTTCAACAAATAATTCTAATATTATAAATGCGAAAGTAAATCTGTCTGTCTGTTTGTCTGTCTGTTACGCTTTCACGCCAAAACTACTGGAGCAGTGATGAAATTTTGTACACAGTTAGTCCAGCGGGTTCAACGCGAGTGAAACCGCGGGGCGCTGCTAGTAAGTCATAAAAAGTAAAGTTTCAAATTCAATGTTTAACTTCAAACTGCTTAACGAGTTAGTTGTCAAATATGATGTTTGTTATTTTCATTGACCTAGTTCAGGTATCGTTTGGGTACAGGTATAAATAGTGTTGCTATGGATGCTATTCTAAATGGTGTAACTGTATTACTTAATTGAAACACGTTAATGTCATTATTTTTTGTTCAAACAGGAACTTACATACGTACGTGAAGGACACTCAACAATCTCTTCTCTTCATCGAGTGGATGGCCAACCTGACTAATCCTGGTGTCAGAGTTATTGAGCCGCCAAAGGCCTCTGACATGGCTCAAGTAACGACTACTATCCGTAGAAAGTAACCGGGACCGACGGCTTAACGTGCCCTCCGAAGCACGGAATCATCTTACTTTTCGAGCAATCAGGTGATTCAGCCTGCAATGCATTAACCAAACTGAGGAAAGTCTCACAAAGAGATTTTTGTGAGATATCCCCACCGGGAATCGAACCCGGAACCTCCGAGTCGTGAGCCAGGCGCTCAAACCACAAGACCACGGAGGCTGTTAAACACTCAACAATAACCTCCGTCGTACATAAGTTCCCGTTTGAACAAATAATGATGTTACTGTAGATAAGCTCATATTAAGGTTTAGTGGCGTCAACTGACAAATACTGAACCGGACAAATTCACACACAGTTTATTAGACCCAAACTAAGCTCAAGCTTGTATTAAGGAATCTTATTTGATACTTTTTTACATATACACAAATACTTTATTTAAATACATAATTGTCACCCAGACGTAATTGACACCCAGACCAATAACTATGTTTTCACATATTGTTGACTCCGAACGGAATCGAACCCGCCACCTCCGACCTGGTATGCGCTCTCAAATGCCACTGTGCTAACGAGCTTGCCATAATACTCATAAACCTGCGTTTTGATATTGGAACAGTTACTCCCCGTTTCCTTGTTTTAAACCCTGGACTGCGAAAGAGGGGTGTTAAAGTTTATGTGTTTGCGGCACCGTGCCTCACAAACGGACGGACCGATTTCAATGCCGTTTGATTTATTTGAAAGCCAATTTCTTAGCGGTGGTTCTTAGCTCTGTTTGGTAATCGGAGCCGTTTTTAACTGGGGGGTTTTATTTTATTTCAATTTAACTTTTTGCCTTGTGATCAGACGAATTCAAATTCAAAATTCAAATTCATTTCAAATAAATAAATAAATCGGAATTAAAAGTAATCGGTAACTTATTTGTATATATGTATGAATAAGTGAAGAAAACTTCGTATCATATGATACAAATAAATTAATAACATTATCTTTTCAAAAATATTTCTATTTAATAGCACTGGGTCGTTGGTGAAGTATAAAGGAAGTAAACATTATGAAAAATGGCTGACATTATCTATTACGTATTATCCTCATCATCAAATTGAAATCAGTGAGTGAGAGGTCCGCTGAAGAGCGAAGTGAGGCCCAGGAAAGCTTCTAAGGTTAAGTTCTACTCCATTTCGCGCGGCAGACATAAAAAAGCCTCTAATCTAACTTATTTAACAAGTCCATGATCTAAATACATATAATTGAGATGCGATCGTTCAAAACTTATTGCTTATTCGTTCTCTCTCCGGTTTCACTCAAAATTGCTTCTTGTTTGCTTTATATCGAGTCGCGGCTAATTGAAGATTTCGGTTTTCGAGCTTTATAGTTAGACTAGTAGCGCCTTGCGGTCTTACCCGCGTTGTCCCGTCCCCGCAAGAGTTTCGGGATAAAATGTATAGCAGTTTTCTATAACTTTCGGACGTTTGAACGAGTTTTTAACTTGATACGTTAAGGTTTAGAATTTATTTTAAACGTGCTATATAAGTCAAAAGAAAGGTCGACTTTTATTTCCGCTAATTCTTACAGAAACGGGTACTACGTGTATAAAGCCACGGCTTGCTACTAGTTTATAAATGTAGTAAGTAAGTTAAAACATAGTAATTTTTAATATACCCGGACAAATTCACACACGGTTAATTAGACCCAAAGTAAGCTCTAAGCTTGTATTATGAAATCTAACTAACTGATACTACTACATATACATACACAAATACTTTGTAAGAATATATAATTGATACCCAGACGTCGTCGCTAACAACTACATAATTATGTCTTCACATATTGTTGACTCCGGGCGGAAATCGAACCCGCAATCGCCGACACACTAAGCGCTCTCACTGCCACTGTGCCAACGGGCTTGTCAATTTTGAAATACTGTATATAGATTAAACTCCAAAAATCTAGCATTTGTCACAATTTTCGCTATAATCTAAACGTTGTACCTTTAGACACGTAATTAAACCATGCCACTAGCTGATTAATGATTGAAATTCAGCTTTAAATGTAGGTATTCAAAGATAATATTTCATTGTATTCGCCAACGAGTCACTGAAAGAAATCGATAAAGGTTTTATATTTGGCTTCGTTCGGCCGCAATCATATGGAAGGTGATTAATTTTTAAACTTCATTCTTTTACGCGGTAGAAACTGATTGAATAAATATGTACAATATGGACGGGCTTTAGATCACCAACCCACATAAGGCAAACGTGGTGATTACGTCTAATCCTCTTCAGTGGGACATTACAGGCTTGTACTTTTTAACTTATGTACAGGACTAATTCATACAATTAATAAGACCTAAACTAAGTTTTAAAAGGTACTTATTCTTCTAATCGAGTAGCTTAGTGACCACCCTGGTGTCGGAGTTTAGACCGCCTAAAGCCCTCCGATATGGTCTAAGGATTGAAACATCCGGGACCGACTGCTGCGACCACGGTACTACAGGGATGGTACTAAAGGAATACTAATATACAAACGATAATTCTATATTTATGCACATATGTAGCAATATCGTCTGCTCATATAGTTGTATCCGGAAATCGAACCCGCAATCATCGGAGGCTGTAAACACTTTTAATGTCAGTATCTTTGAATAAAAGAAACCTTCGATTCAATTTTGACATATTAGCTTGCAATTGTAACGAGATACCCCCGCTATACTAAACGGTTTAGCATTCACTTTTTAGTTTTTTTCTTAACTACGGAATTTACTATTTCTACTAATATTCAGACGGGGTCAAAGACCCTCCCACTTTACTCACAAAATATTGGTGTGTTTTTTATGTTATCATAGAATGTCATCAAACAATGTTATCATAGAAAAGTGATATAAAAAAGTAAACATTTTTATATTAATAACATACAAAAATGAGGCAAATATCCCCAAAACTAGGTCCCTACATGTTCAAGTATATCCGTTCAAACCTAATATATGATGTCCTCAAAAAACGAACTCTAGCATTATCAAAATTACTTCCTTATATTTCTAATTTAGCGCTCAAGGATCGGTCAACAATAGATTCGGCGGGGGCGTGTTATATATAACTTCCTACACTTCTAGTCGTCTGGGCCTAAATCTAGGCTGTTTCTGGAGCAGACTTTTGTGGCAATCTCCATTTAGTCTATTACCAAGGATAACGAATTCCAAGTAACTTTTAGTAACTTTTTGTTTGTGCTAAAATGCTTATTTAATTACCTACGTGCCTACGCCGTAAAGCCTACGCCGTAGCATGATGACTACGTCTATGCATAGCCTACGCCGTAGCACATTTCGTAGCAGCCTTGAGTTTTGTTGTGTATTTTTTGAAGCGCTTTTCCATTGCGGTTATTGACTACTAAAACACATCGAGTGATGCAACATTGACATCAAATGAATACATTTCTTCTATCAACCCCACAAATTATACCTAATCTTACATCCCTTACAACCCCAGCAAATAAAAATAATACAATACATTATTTAATACCCATTTACTATAATACAGAATAATATCAATCAAATCACAACCAATCAATCGTTGTTATACAAAAAGTGCGATTCGCGACCTTATTATGTTGGAGTAAAAGTAGTTATGTAAACACGGTGCGTTTCCTCGCGTGCGATCCATCGCGGCGTACGCTACACTAGCCGTAACGCCGCATAAACTATGCCAGCAATGTATGATGTCCAATTCTTTTACGTAACTTTATAGATTTTGGTTCGGTACAAAGTTTTTGTAGGAGTATGGAAAAGTGTTCGGCAAGTATTTTGTACCCGGATAAGAGTTATGATGCAATTTTTTTCCGTTGAAGCGAGATGGATGGACTTGCCTCTCGCTTGCTTACGGGAGTCAATCGGTAAAGTTGGGTAAGATGTAACTTGACTTAGAATGTCAAATACTCTTCTTTTCGACCTCATAAGTTGAAGAGTTTGACGTGTGTGTCTGTTTGTTGATCGAGTTGTATAGTATCTATGTTTCTATATCACGTCCCTGAGTTGATGTTAACAGGTTTTTACTATTGTTAAGTAACTTACCTTAATTCTAGGAAAGGAAAAGGTCTATGTTTACAGTTTTAACCGACTTCAAAGAAGGAAAAGATTTTCAAACAGGATGTCCAAAAATATATATATTTGCTGATCACTCCGTCATTTGAGATTCACAGAATTATTCTATATTAGTAAAAAGAGATTTGTATTCCGAAATAGTCCATAAATCGAACATTATTGATTTTTCAAGCGCTTATTCATATATTTATCTACTTATAACTCAAATATTACTTTCATAATAATTCCAAAACCAGAGCATCTGTCTCTAACCCATAAAAAATCTTTCAATAACTACAATGTATGAACGTTCAATCGATATTAGATCTTATCTCCTTGTAATAAGAGTTGTTATGGAGCAATCACTCGATGTAATGGCTGTTTGCGGTTCTATGCTGTGTTATTGGCAATTGTAATAATACTAGTGATGTAATGTGACTTTGGTTATATATTTTAGATCTTATTTCAATTGTGTTAAGCATTGTTTTCGTTGAGCAAGGAGACAAGCTGAGAGTTGGAGAGAGGACTCGAAGAACGCGACTCACAAAACGAATTTTTTTTAAATAATTTACTGATTCACATCTTGTATAGTCTTGTCGCTTAATATAAACGAATACAATGTAAAACCGTTTACATTACTACCAGTGCCCCGCGGTTTAACCCGCTTGTGCCCGTTCCTAAGGGAATTTAGGGATGAAAAATAGCCTGTAACCTTCCCGTTGAATGTGGCATTACAATAAGAATAATTCCAATCGAACTGGTAATTCCCGAGATTATCTCTAACATACAAACTTACAAATACCTTTTTATAATATGAGTATAGATTAGCTTGAGCCGTACGAACAGTTGAAGAGGATGGCAAAGGATAGAGAAAAGTGGGACGCTATCTATAAAAGAGCCCAGCTCTTAAGTTTAAGAAGACTTTATTTGGTAATACTTAAAGTTTCACACCATATCCATAAACACTCTTTCACTAAAACACCTTTTATAAAGTGTTTTGTCACTTTTGCACTTTCGAAAATAGTATACGTCAGAAAGAGACAAACCATTAAAATTTGATAGCTAAAATGCTGTTTGTGAATAGGCTTCCATTATATTTATAATCCAATTTAATAGGTCCAAACACTTAAGGGCGGAAGTTAAACAAATAAATTATGACACTGAGGTTGTTTATCATCATTATTTCGAATTCGTTAGTGGCCAACCCTGGTGTGGGAGTTTTTAGACTGTTGTTTATGTAACCTAAACCTAGACTACCGGACCTGCCAAGTTCGCCTTTTGTGTAGACATGAGAGCGTGTGACTTGGGGTTCCAGATGACCTCGCCACGGGCGGCTCAGGTTGACTCGACACTTTGCTCGTTGCAGGAAGACTTGGAAGTATGAACGAGCATGTTCGAGCATAAAATTACTATAACTGTGACTACCTCTAGATATGTCAGAGAAATGGGAGGAGAGATGTCATTATTTTTACTTTTTTTATTCTTTATAACGAAAGAGCCTCTACCCTGTTATTTTTTATAGATTTTCATGTCCAAATCATTAATTAAATCTCTACTTATGGAAGTGTTCGACGTCTCTGAGTACGGGTGTAACACTTTGACTCTGTTAGTATTCTTAACTTTACATGACTCCAATTTAAAATCCGGAACCACCAAAAAATCACAAACAAAATTGAAGCATAGGTAGTTGTCAAAGAGTATAGTTTCCTATCAATTTGTGAAGTGGGCAGTCTTTAACCTTCCTAGCCAGACAGCCTTGAAGGGCGCCCGTCGGTCTAGGGCCCGGGGGCGGGGGCGGGCCTCCCCCGCCAACCCCTAGTGTTTGGGTGTAAAGATCTCTAGGATCTCACTTCTACCCTTTGATATTGTTTTTTATCAATTTATTTCATTAGTACTCACATTTATCATTTATACGTATATTCCTAAATTCTAGATTGTATTTTTACTTTTGGTGTAAAAAACTGACGGCTGATTTTTGACGGCTGACCGACGGGACTGAAGTTTTGTAGATGAAAATACCTAGATATTTGAGACATGTCTAGTTTAGAACTTAGTAGTTTGGGATGTGGGGTAGTAGTGGATGTGGGCCTTTTTAGCATCAATGATTTTCAGCAAAATAAGCTGTGAGCTTTGACAAGGAAACGTTTGGATTACAAGACATGTGTCGATGGATTAAAGATCTGTTCTCGCTAGGCGTGCTGCAGCAGGCAGCAATTACTGCCGAACGCAAGCACCACTAGAGGTTTCTCTATGAATCTCTATGAAATTTTGAGACCGGCAGTTGCTGGCTGTAGCAGCGGTTACCACCGAAAACAGACCTTAAACACTTTAATTTACTTCCAACTGACGTAACTTTTCTTAATGTTATACAACATGTATTTAACGTACAAAAATCCACGAACCAAACCTAACAACATCAACCACCGAGTAGGTATAATAAAACACATGAATATTTCACACATCAATAATAACGAATTGACATCCATTTGTCAAATTTCACCCTTCCAGGGGAGGGTGGGGCGAGACGATTATCGCGTAGATGAATCGATTATTTTTACAAATTAGGTGATTCTTTACGATATCTTGTTATGGATATTGAATTAAACCATTTTGCTTTTACAGAGCTTAATAATAATAAAAGGCCGGGCTTCCCCGGGACTTCAAGGGGAAATACTCATGTAGTAATAGTTAATTAAATAAATAAATCTTAGTTTTCTTATGTGTACCTATTACCTTTATGCAGTAGGCAAGCGTGGTGATTACGCCTAGTCCCCCGCACGGTATATCTTCAGTGGGGTGAGAGGCCTTTGCCCAGCAGCTGGACATTACAGGCGTACTGCCATATTCATAAACTCTCTCTAATTAAAACAATGTTAGTGAGTGTTTTGTCTCTTTTGCTCTTTGGAAAATAGCGTATGTCAGAAAGGGACAAACCATTTATGGCTAAAATGCTGCTAGTCAGCGTTTAAGAATAGGCCTTTATAATTTATTTTACTTTACCTATCACGTATTGTTAGATTTCCGAGTAAACTGTAAATTAACCTTTAACACACAAAGAGGGATGTGATTAATTTTATTTTACTTTACCTATCATCACCTTTTGTTAGCTTACCGTTTAAAATAAGTAAATTAACCTTTAACGCAAAAAGTAGGATGTGATTAATTGGACGTGTCTGTGGCATCGTATTTCTAAAGAATCGACCGATTTCAATTAGTTTGAAAGGTTTTCATGTTGAATGTAATCAACTGTCAAAAGGTGAAAAATAGTTAAAAGTCTTAAGGTAAATTGATTTCATAATTATTTATAACAACATGAGTAGGTACCAATTCCGTTTCACCTTTCAGAAATGAGATCACCTTGGTCACAGTAAAAACGTGATAAACCATGACATAACCAAACAGGTGGCCATCAAATTACCCTATTTTACCCCCAGTGTTACCCATTACCCTCACACCGATCAGTATTGCCATCTTAAAACATTAATATCCGAAAAAATGGTAAAAGCTATATTTTAGCATGTAACGTGTATTTTTTCCCGAAGCCTTCTGGATTTACGATATTTTTACGATCTTTCGTTTTTTATGTTTTTTTTATATGCACAGTCGCGTAGGCAATGATTGCTGGGAAAATAATTATTAGGTCTTCATGGGTAAATTGTGACGAGGGGGTAACAGGGTACAGGGTAACTGCACGTGCCGGGGTAGCGTCGCGCGCGATGTACCCTGGGTTATGACGTCATTTTATTACGAACAACCATAAGGTAAAATTTTTTCGTAGTTTTGTTTTATTAATGTTTTTTACTGTTTTGGATTGTAACGTTTTGATGGTAAAGTTTATAGCTCGGAAGAGGGCGTGCAGGGGAGGAATTATGTTATTTAAACTGCTGTTTAAATAATATTATTTTCCCCCTAAAAAGAAAGCATAAAATATAGCATAGGAAAAAAGGAAGCATAGTGGTTTATAGAGGTGCCATTACAGTAAGTCGTTCGCTGCATACGCAGTGACAGCTACAGTGTTATAATTACGGTCGTCAACCGCATGCGGAGAAAGATTACACCGGTCAAACGATTCGGTATTAAGAAAACTAATTACTGTTCGTCTATTTGTGACTTTTTGGACTAGTTATTGAATAGTACTTTTGATAACTCATGTGACTTAATTTAACGTGTTTAATGTTTATTTTACTGACTTTCAACTAATGCTGTACCAGATCAAAACAATCATAAAAACATACGAATTATTGAATGAGTGAATATGGTGACACAACCTTTCAAAGATAATTACATATTAATTCCATTTGCTTCTCTTTTTCGTAGTAAAATTGTCTTTCAGATCGTTTTCAAATACTTGTAATCCGCTGAGTTTAACGCAACCCTTAATGTTTAATAAAACATTTTAATTACGACAACTTCTTCCGTGGACAACACAACAGCACGAAACTTTGGCATCGTCTCCTTTCCTTCAATAATGTACCTTATTGTCTACGCTTAGAGTCGAAATAAGGGATTGTCGATTTGTTTAAAGTAGTAGTTGGAATGTGTACTGTGAGTAAAAATGTCCGCTGTAGAATATAGTGGGATGGTTTATTCCGTTCACAATTTTAATACTCGTTTGAGAGGTCCGTGTATGTGAACCATTTGGGCGTTTTAAAGCTAACGTTAAATAAACTGTATACGGATAATATAAGGGGTGTGTCATGTTTGTTATTCTTTTTTCAAAAATGTCACTGGGTGCCATCGCTATCACTGTTCATGTTCATGTTTATTTTCATTATTAAATCAGATCCTCTTAGTACCAGGATTAAAAATAAACTACCAACTGGTAAACTGTGAGTAAGTTCGAGTGGGTTAGTGGCCAACTCTGGTGTCAAGTATCACTTAACAGATTCCGACCTAAATCTCAATTGGCGTGTGTCATGTGACGGCTCTGCCAAAGGGCTTTACAATTTACAGCGTGTAAGTAGTAAAACAAACTTGGAACGTTTTTATGCGTAGCCTTCGACGTATAACGCAGGGCTAACCCGACTCAGTGAATAATATAATACGCAACAATCCCTTGCCAATTCGAGACCATTTCATGAAACACAAACTATAATCCTAACGATCCTTTTCCGCTCTCAATAAAGCCCTGGAAAACCTTTTAAAACTGTCATCAAATAAATTATTTACACGCAACAAATAGGTCGTTGAACCGACAAATTAATTTAGCGTAATAGCAACCCTAAGGAATAAATTAAATGAATTGGCAACCCTGTCTTGTAGTGCAGTCCGCAACGCATGGCTTTATTTTAAAATATAATGGCTTTACTGACTAATGTCCTAGTGTTCTCGTCACGGCCAAGATAGCTGCATCGAGGCGGACTTTTTATTTATTTTTTAAGTTATCCGCAGTGAGCTGGTTTGAAAAGAGGCCACTAGGGTTACGAGAGTTTTAGCACGATCGTTCCTACGTCCATTTTGAATGAACTAGTTTACTAGATGCAAAAAAACAAAAAAATAATTAAAAAGGTTTTACCCGCGTTGTACCCGTCCTAATGCAAATTTTGGGATTAAAAATAGCCTATAACCTTCCCGTTGAATGCGGCTATCTAATATAAAAAGAATTATTCAAATTAGACTGGTAATTCCCGAGATTTGATCGAACATACAAACAAAAAACTATTTATAATATTATATAAGTATAGACATGTGTGATGTTGGAAGCAGAACGCAACATCTAGTGTTCTGTTGAACTCGCCAGTTCGCACCTTGTAAACTTGCTCAATCTTAACATTTAATCATAATCTAAGTTAAATAAATAACTTATTAATAAACTTAAACAAATACACATCGACCAACACACACTTATAAAAGTTACTTTTCTGAAATCCGTTAACCTTTAAGAGCAAGTTCAACAATACATCAACACACAAATCAAACAATAAACATACGTAAATACGTTTACACTTCGCTACGTGCGTAGACGTAGACGTAGTACGTGTAATGTCAACCAGAGGTCACCTCTAGGCTCTCGTTTCATTTTATTGTAAATGTACACACTACGGAGATAGCGGTCAACTAGTATTACACCATATTTGTTTTTTTATAAACAATACTCTAAACAATTTGATCTATGTCTTCTAAAGATGTCAATAGTGGATAGTCTGACAGCTGAATTTGTTTATTCGAAAGAATATGATGGTTGTCTGCATTGGGCAAACGACTGCGGAAAACGGAAACGGACTTAGGCGGATAACCTAGTACGAAGATGACGTCGCGATCAAAGTATATTAGGAATACGATTGGTTATAAAATGACGAACATAATAAGTTTCAGTTTGTAGACATACCTGTTCCAGAGAGATTTGAAATAACTTCAACATGATCGATGCACTTGAGTTTTTTTCTTAAGCCTAATATGACAAAGAGATAAAATTTTGAAGTTTTTTGTTTGATTGTTTGTATGTTCGAGCTAATCTTGTGAGTAATTCCGAAGATTGGGAATTACTTTTCCTATTTGGATAATTATTTTTTAATAAATAGCCACATTCAACGGGTAGGTTATAGTTTATTTAATATCCCGAAATTCCCACGGGAACTGGCCCAACGCGGTTAAAACTGCGAAGCGCTGTTAGTGTAGCATATTTTTATAAATATAGTAGCATGCGGCGACTGCATCAGTGTGAAGTAACTATCTGTCACCTAATTAGGACTTAATTGGCATTCTGCAGCCGATGTTCTGTAACTGCAGTACATTGAAACACGACCGCATGCTGCGTGCAGCGAACGACTGGGTTATACCAAAAATGGTCTTCGTTCAATGTTGCTGATAGTCTGTACTTTAATAGTATTGACAACTTTTACAGTCTACGAGAGCTTAATATAATTATCTGAGCTTTAGATAAACACAACAATACTTTATTTATTTACGATCAAATGGTTTTATTCAAATACATTTTGTTGATGTTTTTTGGCTAGATATATTTGGTGGCTTCAATATGAATCTAAAATGACTGAAATCTTAATCTGGCTGTTTTGAGTGAATCCCTCATTACAACTCAAGGCAAATGTTCAACAATGGATGTATGCAAATAATTTTATGATAATCCTATCCTACTAATATAATAGGCCAAAAGGCCAGCCCTGGTGTCGGAGTTTTCTCACAAAGTTTGATTGAGACAACCGGGACCGACTGCTTAACGTGCCCTCCGATGCATGGTAGCGCTCAGATTGCCACTATCGGCCATCCATCCAAGTAGGGTCGAGTTTCACGTTGTCTAACAATCGCAATGAGCTACCAGATATATGGTAATGTTATTGGAAAGAACAATTGTTAAATGCATCACTAGTCAAGTCACATAGGGTTGTCAAAACAAGAATTTATGTTCTTGTTAATGACTGAAATAGTGAAGTGCGCTGTTGGGACTAACATACGTCTCGTTCGCGTGCTAGACAACCATAACGTTACAAAGACTAACTAGGTAGTGTTTAACTAACGTATAACATTGAATTACGGTCGTTTTGTTTTGATAAACGGTAAAGGCACATAAATATTATTCGCTAACAGGTACAGTAGTTATAAACAAAGTTAGGCTTAACTTTTCTTGAAATTCGTATACGATTTTCAAGAAAAGTTAAGTTAAGTCTTAGGTATACTTAAGGGGGCTTGCTCAATAACTCTTAAATCTATTTTGTATCTAAATATGTTTAAGAAACAAAAGCTATTCGAAAAATTGGGTTTTAAATTGCACGAAATAGAACACTTTTTAAAACTAACGTCTTTTGTTTTTAAAACTTATTAAGGCGATAAATATCACGATAATAATTATTTTAAACCCGTAATATAGATTGGCTTTTCATTGACTTCTCGTATTGTCGACACGTTATAGCAAAGAAAATAATAGCGTTGTTTTACAAGCTGTGAGCCGGTGAGTTCACTTCAATGCAAGCATCACACAGTAGATCATATTCTACTTTTGTCTTAAAAATTCATCGACTAAGAACATCAACAGCAAATTAGGGTACTATTAAGCAACATGCAGCTAGATCTCAGTTTGTATGAATGTTCGCTAATGGGATTTCTAAGCGCTACCGTGCTTCGGAGGGCACGTTAAATTATCGGTTCCGGTAGTTGCAATCGTACCTTGAGGTGGTCTAAACATTCCGACAACAGGGTTGGCCACCAACCTGTATGAACTTACTTAATTGTGAGTGCTTCGATACAACTAAGGCAGTTTTCAGTTTATTTATAGGTATAGCCAGTTTAAACAGTTTACCAAAAGTGTGATCCCACTCCAAGCCGTCTGAAACCCAGAGGGTGGCTTTACCCTTGGAAACAAAAGTAAAAACAAAATTATGAGTCAAACTCAATAAGTACTTGAAAGTTCAAACACCTTCTGTCGTATCCACAAATCTTGTAATATCGAAAACTGAAAGGGTTGGTCCCCTCGATTACTCTGTCTGACGGTTGATTGGTTTTACCCAACTTTCAAAAATATTGGTTCGACTTTGTGTAAATTTGGTCGCTTTTGTGTGATTTTGAAAAGTGTTGTTGAATTTTTGGGAAGTTTCGACTTTTGTTATGACCGTACGCAAATTTCGAAATGGGACCCCGTGTTTATTTTATAAAATAGCATATATATAATACTCTTCAATTCAGAAAAATCATCAATCATCAAAAAAAACCTTTATAAAAATAGGTTCACTGGTTTAGGCGTTACAATGCCACACAAACAGTCGTGTCAACACATAATACCCCTCATTACTATCAGGTGTTAAAACTTAAACAACAAACAATATAAGCACACCCTAAACATGTCTCACTTAAAAAATATGGACATTCTCAACTTCAATACCAATAAGATCTAAATTCCCATGACACACCCAACCGGTCAAACACGCGAACCAAACACAAATTACCCGAAAGGGACACGTCAAATTACACTTTGTTGACTTTGAAAAAAACTCGAAGCAACTTCTACCGAGTTTCAAAACTTTGGTTTTATATTAGTTAAACAATCTGGTTTCTTTCGGTTCACAAATTACTTTTTTATGTTCGAATTTGATGGCGCATTAAAATAATGGGTTTTATTTCAAATGGGTTTTATTTGGAATCGGTTTTAGGTAGCTAGCTTGTTTGAGAAAATTGTGCCGTCGAGCTTTACATTAATTTAGAAAAATATCTGTTTGTTTTAAATATCGACTATTGCTTCACATTCGTCTCGGTGGGGCTGGATGGTATGAATGGCTGGAAGTTCGAGTAGGTTAGTGGCCAATCTTGGTGTAGAAGTTTTTAGACCCCCTAAAGTCACTCAACTAAATATCATTAATTAAATCTCTACTACGGAAGCATTTGACGTCTACGAGCTATAGTCTTTATGCGAATAGTCGCAGTTGCCATCGCTTGTACTGTAGCACCACTGTAATTCTCATTTTTTTCTTTACATATGTTATTATTAACATAATTTAGGTAAATAGAAATATGTAAATAAAGACAGATAAACGAAAAATTAATAAAACCTCGAAATTTTACAACCACAAACAATTATAGTCTATATTTTACTACACTACGTACTACCATAGTCAACAACTAGAAGTAGGTCAAAAATACAAACGAAAAAACAAGCATTACAACCACCTTACAGTATTAATATTATCTGCGTATAAAACTATTCTGCCAACTTCTCCATCTAAGTTAAACTAATAAACTAGCATTCCTAGGTTCTAGGGTGGAAACTTAAGTACTAATCCTCCTCTTTTATAGTGCAATGTAAATCAAATCTAGCTCCAGACTTTCTAAGTGTACTATTATTGTTAACATACTTTTAAAACTCTCCCAATTTGCTCTCATTATAGATAAACTATATTGTTCAAACTATAACGTATTTAATACAATATGTATCCGTCGTTTCAAGCGGATTATATCATTGGTGGTCACTCTTTCTAGGCCGTCACTACGACTGGTGTAAAACACATCGGGATCGGTTCCTCCGTTTAAGAGCTACGGTACAGACAGACACACGCACACACACAGACATCGAAGTGATACTTATAACAGCCCTCTAGCGTCGGGGGTAAAATACTAAACATAACAAAAATTTAATTGAAAATACTAAACTGCGTAGCCTTTTGGTTTTCAGACCATACGTTGATTTAGATACTTATACATACATGTGTTCTATTAATTTAAGTATCATAAAAAATAGGGATTACCTGAATTTTCAGTGTATAGATCTTTTAGGTTACTGGCAAATACAAAACCTCCTTTTTTGCAATCAGTTTATCGCTTTTTTTTTCTATCAAAACGGTAGACACAGACAAAGCTCATTAGTTGTATAATAGTCTAGATTTTTTATGAAACAGATACTAACCTACTTATCATCTTGTTGTCTAGTTCTAGATGTTTAGGGCACTAATGATCTGATTTATAGGCTACCTAATGTGTCTGGTCTAGACATATGATCGGCAGACGGAATCATAAAACATTATTGATGTTATTTTGATAACCGATTGATGGATACTTAAATGAGTTTTGTGATGAAAAAATATTATACGTAAGCTCAAGTAAGTTACTAGCCTAACTTGCTTAAGTCTAACGATTGAAACAACCGGGACCGACAATTTAACGTGCCCACATGTTTCACAAAACACGGTAGCGCTTGGTTCGAAATGCGACCACCAGCCACCCATCTATCAGTACACGTTGCTTAACAATCCTTATTTGCTTGCTATTTTATGAAACGGAAAAACTCAGTTAGTTTTGAAAGCAATCTAATACTTCGACACTCAGGGTGGTTTCTGACCTGTTTATTGCCGTTTGTGTTTTAAAGTATCTGAAAAACATTTCAGGGAATATTTCTATTTCAAGCCTTATGAACACAGTAGCAGTGCCTCGCGGTTATATCCGCCTATAACCTTCCCTTTGAATGTGGCTTTCCATATATATTTCAATCCTATTGGTAGTTTCTCCCAGTAAAAAAACCCAGACTCTAGCAGAAGACGCCGCGGCAGACCAAAACGGAGATGGCGAGACGAGCTTGACATGTACTTGTCCGGTTGGTGTCAGGAAGCTCTTGACAGAGCTGAATGGAAGAAATGGGGGGAGGCCTTTGCCCAACAATGGGACACTTAGGGCTTTAATAATAAAAAATAATAATTGGTAGTTTCTGAGATTAGAAATTAATAATATCACCACTCGATGGATGTTCTATCTAATTATTAAAATTTGTTTGTATGTTTTCCCTGTTACCAGTAATTATTATTATTCATATTTTATATTCTGTTTTTATTATTATGATTTGTTTAATTTCTTTTTATTATTGTGATTTGATGCTTTTAGTTTGTAAGTTTTTCAATTGATGTAATTGGGTTCCCGTTTTAATTGAAATAAATCACTACATAGTATAAAACAAAGTCGCTACTTTTGTCTGTTTGTTTGTCTGTATGCTTAAATCTTTAAAATTACGCAACGGATTTTGATGCGGTTTTTTGTAATTCAAGAGGAAGGTTTATATGTATAAAAATTTCCGAAATTCCCACGGGAACGGGTACAACGCGGGTAAAACCGCGGGGCGCTGCTAGTAAATAAATAAATCTAAGCGCTTCCGTGGCGCTTCAGAGGTACGATAAACTGTCGGCCGGTTGTCATAATCGATAGACTACGGGAGGTCTTTACGCGGTCTTAAAGCTCGCACCACCACTAGCCTACTGGAACTTAATTAGGGTACAATATTTAATTAATTAGTTAACTCCAACTTGCTTGCTCACACAATTACATCAAAATGAAACATACATTTCAAACAATCCCCGAAGTTTCCACAATTACTTCTATTGATAAAATATTGTTATTACGAGAACACACGACCCCTCCTCTTTGCGACCGGTTAATTAACTCCCCCTAACACAGTTCTATCTAATTACACTTCATTTTGCGTGGTTGAGTAATACATTAACAGTCCCGGTGCCGGCGAGTTTTTCCGGGGTGGAATGAACATTAGTTCTGGAAGGGTCGCCATCATTATTAAGTTTTGGTGAATAGGTATGTCTTCATTTCCTGGTGATTGTGGAAAATTATATCTTGATGTTAGTGAGAGGCCTCTGCCCTGCAGTGGACAATTACTGGATAATACAATCTTTACTAATAAAATAAAACTAAAGAGTCTGATTTTTGTTTTTTTAAACGTGCCAATCTCAAAAACTATGAATCCAATTTGAATAATTCTTTTTGTAATGAATAGCCACATTCAATGGGCCGGTTATAGATCATTTTTCATCTCGAAATTTCTACAGGAACGGACACAACGCGAATGCAACCGTAGGGCGCTAGTAGTTACATTATAATTGTATTAAGTGTACATCACAGTGAGTCTATAGGCCTTTATACCGTATTAGGGCATTTACGCCCTACTCACGGACGTCAAGTGCTTAGTAGACATTTAATGAGTGATTTTGACATGTTACGTATGAACAATTACGTGAAATAATTAAGAGTTGGTTTAATGAACGTCTATGAGTGATTCAGTTAAAGTAAAACCTATATATTTGTTTAATAAGGAGATTACCTATATTCTATGCAATATATACATAATCTAGACATACCTAGTAGTACTATAGTGGTGACTAGTCGTTATTCAAACTAGCATATTTGTTAAAACACAATATCTCAAAGTTGTATATTAATCAATATGTTACAGTGTAAACTAATAACATACTGGTGGAAAGATAAGGCATATTTTCAAAACTATTGTCGGCCAAAAGTATTGTTACTTTAATTAATATAGGTACTCTCTTGCTTTACAAATAAGTAGGTAATCATTTAGAATGGATTCAAAATGTGTTTAATCAAATGACTCCAAAGCCTCTTCCAAATAAATAATTGAAAACAATTATTTATTTATAATGAACTATATTTTTTTAATTAAATAGTAATATTATATTACATCCATTTTGCAAAATAAATATCAACTTTAAAAATTATGACGCTCAGAAATTGTGTCCTATTTTCCATCCAGTAAAAATGTCCAAACTAATTCTGCAGATGCACTTCCAAAACGTCAAATGTCATGGCGACCCTCGCGACACTCACGGTGACCCACATTCAGACACGAGGGGATGTCACCGACTAACCAGAACAGTTTGTTAATAAAAAAACAACCATAATTCCAGTGACATAATATTCATTTTTGTTTGAAGTAGTGGTGTTGTGAGATTAAGATGTTTGATGGTTGGTACGTGGTGTTGAGGCCTACAGTGGGAAATTAAAGGTTTATGTTACTTCGTACTACTAATTAATCGTTTTAAAATTCTTTAGGCTTTCTTTACTAGTTATCGCTAGAAGAATATAACTTAATAACATGGATTCTAGGTATATTTATAATTTAGACTTATTTATAGTAAAAACTATAGTATTTAAAGTCGAATTGACACAATAAGTAATAAAACACACAATTTCTAAAATTAATAAATATAAAAAGGAGTTTGTTGGGAGGCATTTTCTCGTACGCACTCCGTTTAAGAAATTTCGCATTGCATCTATATAAATTACGAAACTTCAGTCTCTAAGCAGTTTCTACTAAAAGCGAATCCAATGCCACTAATAATAAAATCCTCTAGGAAAACAGCCGTATATCCTGAAGTGTCAGTGCACTGACGTCCAAGTAATAAGAATAAATATAATATGTACAATAATGCAATGCCGACATCAAACACAGACAATCGTAAAGTCGACACCATGCGTCGATCACGTGTCGCCATCGATCCATCATCTGAACGTTAAACATATCCTAAAATCATCCTATGTCCAGTGATAGGAGGTCGGGAAGAGGCGGCAACGTCGCACGCAAATACGCGCATCGATCCGCCGGGCCGCAACACCCCCCACCCTTACCGCCCACCCCCCAAAAGACCCAAAAGCCAGACATAAACACCAGCACGCATATACGCACACACACGCACACAAAAGAAATCGTCTAATGTGTTCTGCCAAATGAGCCGTGCTCAACTCGATCGTCTGCATATTATTTGTATTTTGCCTGCCGAATTTGAAATTTTAATTGAGTTTAAAATCCGTTTTTATATTATTCCAAGTCCAGTTCATTATTCCAAAAGTTATTAGAAAATGTGGAATTATTATTTAAAGTATGCGGTCAAATTGAAATCGATGTCCAATTAACATGAAACTTTTTTGGTGAAAACCATCTTCCAAATCAAATCTTAAGCTAAAACATAATTTTAAAATCATTGACCCCTTTAATGTTTCCTTATATAGTAAAGTAATTTTAAAACCCAAATATGACAAAAGCTTTAGTACTAATAAAAGTTATATGATTGCATTTCAAAATATTATTGAAGGTAGAATGGAGAATGATAAATGAGGTGAAAGTAATGAATGTAGTAAGGTTATTAGCGAGCATGTGCTACCCCGTGGGAGGTTAATTGAACCCACGTGGAGCAATTATTTACATCCACTCCCCACGTGTCTTAACACTAACTAGCACAATACAACGAACACACGGACACGAGCACATGCATGAAGTACACGAGTACACCACTAGCGAAGCAATGCGGAGGAGCTGACTAAAAATGAAGAAATAAGATGGTGAATTTACAGACATTCTGGTTTAATGTTTTTACTCGCAACTTATGTAGCCGATATCGCCTTTATAGCGACGATATAGAGTCCACATTGCTGTGAAAACTTTTATGACCTCATCCAAAGACTAGAATATAGAGATGTACTTTTAAAGTGATTGCTTCATGCCATAAAATTGGTTTTCAGTTAAGTAATATCGTAGCGTGCAAGGAAGCAGAGAATTTCGGTCTTAGGATACAGAAAATCAGTTCAAATTGTGATGATGGTGCAAATGGTAGGAGCTATTGCGAGAAGCGGTGCTGGTGGCTCAGCGCTGGTGAAGCGATGCTGCCTCTGGTACAAATATAGCATCGCGCGGTCCCGCGACGACACCCTAAATAGGGCACGTGGTCGCCAAACAAGAGGCCGCAAAAATATCAACTCACATTAGCCACGAACGGATACAGTCCAAGAGAGTCTTATACAATTAACGTTTGATATTAATTGTATACAAATGTAAGGAGACACAGTCAACAGTAACAGGGTGTTCTCGAGTGCGGGCGGCGCGTGTTGCTTCGCGGAGTACACATTTGGTAGTATCAGCGCGTCATGGCACGTGCGCACGTCGCGGCGGTCTCGACTCGACTGAGGCGCCTCGCAGCCCCGACCCCCTCCGCCCGCGCGCGCCGCCTCCCCCGCCGCCTCGCGCCCGCGCCCCACCCCGCTGCATCCTTCAAATGCTCCCTGATAATCGAGAGAAAATACTCCATACAGCTGCAATCGGAACGCCGCATTCTATGTTTTTTTGTGCATGCGTCAGGCAGTAATTGCATCAGTGTCCATGGAAGTGTATGCGCGGTCAGCGCTCGCGGGCCGCCGGCAGCGCTGCAGCGGCTGCTGCGCGCTCGTGACGGACGCGTGACTCCGCTACACAGCCTCATATTTAACAAGAATATAGACCATGAATATAGATGCTCCATTTTGTAGGACAACCACGTTTCCATGTAAAATTATGATCAGTTGAGACGAGACGAAAAAATCAAGTTCTGTTTGTTCTATGACGGTTACGTCGTAAATTAAATGAACTAGCCGCCTCTACGATGGGGCTGGTATTACTCCAAAAATCTCACATATATTTTCGTTCCCTGTTCAAGATTTATATAGCATTGGAACACTTTTGGTCCATTCTATTTTTAAAACTATTTGGATATTTTCGACGACCCTTTTGACATTTTTAAGATACGAGTATCATCCTTTCTAATATTTGTACCAAAATGCCATTTTAAAACAGTCAAAACATACCTACATACTAACAACATACAGTATTAAATTATCGAATCTCATAACCGTCGTAGTCATTGTAGACATAAGGTCTACGCCGCTACGCCGTAGCAATTCGTAGCCGGCGACTATGAGCGCCGTGTTATGGCAATATTTTTGGTAAATGGTAAACAGTGACATCTAAAAATTTAACTGCTTAAAATCTACTGTCATGAATAACTCTTAACGGCTTTATGTAGATTTTGCTTTATTTGTTTTTTGTCTCTTTTGTTTAGGTATAAGGAATTGTAAATTGTAGAACATGATGAAATACTCGTAGTAGATAGTAGCGGCCCACGATTTTACCCGCGTTGTGACCGTTCCTGTAGGAATTTCGGGATGAAAATAGCCCATAAACTTCCCGTTGAATGTAGCTATCTATTACAAAAAGAATTATTCAAATCGGACATATAATTCCCAAAATTAGCTCGAACATACAAACAAACTTACAAATTTTACCTTTTTATAATATTAATATTATATATATTATGTGATATTATTTATTTACTCCACTTATTATTGCTTCTCAAAGCTTCCTATATTTCGTATATTTTGTATCATCCAAAGTAATATTAAGTACCGATTGCATAATAACACTTTTATGATTTTACAAGTATTCATCTGCTGCTCTACATTTACTGTTACTTAGCACTGTTTATTATCCAATAATATCTAAAAACATGAACTTAATATGAATATGAACGTGTAAACATATAAATAAGCCCTATATGTAAGTGGATAAGGTATACTTTGGTGTGTCATAAATTTTATTAACACTTTCCTCGGATGGAAGGGAAATGAAGGGGTAAGAATTATTTTATTGAAAATAATAGAACATATGTTACAGTCCAAACTCATAACCTGTCACAAATAATTTTGCCTGAATAATACTGACAAAAGTCGTAATGACAGCACGGTCTGTACTTATTCTATAATTTGTTTTTTTGACAGCACGGCCTGTACTTATTCTATAATTTGTTTTTTGAGCACGGCCTTTACTTATTCTATAATTTGTTTTTTTGCCAGCACGGCCTGTACTTATTCTATAATTTGTTTTTTTTAAAAGGCGTGCCCTGCGGTCCTACCCTCGTTGTACTTGTTCCCGTGGTAATTTCGGGATATAATGTATCCGATTGTGTTATTTTTATGTATAACTGGAACTCCTATATTACTGTAAAGTTTCATCCAAATATTACTTAGTAGGATTTTAACTTCAGCTTTACATAATGACTTAATTACAGAAATTAAAAATGAAAATGACTAAAAATACTACTTCGTTACAGACATCACTTTACTTAAACAATGTTAATATTGCGCTAGTTTTGAAGCTGCAAGTTAGCGAGTTGACTTAAAAGCAAGCATCACACATAATAATATACCCGGACAAATTCACACACGGTTAATTGCACCCAAAGTAAGCTCTAAGCTTGTATTATGGAATCTAACTCACTGATACTACTACATATATGTACATACAAAAATACTTTATATGAACATGTTTTATTTCAAGTTGTTATTAAATTATTTCGAGTAAGTTAGTGGTCAAATCTGTTGTCGAAGTTTTAGACCACCGAAAGGCCTCTGACATGCTACTATCGGCGACCCATCCAAGTAGGGGCCGAGCTACACGTTGCTTAACAATCGCAATGAACTAACATTATGAGGTCCAGGCTAGTGAGCTAGTGTCATAAAAACTCGCTGGATTGCAGCTTGTAAACTAGCTCTATCTTAACAATGCCATACAAATATTAAAATAAATAAAAAATCCAATGAACTGATAACTCCCAATTTTACTTATCAAGTGCAAACCAAGTTGTATTACTCACAAACCTACCCCTAACCTGCGACCCCAGTTCTCACCCCGCGACCCCCGCGGCACTATTAACCACCTAATTGTCATGTAATTCCAAGGCTCTTTAACCTTGAGATCGGAACCTCGCAACTCGACAAAAAGAGTTTAAGCACAAACATCAGGCCTCGCCCCATGCCGCGCCGTCTCGTCTCACGCGACCGCAGAGAAAAAAGAATATAACCACCGAAAAAGTTTAGAGAAAACTAGTCTTTAGTGTTGCGAAAATAAGAGCGGGTGTTGTGTCCAGCTTAGAATGATTGTAGGGGTGTGTAGCGGGCTTGTTCCGAACGTCCTCTAAGAAAATAGAGACAATACGATTATAGTATAGTAGGATGAGGAGAATGGGTAGACGGATTTTGAAGAACTTTTTTAGGTTAGTTTGTTAGTTGAAAGTACATTTTATTTATATATTAACCCTACTATTAAATGATCTTCCGTTACTGGAGTTTTTCAGTAGGTTATGCTGAAATATTGTAAATGGAAAAAGTCATGACAGCTAATAGATATTTTGTATATAAGATAAGATTTTGTACCTGTAAAGTGTTAACGTTCGTTTTATGATTGGATAGCAACTGAGCTTCCGTAAGGTTCTTGTATATAACCTTGAATAACTAGATAGATGAAAATCAAAGATAAGAATATAAAGTAATAGGTAAGTTTATATAAAACCACCTTCTACTATTTTCCCCTATCCCCGAAACCACCCGAATATTATTATGTATAATGCAATAATTTAGACTATCCTCTACTTATCTCTTTCCCTCCCATTACCAGCCCATCTCCCATCCCTGTCTAGTCGATCTTAGGATTTTTTATTTTTAACATTTGCGCTTCGGTACTGATTGATGGCGAGTTCCGAGAACCGAAACTGGGTGGTTTTAGTGCACTCGTCTGCCAATAGATGTCACTGTTTCGAGTTCCGAATTTGAAACTCGAATTGGCGGCAGCGTACATTGAAAACCGTTTATAATAATTTGTTTAGGGCGTTGGCAACACTGGCATTAAGATTTGTTTTTTTAGAATAAGTTTAAATATCGTTCGATCTACTTAAGTAGTTTTGATTGTCTGTGGTAGTGTTGTCAGGGTGGGGTAAATCGAACTACCCGAGTTTTGGGGAGATGGGAGATGGTTTGGGTGCACGCATATTACCTGTTGGAGGTTTTGTAAAAACATTGTTTGAAGTTTAACTATTTCATATAGTACCTAGAGCTAAACTGAGAGTTAAAAATGGTTTTGAAGTAAAACGATAAATAAGGAGATGAATAATAACAAAAAAATGTTTCATAGTGTTAAAGGCAGTATACATATCATGAAGCTTAAAAAAATAGTTCGTCTGTAGAACAGATATATTAATTAGTATAGATACTAAAACTGAGACTCTTTAGAACTACCATTCAGATTATATATTACGTCCATTTGTACCTATATGATATCCATATTCAAAAGGTTAAATCATCCCAAAATTCCAGTAAGAACAAAACGAAACCTCTTTCTTAAACACATACTTTGACATCCACATAACGACCTCATTCATCCCCTACAATCTCATAAAAAATAATAAGATCAGACTCAAATATGCATTTAAGTGGCCTCACAACACAAGACCATAAGTTCTAAGAAGAATTCTAATTTAAATAGTTCTTTTTAATCTTCTGGAACTTGTCCATAGCAACAATGTCTGCAATTATTACAGTCTATGGAACCAGTTAGGGTCACTGACCGAGAGAAGCTGTTACTTCAGTGCCCATTCGGAGTTGGGTTTGGAATGCACTGAGTGGTGGTAAAAAAGTAATTCCAATTTTATTTCAATTTCCCTGGGCTGAATTTCAATTGTCAGATAAAGATTTTTTCATTGTATTTTAACGAATTGTTATTATTCACATAAAAATTACTTTCATCAATTATTTGCGTTTATGTTATACTAGCAGCGCGCCGCGGTTTTACCTACATCCCATGCCCGTTCCCTTGACAAATGGGATGAAAAATATCCTATAACCCTCTTTTCAAATGGTGCTATTCATTACAAAAATACGTATTCAAATAATATGATTGATAGTTTGCGAGATAAGCGCATTCAAACACACTTAAAAACAAACTCAAAAGCTTTACACGTAATTACTAGTAAGGGGGATAAGGCATAATCACCACGCTTACCTTATCATCCCGAGTCAAACAAACTAAAAGCTCATACAAATCAACTCTACATAAAGTAACGATTTATAATAATTCGAACAGTGTGAAATTTAAACATTAAACACTTTTTGGGCGGCCCACCCAGTGTATCCCCGCCCTAACCGTAACAGAACTCGGTTAAAGTGTTAGGCGGTTTTGGAGAAAACCCAAATTTAAAAAAAATATCCATATTATTATTATATTAAACATACTATGATGAAATTCTTGGATTCCTTAGATTTTTCGTTTGTTAAGTTTCTTTCAACTGTACAATTGAATAGAATTGTGTTTTATTTCCGGGGATTATGTTGTGGTCTACACAGGAACCATTGTCGTATTTATAACACAATCAGATTATATTCTTATAAAGTATTTGTGTATGTATGTGTAGTATATCAGTATCAGTTAGTTAGATTCCATAACACAAGCTTAAGCTTAGTTTGGGTCTTATTAACCGTGAGTGAATTTGTCCGGGTATATTATTATTATATCAATAGGTACACTATCAACGACTATTAGCACAGAATAAGTGTTATAGAACTCGTAAATCCGCGTATGGGGTTTTTAAATACCTACTGTAGGTTAAAATGCCATTAATGTATTCAACGAAATCATATTATAGATTGGAGAGTGTCAATACCAACGGTCACCAAATAAACATTTGTATTGCTCTTGGGCATTATATTACAGTGCAATTTAAGCACTACTTGGATGGTTGTTCGATAGTGGCTGAACTTAGTTATCTCTTGGTTCTTTGGAGGGCACGTATCGAGCGTTTCCTCCTATGTTGGACTATGTCAGAAGGCTCGACCATATCAGAATAAGACCTTGTCAGAAGGAGACCATATCCAAAGCATACGCGCCGCTTGCGACAATGCCTAGATGACGAGGCCTCGCCTCTCTCGTGAGGCAACCCTTAGGAACTCAAAAACCGTTTTCTGAAGATTGTTTTATCTACTTCTAATTTACATAGAAGTTATAGCAAAGTTATTGTGTAAACATGGAAATTACAACTGTCATTGAAATCGTAATTTGGTCAAATTAAAGTTCAAAATGTATAATATCTTTTCGTAATCATTCAGAAACCTTTGCGTGTCGATTTTTTAATATCTTCTTTAGATAGGTTTCAGAAATAAGTCTCTACATACATTTTTGGAATGGACACAAGTGTCTGCAATTAACCCACATAACAAACAAAGGATTATTTTTATTACTCGTCCATAAGATAATGTAAACTGTCGCATTTATTACTTAAGTTTAAATTGGATGGTTACGCCAAGGACGATTGTTGAAATGGTTTAAAAAACGTTGGTAAGTATTGGACGAGAATTTAACGTTTTGATGCAAGTCAAATGTTTTTTCTGTGAGCCTACAGCTTTGATATTAATTTAGTGACCCTCTATTTTGCACTGCGCACATTTAATTCAAGGATTGTGATTAGAGTTTGAATAGATGAAGAGACAAAGAGATGATGATTAAAAAATTTAGCGATGGAAAAAATGTTTAATATTCCTTTTAGTAGTAGCTAAAATGCATCGACGGCCTATTGGAAAAACGACTGGGTTGAAATGGGTTTTGTTCATGCGCAATCAACCTATTACGGGGAAATACTACTCCGACTATAGTTTTAAAAATATTAAGACAGTTCGACAAGTACAAAACTGTCTCTTGTCAGTCTAATAACAGTCAAAACAATTTTTTTAGTCTATAAACCAAGAATATTTGTGACAAACAACAGTCTGATAGACGTCTTGTCTTGGCAGTCTAAAAGTCTTCACATTTTCACAAGACAAATTAAAAGATTTGAAAAACCCCTGTGCCCCTGCCGAGGGCTTTTAGACTTGTGGCAATCTTTTCGAATTTTACCGTCAATCAAAATGTATCCGAATGTCACTTAGTAGTGGCGTTTTCATCACATTCCCATACATTGTTCAAAGCAATTATTATGAAGGCTACGTGAAATTGTCAGTCCCGGTTTTTTCAGTTGTCAGACAGTCTTAAAACTCCGACTCCAGGGTTGGCCACTAACCTACTAGAACTTACTTACCTTGTTTTGGTTTAACAAAGCCTGAAAGTTGAGTTATATCGAACATTTTAAAGCAACTTGACCCTTGACCAGAACGATCTCGGTTTCAAGTCGGCCAACAGAATGACTCTATAAAATGTGTGTATTCATAAAGCTTGCTGTACCGACCCGGGTAATCCAATGCATTCTGTATACGGCGTGATTCACTGGCTATCGTAAATTAAAAATATTATTTTTGACAATGTACATCGCTGTAATTTGAACGCGTCTTGTATCCGGTGTCGAGGAGCGATGAAACTTTGGACGCGGCGGTTTGGTTGTTGATGTAGGTCTTGTAGGTGACCTCCACTTAAACATACATTATAATTATATTTTATTTACACACAATAATATATTAAAAACCACTTACATACATCACACATTCATATCCCAGTAACATAACATTCATAACACAAATAAATAATTTCTAACCAAATGTAAACAAACAATAATTCGGCAAGCAAACCCGCGCGATATGCGTTGTTCCGAATTTGTGCAAATCTTGCATTTAAGTTAATTGTGGAATGTGAAGCCACGCGGAGGCGCATCGCGCGCGCGCAGTCGATCACAGCGTATGCTACGAGAGACACATACAACTCGTTCTCACGCGCACTCGCGTTTTGCCCACGCGTGAACTGTTCACTTACTACTTTGATTAATTACATGATATGTATTATGTGCTACATTGATCCTGTCTTGCTATCCTTCTAAAAACTAAAATAGTGTGTGTTGTGTGTGGCTAATAAACTTTGGCAATTCATCTTTGTGGTTTAATTCAACCAATATTACCACGCACACCCCCCTAAAACTGGTGACCCCGGAACAAACTGAGGAACACGGAAGACAAGGAGCAATTCGCAGCCTGGATGTCGGCGTCGAGTGGTTCAGATACCACCGGTAACGTGGACACGCGTCCACGACGCCACTCCAAAATCAAGATGGCGTCTCCCGTCGTGCCCGCTTTAACAGTTGCAAGTAATCCAGTGAGCATAAGAATACCACCTTTTTGGCCTGAAAAACCAGCAATTTGGTTCGCACAAGTAGAAGGACAGTTTGCAATCATGCGCGTGACAGACGAAGCAGCCAAATTCTACCACATTTTGGTTTCGCTCGACCGTCAGTATGCTGCTGAAATAGAGGACATCCTCACTGGTCCTCCCAATTACCAACGCCTCAAAGAGGAGTTAATCAAAAGGTTGTCTGCGTCGAGAGAAAATAAAGTCAAACAACTTTTGACCTACGAGCAGCTAGGTGATCGCAAGCCGTCACAATTCCTTCGGCATCTTCAACATCTCGCCGGTCCAGATATCCCTCAAGAATTTCTCCAAACAATCTGGACGAGCCGACTACCCGTTTCACTTCAGCCTATCGTTGCGTCACAGCCTACCCTGGGTCTTGACGCACTCGCTGAACTCGCTGACCGCGTCCATGACATCGCAGTGCCATCTCATCAAGTTGCTGCAACCTCAACGGTACCGTCATCATCAATAGCTGTTGAGGAGCTCACACGCCAGGTAGCTCAGCTGACGCGCCAGGTGAGCGCTTTAACTATCCAATCGCGACATCGACCTCGACCCACCGAGCGCCGCAGAGATGCGCAACGCAGCCGATCGACGTCACGACGTTCAGCGTCGAACTACCGCAAGTACCCAGTTTGTTGGTACCACTCACGGCATGGTTCCAAAGCTCGTCGGTGTATCCAGCCGTGCGACTACAACCAGGGAAACGAGAGAGGCAGTCAGTGATGGCGACTGATGATTGCCACAACCCCAGCTCAGGTCGCCTCTTCATCACGGATCGTGGTTCACAGATACAGTTTCTAATAGACACTGGAAGTGACATTTGTGTGTACCCGGTTTCAGCCCTTAAAAGGCAACTTTGTAAATCAACATATCAGCTCAGTGCTGCCAATGGTTCGACTATCGACACTTACGGCTACATGCAATTAAATTTGAATTTGGGTCTGCGGCGTGATTTTCCGTGGCGTTTTGTTGTTGCTGACGTCACAAAAGCAATCATAGGCGTAGATTTCCTTTCTCACTATCGTTTGGTTGTTGATGTTGGCCAACAGAAGCTTATCGATAGTCTAACCAATGTTAGCACTGTAGCTTGTTTAGATTTAAGCGACAATGCTGTTTTAAGTGTTAAGGTAGCTAGTTTTAATGGTGATACTGTGTATCATAAAATTTTGTCTAATTTCCCGGAAATTACACGTCCTTTTGGAACTCCTCAAATCGCAAAACACAATACACAACACCACATTCGCACCACACCAGGTCCACCTGTATCATGTTCTCCTCGCCGTCTCGCGCCTGATAAATTGAAGGTAGCTCGTCAAGAATTTGACGCTATGATTGCTAGCGGTATCGCACGTCCTTCTGACAGCCCTTGGGCATCACCTCTTCATCTCGTGACTAAAAAAGATAATGGGTGGCGTCCATGCGGCGATTACCGCCAATTAAACGCTCGTACTATACCAGATCAGTATCCGATTCGTCATATACAGGATTTTTCGCAAAACCTGTCGGGTTGTACTGTATACTCGAGTATCGATTTAGTGAAAGCATATAATCAGATTAGTGTTAATAGGGCAGATATTCCGAAAACTGCAATAACAACACCCTTCGGATTGTTTGAATTTTTAGTCATGACATTTGGACTTCGTAACGCAAGTAAAACCTTTCAGAGATTTGTTGATGAGCTTACTCGTGGCTTAGACTTTTGCTGGCCTTACCAGGACGATTTTCTTGTGTTCAGCCGCACGCCACGTGAGCACGAAGAACACTTGCGTCAACTTTTTACGCGAATGAGAGAATTCGGTATATTAATCAATCCGGCCAAGTGTGTCTTCGGTGTGTCTAATATTCAATTTCTCGGCTACGAAATCTCTGAAAGCGGCACCAAACCTCTGGACAGCAAGGTAAAGGCAATGTCTGATTTCCCTCTACCAAAAACCGTCCGAGAACTCAGACGATTTTTGGGCATGGTAAATTTTTACAGGCGATTTTTACCCAACGCCGCTCAGATTCAAGCACCCCTGAATGCCTTACTGTCCGGATCGGTTAAGGCATCCGATCCGATTGTTATGACTAAAGAATCATCGCAAGCGTTCGAAAACTGCAAGAAGAGTCTGTGCAATGCAGCACTTTTAGCTCATCCTGATTCGCAAGCTAAATTAGGATTGGCCACTGACGCCTCAGACACGGCGATAGGTGGTGTCCTGCAACAGCTCAAGGATGGAGACTGGCAGCCATTAGCATTTTTCTCTCGCAAGTTAAGCCCGTCACAAACGAAATACTCTCCGTATGACCGTGAGCTCCTTGCCATTTACGAGAGTATAAAATACTTCCGCCATATGCTGGAAGCTACTCACTTCACTATCTATACTGACCACAAACCTCTTTGTTACGCATTCAGTGAACGTAAAAGTAACTGCTCACCACGTCAGTATAGACACCTTAATTTCATCTCGCAGTTCACCACCGATATCGTTTTTATTGCTGGTAAGGACAACGTGGTTGCCGACACACTATCACGCGTCGATGAACTGCAGGTACCAGTTGACCTTGAAGTGATGGCTGAGCTCCAAGGTTCAGATCCAGACCTTGCGGAACACCTCAAAGGTGACACTTCACTTCGCCTTACACAGACGAATATACCTGGGAGTCGTACCGTTCTGTACTGCGACGTCAGTACACCGACACCCAGACCTTTCGTCCCTAAACAACTTCGAATGCAAGTTTACAACAGTCTCCACTCCCTCAGCCACCCCGGTGCAAATGCTACCGCCAAACTCGTTGCACAACGTTTTGTTTGGCCACTGATGCGAAGGGACTGCCGAGAATGGGCTAAGTCATGTTTGGCATGCCAGCGCTCGAAGGTAACGAGACACGTTGCCTCACCTTTAGGTACGCACGATTTACCTTCAGCACGGTTCAAACATGTACATCTAGACCTAATCGGCCCACTACCATCATCCAATAATTATCGGTACTGCCTCACAGCCGTCGATCGCTTTACGCGATGGCCGGAAGCTGTGCCTATTACCGATATTTCCGCGGAAACAGTGGCCAAAACGTTTATTTCCTGTTGGGTGGCACGATATGGTTGTCCTACCGAGATCGTAACCGATCGAGGCGGACAATTCCAATCGGCACTGTTTCAACAGCTTTCTCAGTCCATCGGTTACGATCACCGTAGGACAACGAGTTATCATCCGCAATGCAACGGATTGGTGGAGCGTTTTCACAGGCAACTAAAAGCTGCAATTACCTGTCATGCAGACACCAAGTGGACCGAATCACTTCCACTTGTGTTGCTAGGCATTAGGAGTGCCTTTAAGGAAGACCTCCAGACTTCATCAGCTGAGTTGGTGTACGGTGAACCACTTCGTCTCCCTGGCGAATTCTTCGGTCACGATATTGCGTACTACACCACCGACATCACCGATTTCGCGGCTCGGTTGAAGTCCTTTGCGGAAAATATTCGTCCGGTTCCCTCCCAACACCACTCAAATCGCAGAGCTTTCGTATTCCAAGATCTAGCTACATGCAGTCACGTATTCCTTAGGGAAGAAGTGATGCGTGGCTCATTCCAGCCTGCTTACACTGGTCCATACGAAGTGCTCAAAAGAAGGAGTAAAACATTTATTATTCGCGTTAGGAACAAAGATCTCACAGTAACTATAGACCGCCTTAAGCCAGCCTATATACTAGACGTTCGTGTACCCGTTCCTCGATCCTACACTGCAACTCCAGAACGTGTCCCTGTTCATCCACCGCAGGAAAAGACCGCGCTAACAACTACGCGTTCAGGTCGTACAGTACGGTTCCCTGACTTTTATCGCCCTTAGTCGGTCTCTGGAGGGGGATGATGTAGGTGACCTCCACTTAAACATACATTATAATTATATTTTATTTACACACAATAATATATTAAAAACCACTTACATACATCACACATTCATATCCCAGTAACATAACATTCATAACACAAATAAATAATTTCTAACCAAATGTAAACAAACAATAATTCGGCAAGCAAACCCGCGCGATATGCGTTGTTCCGAATTTGTGCAAATCTTGCATTTAAGTTAATTGTGGAATGTGAAGCCACGCGGAGGCGCATCGCGCGCGCGCAGTCGATCACAGCGTATGCTACGAGAGACACATACAACTCGTTCTCACGCGCACTCGCGTTTTGCCCACGCGTGAACTGTTCACTTACTACTTTGATTAATTACATGATATGTATTATGTGCTACATTGATCCTGTCTTGCTATCCTTCTAAAAACTAAAATAGTGTGTGTTGTGTGTGGCTAATAAACTTTGGCAATTCATCTTTGTGGTTTAATTCAACCAATATTACCACGCACACCCCCCTAAAGGTCTCTTGTGTTAGGTGGTTATTGATCTTCTTTTGTTTGGGTATTTTTATTGTAACTGTAACACTGTACAGTTTACTTATTTCTTTTGGAGTTTACATAAAATAGTATAATACAAAGAAGCTTAAGTTTTTTATGTCTAGCATAGACTATACTTTTTTAAACCCATTGTGTGTTTTCAGTAATTAGCCAAAGGTATCATGCAGCCAGTATTTCTGAAATTCTCGGAACTGAGACAAGATTATTAAAACTATATTTTGATGGTGCTTCTTCTTCAAAACATCTTTCTATTTTATTACTCAGAACAATTGACGATCCATTCTAAACATTTACTATAACAGCTTCCTTCCTTTTATTTATGTAATAGTATCAATTACTTTAGATTCCACAATACAAACTTAGAGCTTAATTTGGGTCTAACTAACCATGCGGAATTTTTATTTCTAACTCTCATAATCCTGTAAAAACCTCTCCAAACCACCACATCCAAGTTAAGTACATTCCCGGCTCCGGGACCGCCTGGCCACCTGCCAATGAATAGGCATCCAGTGCATAGAGCCGGGGCCGCCTCGCACTAACTGCGTATTCTTATAAACCAGTTACACTAACTCACTTAAGACTATACTTATTTAACTGGCTTACCACGCCCAGGAGGTTAACTGAGTAGGTTCGGTTAAGCATCTATCTATATCACTACATAGTATAAAATAAAGTCGTCTCTGTTTCGTGTCTGTTTGTCTGTTTGTCTGTATGCTTAAATCTTTAAAATTACGCAATGGATTTTGATGCGGTTTTTTGTAATAGGTAGAGTGATTCAAGAGGAAGGTTTTTTTGTAAAAATATTCCCAAAATTCCCACGGGAACGGGCACAACGCGGGTAAAACCGCGGGGCGCTGCTAGTATAATATATAATATCTAGGTAGGCTTTATTTATTTACCTAATAAGGGTTGCCAACGGTTACAGCATATTATGTTATGACTACGGCATTATAAAAGTTCTCATTCAAATATGTGTGCCACTTACAAGCATTCACAGTATTTAAAGTCTTTAAATTATTGTAGATATTTGGTATTATTATATTAAGATGAAGAGTTTGAATTTTGTGTTGTTTGTTTTGTTTATTTTCACGGGCTAATCTCAGGAACTACCATTCCGATTAGAAAAATAATAATTTATTGGTTATCCATTATCAAAAGGATGGTTATTTTGGATTATGTTTTGGATTTATGTTATACATTACTGATTATTCTCTCTCCTTTAATTTCAAATTGTAATTTCTTTAATTAATTAAACACTTCTGTTACTCTTTCCGTTCTTAAAGCATGCAGTGTGTACACGTTTAAGAATTACAGTCCAGAATGTAAACCTAGTATAAGTATCCATAGTATGTGAACGATTGTAATTTGTTGTGTCACCTAATAAATAAAATGAAAATAAATAAAAATAAATAAAATAAAATTAGTTAACCACGATTTAAAGGAAGGCCACGTCAGGATATCTTTTATCCCAAAATTCTCACGGCAACGGGCGCAACGTGGGTATAAATTTACAGAGTATACTGTGACTTGCATAATATGGGAGCTTTATAAGCTTTATAGACCTTTGTTTGTACACCTCGCTTGGTATGTGCACTCGCCTGCCAAGACTGAGGTCCCGAGTTCAATTCCCGAGTCGCACAAAAATATGTTTACTACTTTTTTAACATGGCTCGGGGTTGAGATCATCAACTCGCATTTGGTAAGCGTGGTGATTACGCCTAATCCTCCTCACCGTACTGATATCTTCAGTGAGATCCAAGTGAGAGGCCCAACAGTGGAACATTACAGGCTCAATACTTTTTCTTACTTGTTATGATTCATACAATACACACAAGAATCTTGTAGATTTAAGCCAACAATTTAATTAGTTTCGTGGCTGCACCCAGAGTTTCTGACTCAGAGTTATTAAGTGATGAATGATAACATTCAATGTATGTAATAAAACGTCTATTAGTTAATTGTGGATTCAATTGACGTGAGTATGGCAGTTAAAAGAATAACTTGTTATTTAGTAAGGCGAGTTAAATAGAAGTGATATATCTCACAGCGAGTAACCAATCGAATAATTCAATGTTTTTTCTCCATTGACTAAAATAATTGAATGATTTTTCTTAATTCATTCAAAACCGAGTTATCGCTACTTCAAAGAAAATTTGGACAGTATTCTGACGAGGACCATGATGCATACAAAGACAGTTTGCATGAGCAATAACTTACACAAGTATGACTCAGGGGCAGTTCGGAGATAAAACACGAATACCAAGGATAACGATTTTATTAAGACTGAAATAATCATTAGAACATGTGAAGAAGACGTTCGTTGATTATCATTTTATCAAATTCTTGATTGGAATTAGTTGAGCGACGTCAGAAGTCAGAGGCAGTAGCGTATAGCAGCCCTGGAACATAGAGCTACTTCAAGAAAATTATGTTTAAAGTAATTTTGATGTAGTCGTGTTTGGGATTATTCCTAAAATACAAAACTTACCAAACTTAAAAAAAGGAAATCAAATGAATAAACAAATGTATTATTGTAATCGTTAAATAACAATCATTCCAACTAACTGTTATTGTTATCGTAGCAATTCCTCGTAGCGATTGCTACGCGTCGTAGTAATTTCCTGGCTACGGCGTAGTCTTCATATAATTTTAACTTGGTAACTGCCTAAGTTATAACCATGATATAGAGAAGTGAATGGAATTGGTAAGTGATGATTATTTATTCGACAGCCTCCGTGGTCTTGTGGTTTGAGCGCTCAGCTCACGATCCGGAGGTTCCGGGTTTGATTCCCGTTGGGGACAATATCTCACAACAATCTCTTTGTGAGACTGTTAGGGACTTACATTGCAGGCTGAATCACCTGATTGCCCGAAAAGTAAGACGATTCCGTGCTTCGGAGGGCACGTTAAACCGTCGGTCCCGGTTACTTTCTACGGATAGTAGTCGTTACACGAGCCATGTCAGAGGCCTTTGGCGGCTCAATAACTCTGACACCAGGATTGGTCAGGATGACCATCCACTCGATGAAGAAGAAGATTTATGAGAATCAATGTTGCTAAACCTTCTCATTTAAATATTACTGTGCATTAGCACCATAGTACCATATTAATGGTCCTTGGGTTATTATCAGTCATAACTGCCGAAATAATCACATGCTGGGTAATTTTTATATAATTAAGATGTTACATAGCAAAGTGTCTTGAAAAATACAATAAACGGCCAAGCCCTTACCCTCACATATATAAAGTAGTAAAGCAGTTCAATAACTTACCTAAAAAATCACACAAAATAGTGATACCTTGGTAGTAACTATTTATTAATCTGTGCCTTGGTTCACATGCTACTTCTATTCTATTAAGTTCTTGCATCTTCTATGGATACACCAAAATGCCTCGGTTATGAAACTTCCATTTAAATGTGTCGACTAACTTAACAGACAAGTTATAAAACTTTTGTTTGTTAAGTTTGATGTATGTTTCGGTAGATGGCGTTAATGTTACATTAATAGTATTGCAACTGCAAGAAGCGTAGTGATTACACGTTATCCTTGTCACTGTACAGATATCTTCGGCGAGATAAGAGGCCTTTGCCCAGTAGTGGGACATTACAGGCTAAAACTTTTTTATACAAGAAGGCTCATGTTTGTCTTCACATATTGTTGACTCAGGGCGGGAATCGAACCCGCAACTCCCGAAATATTAAGCGCTTTCACTGGCATCCTGAGTTAGGTGCACTTTTGTAGAAGTGTCTACATGTACTTTACTGCTGTTTTACCGTGTTGTACTCGGTTCTGTGAGAATTTCGGGATAAAAATAGCCCTCAGCCTTTCTGTTGAATTTCTTCTAAAGTTTATAATGGATAAGCACTGCTAGTCGGTCTGTAAACCGGAAAGATATTTGGTACAAAACTTTAAAAATAAATGGAAGTCGGTTAAAGGGTTGGGTAAAATAAAAGAAACACAGTTTTATTTACCCATTAATTATATTTATTATACATAACTTATGACTAATGTATTCGTTATTGCTTTATTATTATGTTGTACTTAGTTCTATTATTTTCGATGCTGATAAGATAAAATAATGGTAAAATAACCATACATAATTAAATAATAAAACACATTATAAGTTTCAAACTGTGTTCTGATAATAACGAAAGATCAAAATAATCGAGCAGTATTTGAAAAAATGAAAATTTTAATTCAATTTAATCTGAATTAATTCATTGAAATCTACAATAAATATAAAATCAAATAATTTTGAATAAAACATTTTCACAATTCAAACATATAATAATATCTGACTGTCCAAATGATGAAGCACATAGTTGGAGCTGATTACAATAATAATAATACACAATACTTATTAATAATAATCTAATTATTGCGTAAATTATCATAATACATAATACGCAAAATAATAAAATTACTTGTCTTTTTTATTTATGTTTTACAAATAAAATTAAACCTGACATACACCAAAAGAACCCTTTATGCGTAACACAGTTAACATAATAATAATACAATACATATAATTATTAATTAATAGAAGCGTGAATAATTCTATTATTATGCTTGACATTTACTTTTGTCATAGTCCCGAGGCGTGAGATTTAAATATTAATAAAAATTGAGAATTACTATTTTGATTATGGATGTGAAGACGGCTGATAAATATTATCCGCTTATAATTATTATAATCTAATTAATCCTAAAGAGATACTATAACACACACAAGTCAACAAGAAGATATTAATAATACATAATTATTATTAGCCTTTAAAATATCTATGACTCCAATAACAATATCACATACAATAACTAGACAATCATTATTATTATAATAAATAACAATCAACAATTACATTCGATGATACCATGGTGTAATTATTTTCTTATTATTTAATTCGTATTATCATTTTTTTGTGTTTTATTTATTAATATATTTAATGATTTTGATTATGATCACGAGCGCACATAATAAATATAATAGTGTAAATTATTAATAAGATTATTATAATATTTTGATAGACTTTTATTTATAATATACTTTTATTTTATTTATAAGCAAGTTCACGACATTATAGAATTGTATAGACTAACACACGTATATATTTATATAATAATAATAATCTACATTTAGCTTGAATTGTCGCTTATTTATAGTATCTAAGAATTATTATTATTTAATAATAAATGATTTAAGTGCATCATAGTGAGTGGAACATTTACTTAGCAAAGCAGAATTGCAAATACTAGTACAAAATAAATATATTATAACAACAACATTTAGGTTCATATTATTATCAACTTTAATAATAAAAATCTGTTTATAACATGGAGTAACAATTATTGCTTGATATTTTGTAGTTTTTAATTATTGTTTAACAGTTTATATAATTAATTATATAGATAAATATAAGATTTCATTTATGGAATCTGCACTACTAAGTAAAAGCACCTAATTCGATCGTTTAAATATTTTGTTTTAACACTAAAATACTGGTCGTTATTATAAAAAGCTGATTTTTCTTTGCGTAGCGTCTCTATAAACATTAGGGTTCCTTAAAAGTAGTCAACAATGAAAAATATTACTAAGAAATATTTACTATAATTCAACAAATATGTTTTCGTAGCGTTTATACACGTTTCTCAAAAAAGGGATCGAAAGAAAGAGAGACTACAAATTTGTAAAGGTTTTATCAAAAACGGTTTCATTTTAGAGGAACTCGGTAGATATAATTTTAATTACGAAATTCAAGATTTTATTGATTGAAACATTAAAAACAATATATTTTATTTGCATTATTAAAATTGAATTAAAAACATTTCATTACTCTAAAATGAAACCAGTGAATATAATTCGAAAAGTGAACAAACAATTTATAGAAATAAAATGTATGATTGGACATTGGTAGTGATAATAACAGCTTTGATTTTCCATGTATTATTATTTGGGTTTTCGATATTATTAATAATGCGAAATAATAATTTGCCGTTTAATAATATGATGCTAAAAGATTAATTATTTTTAGGAAGAAGTTGTAATAAAAGTGGACGTGAATCCCATTATCATTCGTGTTGCCGACTGGACGTGTACTACGCAGTCATCTCGACCGTATTGTCAAACTCCCTGTAGGTACATTACTAATTGGAAACGGACATTTTCATATAGCGAATATTTAATTTATACTTTCGACATTGTATGATATCATTAATGTTCTCGAAATATGATCGAAAACAAGTTTTTTAATCGAAATACCAATTACTGATATTTTTTTCCAAATTAATTTAAAAAGCCAATTATTACGTATTATTTTCTATTGTTTTTGTTTATAAAACGAATGCGTAATGAGATTTGCAAAAATACGGGGGCAAAATAATATCACAAGGACAGACAGTGATATTAAATATACTCTTAATACAATTTTACATCAATAAATAAAGAATATATTCGAATTCGTGATTACAATATTTTAGACCTATAAGTGTCATTAGTTTAAATATTAAAATTATTCATCTAAATAACTATTTTATATAATAAATATTGTCTAAATTACATCTTTTTTTTCACATACACTAACAGATTACTAGCGAGAGATTTACACAATAATTAGATACAAAAAATAATTATTATTAGCTGATTATACGTCCGATATGTTAGGCAGTAGTTACTAGGCCACGAAACATTGCCGGGAACAGTCGCTCGTATGGATAATAATAATGCGCATTTGAAATATTAATAAAACGCAAAATTAGCATAATGCTCATAGCTAATACAACCATTATATTGATTAAGAAATAATAATAATGAGAAGGTAGAAGGATGAAAATTGATTTTAGAACAAATTTAAACATTTAATTCAGAAAAAACGTGATTTTTATCTCATTTGAAATGAGTCTAACTTGACCCAATCCATCTTTTTTTCGAAAAGCAAACTTAATTCAAAGTTATTTTTATAACTTAATTATCCATACAAGTAACTGTAAAGCGAGTGATACGTGATAGAGATATAGCTTACATAGAAATATAGATCCTACCACTAAGATAATAAGATATATTATATCTTGTACATAAATGAAGTACACCGAATGACAACACCGATAGATTTCATAGTGAGGTTAAAGAAATACAAGGAACTTATGTTACAAGCCCTTTGTATAGATATTATGGATTCAAATTCTTATTGTTTTGATATTTTTTTGTTTTTTTTTTAAGTTGATATTTCATTGCTAAGAGAAATATCGGCCGTCCCAGCAATTATAGAGGAGGGATTTTCTTATATTTTGTACGTAATCTGCATGAATTTAAATTAACTATTTATGTATGTTAAAAGTAATGATTTAACTAATGAAACTAGGTAAAATTAATCCTTTTTTCTCATTAAATTGATGACTTCATACATATTCAAGCAACTGCAGGATCAAACTAAACTTTAATTATTTATTTGTTGGTTGCACATTGTAATGCATCACTCGAGTGTTATAACAAAACAAGCATTAAGTATGCTTGATCACGACGCATAATTCCATATCTACGCGAGCCTATTATCATTAACCAAGAACAGGCATTTGTCGGCAAACGGAATTTAATTTTATTTGTTTAACACACATTTGTGTATCGACCAAATCTGTGTATCGACAAAATCTGTCTACTCTGTGTATAGGCCTTTATACATACATACGGTGTATTATTGAAGCAATTTGAATCCATAACACTAAAGCGAATGCGAGATTAAAACACTAAAATACTTACCTAACAGTAAATATATAGTAAAGTTTTCAAGACAACAAATTGACAGCATTTCCGATAACACTAGTCGTATATGACGTACATTATATCATTATATAATAATTGAGACGAAGCCCTTATATCGAAAGGCAGTACCACACATACTTATTATAATGTATAAATAGATGCATAGATAAGTACATACAGAGAAAAGCACACAAATAGCCGATTTCAGCAATAAAGAATAGTAAATGATTTTATAAGTATGGATATAATTATTATTATACGCAGATATATGACATATTTTTGGATATTTAATTAATTTAGTGTCTTAAATAATAATACAGTATTATTAGACAATAATAGTGTATTATTTTTTGTCATTAAACATATTTTGTGTATTATTAATTCATTAAGATTAATAATTAATATGTGTATTATTATATCTTATGCAAGTGCTTCGTGTTATTAATAATCCAATGTTTATGTACTTATGTGTGCATCTATATACGAAGATAGCAGCCATTAAAATTGATAGATTCACTATAAACTGAATAACATCGACTTACGAGTACAACAATAAAGTTACGTATAGTTCTGAATCTAAACGCTATAGACGCATATTCATGCACATTTTTTTGGTAACATTTTTGGTCCTATTTTTTATTGATGACACTAGTGAAGGGAAAAGAATCTAAAAGTTTATAAGAAAACTACAAAGTTCTATCTATGGCTACTTCTGATCATAGTATCACATTCTTCCTTGATGATTCGATTTTCACTTTAAAAAGAACCAGCGCGGCGGAATTCGGAACTAAACTTTTAGCTGCAATAATGTTTCAGCTCTCACGTGCACAGTGGCTCCACCTACAACGTTGGTTCTCTTTCCGAATCTCTATTATAACATTGTAATAACAAAAACACTTACAGCAAAACATAATAATGTGATGTCTTTTATCATTATTATTTTATATAAATAAATATTTATTATTATTATTGAACAACTTAATAATTGTATTCAAGTCCCAAAGTCAATAACAATTTTATGATGTACATTTTGAAAGTATGTTACAATGGTTTGTAGCATTTTCAAAATGGATACACGTTCGTTCATTATGTTATCTTGGACCCCAGAATGTCAACAGCAACATTGTAAAAACGTAATTTAAAAATATTTCTCTGTTCATTAGGGAATTAAAAAACAATCTTAAACACTAAACAGAAGTCCTTTTAAAGGATAACAAGCGATTATTTTTTGTCTTTTATTAGAGGTACTATTCACCTATTTGCTATGCGAATTTGTGCTTTAATTCGTTGTGCTTAACGCACAGTTAAATACTAATATAATGATAATTACTGATAGTGATTGGATTAATTATATCGACCTAGACGAAGATGTATATAGATATACTTTCAGAGTCTGCCTTTTCGAATTGTGGTAAGCACTTCATAAATTATTTATTTATGGTAACAATTTATTAATAATCCATCAACATTATTAATCCAATCACAAAAGTGTGTGTTATTATTAAAACTAAATAATAATTATTAATCCATAGCACACGAATCCACGGTTATTCCTCACAAACGCCTTTGGAAGCTAATTACATCTTAACTAAAGGGTAGTACAGACTTGACGTTTTTTGTGCATTCATTACCAAAAATAACTTGCATAAAAATTCATTTAAAGTTTCTTTCATAACGTAACGATACGTGGAAATTAAATTCTTGATATATTTTTCCGTAAAAGAATTAATAATGAGTAAAGTGACAGTTATCTATCAAAATTAACACATGACTTTTATAGAAGAATTTGACGCGAATAAATAATATAAAGATAATATAAAGACATTGCGTTACAAAATCGCCTCGTCTGTACCTCCCTTAAATAAAAGCTGAAATAGAGAAGTGTAAAACACGTAAATCAAATTGAACACTTTCCGAAGTTGATACTTAATGTCCAAAAGAAAGTCTCGGACACTATTCATGTAGGTATTCCATGTGCCGTGTCTTTGAGCATACAGTGTTTGGAAGACAATGAGCAATAACAAAAATATGTATTTAGGAATTACACCTACTGCTATACTGAAGCATTATATATAAATAAATAAGTGATTAAATTATACCTTAAATAATTAAGTACATTAATGAGCATACACAATAATAAAATGGCGCTAGTTGAAAATGTCGATTTAATTTCAGCGCCATCTTGTTTTATGAATGACTTTTACAGTTGAAGTAAAACGTGGCAATACACAGAGTGACATTGACCAATTAACGAATAAAGTCGTATGTCACATTTCTAGACGTTTTATCGCCGACACACAACGCTAAAGCAACATACGATTTAAGTTGCTTAGAATAAAATTTAATTATTGGTATAACTGTCAACAACTCTCAGTGTAAAATTGCCTTAAAACTGCAAAAAATGAATATAGATACATTGCGAAGATATGATCACCAAGTTCTGGGTATTTTTGTGGTTCTGCGATTTGAAAGTCATCTCTAGGTTCCAATCGTTTCCAGGATGTTTATTGCAAAGTTTAGACGGTTTTAGAACTTGTGGTTGGTTCCACAAGGTTTTAAAATTTAGGTATTAGAAGGCAGTACCTGTAGTTTAAAAAATCCGTACTAAGTTCCAGATAGTTCCAAAAACTCAACTTTCCGTAAAGTCTAAAAGATGTTCGGAAAGGCTCCTGATTCTAGAATGTTCACCTTTAAAATTGTACTAGAAAGCTCTGGATGGTTCTAGAATATTTCGAACTTCCCAGAAGTCTCGCAGAAGTTTCCAGATTAATGGTTCTAAGTTGTTCCATTGGTTCCTAAAAGTTTCAGATGATACTACCAGTTGTGGGAAGGAGTGAAGGAGTCTAGTATATGAAGGCAGGGTGCAGCGGCGGGGGAGGGGCGCGGGGCTGCTTGTCGAGGGGGGCGCAGCAGGTGGGCTCGCAGCACGCCGTGTAGGGGGCAGGCACTAGTGTGTACTGCGTCGGGGGCGCGTAGAGGGCTGGAGCAGCTGGAAGTTCAATGTTTTGGTTCAACAAAGTAAGTTCGAAATGACTAACCCAAGAAGTGTATGAGTTTAAGGATTGTCTTACTCCCATCTCAAAGTTGTCCATTAAATCATCTATTTGACGTAATTATCATTAAAATTACTCATTAATCTCTACTAAGGAAGCATGTGATGTCTTAGAGTTAGTAGAGTCTGATAAATAATATTAGGTTATATTTAATTTATCCGAATCTCCTGTCATCATTTTAAATCTTGAAGTATGCAATGCGGTTGTTATAACCAAATAGCAACCGCAGCAGGAATCGAACCCGATTACAAGAGTGCCACGGTGGCGCCAAAGGTTATGTAACTTGCGTTATAATTTCATCCACCTATTTAATAGATTGTGCAACAGCTGTTTATCTAATTTCCCTATATCTACCCTATTGTCTGTTATCATCTCGACGGTTTGTACTTACTCTCAAAAGGCATCTGGTAGACGGCGTAGGGCGGGGGTGGGAGGTCGCAGGGCGCGCACGTGGGGATGGGCGGCGCGCAGAGCAGCTGGTAGCACAGCGGCGCGGGCAGCGGGGCCGCCTCCGACCCCAGCACCGGCACCTGGCTCATCTGCAACGTGATACCCTGCTCTGAATAGTGGGGTCAGTCGAACAAGAACATGCAACGATGTAGCGATGTCAGTAAGGGATACAACATTTACAAAAGTAAAGTATGAGCCTGTAATGTGCTATTGCTAAGCAAAGGCTTCTTGCCTCACTGAAGATATCAGTACTATTTAGTACAGTGAGAAAGATTAGGAAAGATCACGCTTCCCTAATGCGGATTGGAGATCTCAAAGCCTAGCCACGATTAAAAAGTAGGAAACATATTTTCGCTCGACCTGGGAATTGAACCCGAGACCCCAGTCTAGGCAGGCGAGTGCACTTGTCACTAGACCACCAGACGACAAAAAATGTTGCATACTTAATATATATATAATACTAGCTGACCCGGCAAACGTTGTTTTGCCATATAAAATTAAGGGGTGGACCATTCATAAAATTTAGGAAGATGAAAAATAAATGTTGTCCGATTCTCTACCCAATATGCACACAACATTTCATGAGAATCGGAATCTTTTCGGAGGAGTTTAACTACAAACACCGCGATACGAGAATTTTATATATTAGATAAAATAATATACTTGATATTATCAAGTTTGCAACATAGTAGTATTCAATTCATTTTTTTATTTATTTCAAATGTAATTACATTATATTTGGCTCAGTTATCAAGACTTCACCTCCCATACTAGAATAAACTGTGTCACGGAAAGTATGTTACACAAAAACCAAAAAATATCAAACATAACATTAGTACACTTTACATAATTATACAACGTTATTAGTTGAGTGTCTCATACGAGCACACATACTTTGATTTACCTGAAGGGTACATTATATATCTTCATGCTTATTTTCAAGTATTAATTAACTATGCATCTCAAATAATTATTTTTTATAATAGCCACACTACAGCTAACCATCATTTCGTACACCGTTATAGGCTATCCCAAAATTCCCGCCGGGATTGGCGATAACGCAGGGCGCAGCTATTATTATTATAAAAGGGTTGCCAACCTTTGGGTTTACCTGCATTCCACATTATCCAATTTGATACGATCATCTGATATCAGATGCCAAGAGAAGATAAAAGGAAACTCTTATGAGTTGGAAATTAGGTCAGCTCGGTGACTTAAAAGTAGTTAAAACGTAAATAAAGCTTGAGTCTAGAAGACCCACTATAGTCACAACATTCTCTTACTAGTTTGTTTCGAATAAAACTGTCTTTTGCAGCCTGCCCAAACCTTAGTTCAGTGTTTAGACTATCATGATGTATAAAAATGTACTCTTTCGTGTGTTATAGACCATTTTGTCTGTTACATAAAAGATTAACACCGATAACTGTTACCGCATTAAGACAGAATTGAATACGTCCAACGAATCAATAACAAGAACCACTAAACTATAGTATGCGATGACCTTTACTGATACATACGAGTACTTATAATACATAGGTCTGTTTCCTAAACTTTTTGACGCAATATTAATATTATAGCTACGTATAATGACGGTCATTATAGATGGTTTCTCACCTGTTTTCTTACCGCCTGCGCAACCCTCAGACGGCCCAGCGGCGAAAACATCACGCCTCCACTCTGAAACAACATGAAAAAGTTTTTATTAGGGGCTTGTAATGCCTGCTGGGCTAGGACGTCTCAGGAGGATTAGACACAAGTACAAAATAAAATACAAAAATGAAAAGTGGGGTCCGTTGTACAAGCACATACGATGTAGCGATAGTATGGGTATAACATATGCCTACAAAAGTAAAGTATAAATGTAATTGCACATATCCAAACTTTTATAAACCATAATGAAATATAATTCTTGTAGCTCTTTAAAGCGCTCTTGTTTGCTTCATAGAATGATTCCTAGTCTGAAATCTGAATTCTGGAGGTGCCAAAGTGCGGACAAAAGACTAATTACTCTTTCTTAAAAAAGATTGAAAATTTCCTATTCGTCATTTCTCTGCACCGTGGTACCATTTAGAAGTGTTTTGATCTGAAACCTACGATCGAAACATTTCTATACGCCCTTGTTCTATGTAATACTCAGTGCCGCACTCAGAGACGTTCATTTAATGGACACTTAACTAATTGACGTTATATTTTATACATGACATGTTAAAATAATTAATAAAATATTTTATAAGGATGTATTTGACGTCTTTGCCGGCATAAAATGTATGTAATATTTCTTTAAACATAAAAGAAACGTTGTTAATAAAATACTCAAAATATCACAAAGAAGAGAAACCTCTAAATAATTCACGTAAAAATCGATACCTCGGTCAAAACCCGAATATTACCTGCGACCCCGAGTTTACCACGACAAAGGAGTAAAGTGGTTTCCTATGTATGCTATTTGGAACCTTGTCGTATTAATAGCCTTGACCGGGGGCTTCAATGGGCCTTTTCAGTTAATAGTTACAGCTCCCCCTCTATTGGGTATGTGGAGAAGGGGGGAGTGATTGCTGTTGAAGGGTTTAAGGGTTTTCAAAATCGCTTAAGTTTTAGACCCCTGTTGGTTTAGAGGCTATAATTGGGGTTTGTGGCCCCGTTTTTAATTGGCTTTCGGGTCCAATGGGGAGGGGAGTCTTCGCTACGTTGTACTCGTTGGAACCAAACGTCGTAATCTCTAGGTGTGGTGACTCTTGGTGTTACTTCGGATTACTTAGATTAAGTTTAAAAAATACACGATTTGAAAACATATCTACTACGATTATTCGGTTATGTTTAAGAAAACATTTGATAATTAAAACAAATGAAATGATTTACTTTTTTATTGAGTGTGATAACAAACTACGTAGCGTTAGTGATTTTTAGGGCGCTTTCAAATTATGCGTTTCGTGTCGGACCGCTGCGGTGCCGAAGCGGTGCGTTTGTCGTATTGTGTACGCACGATCGTGTGTTTTCATACAAATCGAGCGGCTCGGCAACAGTGCGGCGTCGGTACCGCGAAATAATTTTATTACGCACTGTTGCCGAGCTGCTCGATTTGTATGAAAACACACGATCGTGCGTACACAATACGACAAACGCACCGCTTCGGCACCGCAGCGGTCCGACACGAAACGCATAATTTGAAAGCGCCCTTACATGCGGCCAGCGCTTTACTAACAGAAACTCCATCGCGGCTCTACTGATGGTTATGGCATCATATTATCTATCTATCATTGACAAACTATCTACCTTTAATTTGACAATCTTCTAACATCAATGCGCTTCAGGTGTAATTGGCTCGCAAAGCCAAATCTTGTTACATTACCCGCGAATGCTCGTCAGACAGGGAGTTAGTATTGTAACGTAATTCATGCACAAAGTCTGATCTCAAAGTTAACATTACAGGCGAATGCTCGCAGTGAGGGAGCACCCTTATGAAATAATATTGATAAAGTTATAAGCAACCATTTTTCTTCCCCTTTCTCGTCAAACAATTCCAAAAACTTTTGAAAATTATATTGCGACATCATCTGTGGTCCCTTGGAAGAGGTACAGCAAACAACCTCCAAGTTTGAGGGTTTGTTTGAGGTCAAGAAATCCTTTCAATTGTATTCATGGCGGGGTCCTACGAAACATTTAGTTAAGGTTTTTTTTTTACTCTGGCTTGTACATCTATCTATAAATGTTATAAATCAATGCGACTTTTCGTTGTAATTTTATAACTCAAGAACCAAACGAAACCAAATGTTTAGGCTTTGTTCGGGTTATTTTTAGTAGATTGTTTTTGTGAAGTTTGCACAAAATCGGTCGAGCGGTTCTTAAATTCACACGGGAACGGGCACAACGCGGGTAAAACCGCGGGGCGCAGCTAGTACTAATATAATAAAGCTGAAGAAGTTTCTTTTGTATTTTTGTTTGTTTGAACGGGCTTATCTCAAAAACCATCAATCCAATTTTCAATAATTTCTTTTGTAATGTTGTGTAGATTTAAACAAGACCGGCGATCGCATTAGGCGAAGTTAGCAGTATATTTGGGACATTAAACTAACAGCGCCTGATGATTTACCGCCTTGTTCATAAACGATATTTAACTTAAACAGTCTTTTAAAGTGTTTTGTCTCTTTCACTCTTTGGCAAATAGCGTATGTCGGAAAGGGACAAACCATTTGATAGCTAAAGTGCTGTTAGCGTTTTTTTAAGGCCTTTAGCTTTTAACCTTCCTTTTGAAAATTCAAGAAGAATAGTGATAGATAAGTTATCATAATACAAAGTGTTGTTTCAGACCCGACAGTTCAGACTTCAGGTAAACTCAAACCCACGCACAGTTGACTTCAATCGCCCACGCCAGTTCAATTGAACAGGTGTACCGTGCGTAGGTGCGCCTGACCTAGGGGTACCTTTAGATGTTTATCGTTTGTGTAAAGTATTGCGTTCATGGATTTTAGACTGAGTCCAGTTTAACTAAGGCTAGCGCTATTTTTGTCGGATCTTCCGCGACTGAAGGCCAATACATGTTATCACTACGTAGTATAAAACAAAGTAGCTTTCGTCTGTCCATATGTATGTTTAGATCTTAATGCAATTTTTTTTTATAGAGGAAGCATTAAATACCTATCCCGAAATTCCCCCGGGAACGGGCACAACGCAGGTAAAACCGCGGGGCGCTGCTTGTTGCATATAATTTACAAATCTCTCTTCGTGAAAGATCGGTCGCTCCGCGGCCGCGTATCGTAAGGCGCAACGAAGTTTCCGTCAAGGGCGCTGGGCTTACTGGCTGTCGGATTCGGATTTTAGACAGATGTCGGAAGCGAAGAGGTGCCCATGTCTATGGAAAGAAAGCCTCTGTTTATTTTTTCGGCTCCTACGTGAAATACTAGGCTGAGAAATGTATATAGCTTAATGTTATATCACTGAAACGACCCCAAACTGCCGACAGGTGAGATGAGAGAATGTTTTCAGGTGAACTATAAAAATAACGTCAAGTCGAATAAAGTCAAAAACAGTAGCAGAGTATTTTATGAAATCCTTAAATTTCCCACGGCTGGGCAAAGTCCTCTCATCTCTCCGAAGATATCAAGACAGAGAGGTCGATTAAACGTAATCACCACGCTTGCCTACTGCGGGTTGGTGATCTCAAACCCGAGCCATGTTTGAAAGTAAGAAACATTAAACGTAAAGTATAAAAATAAAATTAATTGTACTAAATCCCGCTAGTTTAACAGAAAAGCTTTTAAAATAAATAAGAAACTAGACACTAAACGTAAAGCGAATATAACAAGCACACGTCTTTTGAAACTCATCGCACAAAAGGCAGATACTTCACAGAAGATTCACTTCGCCAGGAAAATAGTTGCGAAGGTATTATGAAAGTTGAGCGTTTTGTATGAAGACGCGTCAGATGCAAGAGGCAGGGTATTGGATCGCGCCGATATTATGAATGGAGTGACGTTATTGGGTTTGTGATGAAAGTGCACAATGGGCACTGTTCGGCAGAACTAGCCAATATATTCATACTTAATAGGTACAGGTCAATAACTAGCCAGTACTGCCATTGTCTAGTTTTTAACCTGTAGAATGGTTATAGAATTTTATAGAGCCCACTGTTCGACGCGTGCAAACTGTCTTTTGTCAGAATAACAGTACAACATACAAGGTTATTTATGAGTTAACTAAGGATGCGTTTCCATAGAAGCAAAGTGGAGCCGTGCGAAGCTCAAATGACCAATCACAACTCTGCATACACCCTTATGTCGAGTTTTAATAACCGAATCGCTTGTCACATAACACTACGACTGAATTATTCAAATTACACAACAGTAGCGACAGTGTTACCGCTCGATAAAATAAATTTTAGCCTAACATCCTACTTTTTGCCACATCCTATCCTACTAATATTATAAATGCGAAAGTTTGTGAGGATGTATGTGTATGTATGTATGTTTGTTGCTCTTTCACACAAAAACTACTAAACGGATTTGGATGAAACTATACACTAATATAGGTTATACATCAGAATAACACAAGAGATACATTTTATCACAAAATTCCCGCGGGAACGGGTACAACGCGGTTGAAACCGCGGGACGTGCTCGTACTATGCTTCAGCAAGTTTACAAGCTGCTAGCCCAGATAAGGTCGATAAAAACCTAGCACATTATGTATGTCAAGCTGCAAAGAGTGTCCTAAATTCACGGGCTGCAATTAGTTCGGCTTCGGCCGTTTTCGAAACCGTAGGTTCGAAACCAGTAGTGAAAACGGAATTATTTTTCTTTTTTGGAAACCTGGTTTCCAATCAAGAATAATAATTCTGTTTTCACTACTGGTTTCCAATACAGAATGTTTAGTCTTCTTTTGAAACTCATTGACAAATTTTAATTTTCATAGTTAACTCAGCCCACGGCCCAGTTTACTCCCACCTGTTCTGTTGAGTAGTTCTGTTGACAAAACTACTGGGACTTTTTTTACCATTAGTTTTGTTCCTGTTTCCTGTTCTGTTGAACAATTTTCTTACTATTCGGTAGGTTAGGGTTATTGTTTTTTTTTACTAGAGACAAAAATACTGGGATATTTTCTAGTAAAAAAAAAAAAATAACCCTAACCTACCGAATAGTAAGACACGAGTTGACCAATGAATCGTTATAATGCATATCTGTTATATCCATGACTGAGTTTCAAAAGAAGACTGTACATTCTGTATTGGAAACCAATTTAGAAAACAGAATTATTATTCTTGATTGGAAACCTGGTTTCCAATCAAGAATAATAATTCTGTTTTCACTACTGGTTTCGAACCTACGGTTTCGAAAACGGCCGAAGCCATTAGTTCACTCGCTAAAAGAACTTGAGGTGAATAAAGACGCTTAATATTCTTTTCTACCAACGCATATCAAACTACACCAGAATTTTTACTTTCACTCCGTATGGAAGGCTTATTCTTTAATTAATCGATGTAAATCAGTTTCCTTGGCGATGTGTGAAAGGCTCAATCAACGGACCACCTTTCTTTACACCTTCAACAAAAGAAGTATAAAACGGTTTTTATTATAACTGCATGTACGAAAATTTACATACTTACGTAGGTGTATACCAACAATGGGGCAATATAAATGGGACTACCTAATTCAGGCTATTGTAAACTTATATAACTAGTCCTTAAGAACCATTTTCAGTAGATTTAAGTTATTATTGTACAATATATTTCTATAAATATTTCATTTATTATTATAATAGTAAGTGAGTTCGACTAGGCTAGTGGCCCTGTTGTCGGTGTATTTAGATCACTTAAAATGAGACATGGTCTAATGTGTGGGTTTAGTATCGCCACTAATATTGAATAAATTACCAGAAAATAATTAACCGGTAATGTCCCAATGCTAGATAACTGCCAATCATTTTTAATTACTGGTTACAAGTTAAATACCGGCATACTTACTACTTACATATATAAAGCTTCAATCATCATAGTTGATTCTTAACACCTTATTTCATTTATATGATAATTCCTTTCCAACCCAAACACCGATATTCAGATCAAACTCCACCAAGACAAAGTTCACAGTCATGTCACAAATGCAACTTCAGTATTAGTTAGTCAGCGTGCAGGTCTGGTATCAGGCGCGCATAAGTTTCAAGAGGGCCGTTTAGTTTGATTGTTTACTTTGGATCTGCTGGAGCCATTTCGCATGTAGGAGTTGAATCGATTGGTTGGGAAGTGTCTTTACTCTTTAGTGGTTAACTAGCAGTGCCGACGGTTTCACTCGCATTAAACCCATTCCCGTGGGAGTTTTGGAATAAATAAATAAATAATAAATAAATAAAAAATTGTTAATTGCCATTTGAAAAAAAGAAAATATTACACGGGTGCTTAGAATTATACATAGAATAAAAAATTAAAAACTTGACCGAATTGAATGATTTTTTTTGTATGCGTTTGGGTGGCACTCTGGATGGTTAAGATTCACACTAGCGACATCTATTGGGTCGCAGGCGGAACCACCGCACGGGACAGATAGTTTATAATAAATTTTATTATTTCGGGTTTGCGTTCCACCCTGCAGACTAAGCTACGTATAGCTCCGCTCCGCTTCAATGGAAACACGCCATAAGTAGTAGACTAGCGGTCAACCCTGGTTTAGGAGTTTTAGACAGCCTAAAAATTTCCGACGTGGTCTAACGATGAAAACAACCAGGACCGTAAATTTAACGTACCCTTCAAAGCAATGTCAATGTTTTCGCTACCTCTCATGTATTCATATATTCCAATAACATGCATTTTCACAATATTTCACGTACTTGTAATAATATTCACCCACCTTGTCGCGGTATGCCGACAGGGTTCCAACGAGAATATTGCATTTTATAAGAAGATTGTAAACTTCGATACGAAATATTACAATGTGGTTCTGTAAATCGGATTGAGGATGGAAAGTTACGTTTTCGCCTCGGTTTTGTGTTAGGAAATAAGTATAGGTAAAGTTAGAAGTTTTTACACAGGGACACACGTAGTGCGGGTGCGAGCCGGGTGCAGGCCTGGTGCGGGCCGGGTGCGGGCCAGGTGCGGGCCAGGTGCGGGCCCACGTGGCACGTATTTCTAGTATGAAAGGTGTCATTCTGGCCCGTTGGAACCCTTGCCCGCATAGTGTGTATCTTGCGCCTAAATATTGGATATTTACTCGGAGAGTGACTTGATTCTACCACCTATGCCTAACTAATTCTTCCAAAGGTAGAAAAAACCCTGGTTTAAGGCTGACAAAAAATATTGTCCAGATGCCCAATAATGGCTTAATCCATTAAGATTCAATGCGGATATCTATGAAATGGGGATTTATGAACCTTTTCCACACTCCCTTACTACTACCCTTACTTACATAGGTACTTGCCGAACCTCTTTGAATGTTTTTACTATCAATAATCACTTCGGTTAATTAGGACTTTAGTACCTAGATTATGTGCAATCAGCCCATCCTATTTATATTTCATCTATACCTACTACTACAAACACATCAAAGCAGATAAGATTGAGGGTTTGTTTGAACGGGCTAGTCTCAGGAACTACCATTCGGATTCGAAAAACTCCTAAGGGTTATATGCTATTTATATCCCGAAATTTTCAAAGAAAAGGTCGCAACGGGGACAAACTGAAAATTAAAAAACTCAAATCATTGTCACCATCACTCGTACCGTGGCACCATTCTATACAAACAATCACTATAGATAAATTAATGTTTATCTTAAAAACATGCTTATAAAAGGTCAAGTCAATACGCCCACTAGGCAGTAACGTTCCATAGTGGTGGGCAGGCGGCCGTGAGGGAGGCAGTAATCACTAGGCAGTAGGCAGTCGAGGTAATGGCGTCTGTGAGGCCCGCGGCTGTTTGTGGGCTGGGATATTCTATATTTATTAGGGATATAATTAGGTCTATAGGGCAGATTGACATGTTCCCTTCTTTTCAAACATGGCTTGGATTTGAGATCACCAGCCCGTACAAGGCAAGCGTGGTGATTATGTCTAGCCTCCTCACTATTAATATTCATCAGTGAGATGCGAGGCCTTTGCCCAGCATTGGGATATCACAGGCTAATACTTTTACTTAGGGAGGATTGCGCAAGATCTCGTTAAAATAAACATCACTTGTTTACCAATCACATACTCATGTTTATATTTTGTGTCAATCTATTTCATCATTAACTAACTTACTTATTAATAACATTGGGAAATTTATAATTCATATTCTTTATAAAAACATGAAAATATGATCGTAAAAGAATTATTACCACGTCGCGTCACTCAAAACGTTTTATCAACCAAAAATATTCGCGTCAGAAACTAAGATTGAAAGCGGCCACCATAATGACACAGTTTAATTAAAACAGTAGCTCTGTTCTCGAACAGAACACGGGATGAAAGTTATTTTTAATCAATTTTTTTGTTCCCGAGCGATGCCACAGCGCGATTAATAACAGTAGGTAAACGTTGCATTGTGCCAAATTGTTCTGGTTTTTTACAGGTATTGTTTTTGACAACATTTAATATTTAAAATGCTTTATTTCCATGGAATACGAGTAAATATATAACTTTTAACTGTAATTTAGAAATAATAATAACAGCAACGATAATGCAGTGTTTGTTACCTATATGAAATTAACTTGTAAAGTCTTCAACTAAGTATTGATGTTTATAATGACTATTATCGTTCATTTTTCAGATTAAATACTAATATTATCTTTCGTCCATTTTAACTATCATTGGATTTTGCATAAAAATAAATAGTGGCTAAAATAAGTATGCGTGAATGCGTTGGCGAGTAGCAATTTGGCAAGTTCAACTTGATAACTCTTTTATTTTTATCTTTGAAATTTAAATGCCTACATAAGTTCCAAAGAAAAGTATTCAAGTTATCCTTCTGTTGTGTACATAGTTGCACTGTGACTAGCATTATGCGGCCACTTCGCTTGTTGAAACAGCCTCCAGTAAAGGGAAGCATTCCGGCAAATACAATTTGTTTCATCAATGCAAACAGTTTTGTTGAAAAATACGATACGCTAGATATTTTATTTGTTCATACTTAGAACATACTGCTTATAAAATGGACAATCATGTTTAACGATGTAATTTCATTAAAAAATAATAATTACATACGAGGATGGATGGATAACAGGGTGCGAGGGTAGTGTGTTTAGAGTATGCAAAATACATTGATTTATTAAATGAACGTTGTGATTTTTCAGCAAGGTAATTTTTAAAACGATTTTTGAGCATCACAAACACTACTTGGATGGGTGGCCAATAGTGGCATTTCTATCGATAGGATACGTGAAAATGTAAGTCCTGGGTGATTCAATCGTGAGATCACGTTTCAAGCTTTTAGTCGGTCTAAAAACTCCGACCGACACCAGTGTTGGCCATTAACCTACTCGAATCGACTATACTTATGTATATGTCACCGCAATATCGTAAGCAATTATTCTATTAAGATTATAAAATTTATAAACCGCGTTTGCTATCGGCAGATTGTAAACTAACGACAAATTATGTGTTTAATTGTAAAGCTTATTAACAGCATTTCACCAACCTATCAAATGGGTTGTCTCTTTCCGACAAATGCAATTTCCCAAAGAGCAAAAGAGACAAAACACTTTATAACAGTGTTTATGAATAAGACCCTAAATGTTTTGTACAGTTCACAATCCACCCACGGTTTATAATCTTACAAACCAACAGCCTTTACATTCTCTCAGTAACATACATTGAAAAGAAAGATACGACGAAATACTTCAAAGGAACCTACATCAAGTTTTTTTACGAGAGTTGAAATCTGAACTAATTTGGTCGATTTTCTAGCCGAAGACGACTCCTGGAGATTAAAAAGGTTTAGTGATTCAATTCTTACCCTGTCCCTGAACCCTTTCATCAATGGAAGAAGCTGTCTTTAGTTGTCAAATCAGTAATGAAGGTTTGAATTTTAACCCTCTTAAGGGTCAACACTGCGTTAAGCGTGCGCCTGCGGCAGTTCACTTTTGTATGACACCGCACGCGACGGGCGCACGTGACGTTTCACTTTTGTATGACACCGCACGCGACGGGCGCACGTGACGTTTCACTTTTGTATGACACCGCACGCGACGGGCGCACGTGACGTTTCACTTTTGTATGACACCGCACGCGACGGGCGCACGTGACGTTTCACTTTTGTATGACACCGCACGCGACGGGCGCACGTGACGTTTCACTTTTGTATGACACCGCACGCGACGGGCGCACGTGACGTTTCACTTTTGTATGACACCGCACGCGACGGGCGCACGTGACGTTTCACTTTTGTATGACACCGCACGCGACGGGCGCACGCCGGCCCTAAGATATCTATACTTATACTAATATAAACAGCTGAAGGTTTGTTTGAATCTCAGAAACAGTAAATCCGATTTCAATATTTTTTTTGCAATGAATAACCACATTCAACGGGAAGGGTATTCTTACCGCGGGAAAGGGCACAACGCAGGTAAAACCGCGAAGCACTGCTAGTAAGAGAATAATGAGTAGTGATCTGTGTTCTCCATGACTCGTTTTGGTTGAAAAACTACCGTGTATCCTGATTAGAAGGGATTTTGTACTAGAGCTATGTTTGTAGAGTAATTAATTAATCGCTCGGTTCCTTCGTAGCGCTCTCGGGCCCCGTTACAGGGATTGAACTTGGACAACTGCAAATGATATTACACTGTTGACATTTTCCTCTTCTTTCCTGTCGCGTAGAAAAAGAAAGTAAGTCATACGCCCGTAGTCAGAGATGTCAGATGCTTTCTTAGTAGAGATTTAATTTTGACATGTAATGTCTGAAAAATTACGTCAATTAATTAATTGTTGATTTAATGCACGTCACTGAGTGCTGCAGATAGCAACTTGAACTATTGATTGAAAAAAACCTCCCATACGCAAGAAGGTTATGAGTTTTAATTTGTTTGTTGTATAGTATCGTGGCTCGTAAATGAAGGGACCGAATTTTTATTTTTATTATTTGAAATGTGCTCTGGGAGGAATATCTTTACTTTTAAATTAATTGGCTCTTATTCAATGTTTATTATATGACTAGCAGCGCCCCACGGTTTTGCCTTCATTGTGCCCGTTCCTGTGAGAATTTCGAGATGAAAAATAGCAAAACACAAGTTCAACTTAATGAGAATAGTGTGATTAAGATGATGAAATAAACATTTTTGAAATGAATTTTTATTAATAACGTTTTTTATAAAATCAATTTTGGTTTACGTCCGAGTATACATTTCTCATACCTATCTGTCCATTTACCTTATCATATAGTGTACGAGTACTATATATTTTTTGTCCTTTACTCCTCTCCATGTAGTATACTTCTGTCTCGCTTGCCCCAAAATCCGGCCCTGATCACAAAGCCAAGAGTCCTCCAGACACCCTCGAACACTCAACAACCACTTCCGAAGCGAAAGCATTTGCCTTCACAGCTCACTTTGAACGGTGGATTTTAAAATATTTTACTCTTCGCTGTGACATGCTTCTGTTTATATTTAGGCTTATGTACAATCAGCCCATGTTCATTTACTATGTCAGTTCGATACGGAAATCGTGACAGTTGTAGATAAGTATCAATTATATATAAAATTCAAAGTCCTGACTGACTGACTGATAATCAACGCATTGCCTCAACCGCTACACCTAGAAACATGAAATTTGGCAAGAAGGTTCTTCAAGTGACGTAAGTGCACACTAAGAAAGAATTTTCGAAAATTCCTATGGCTCAACGCGGGCAAAGCCGCGGGGCGCTGCTAGTGTATGTATATTAGCTGCGTTTTACCCGCATTGTGGCCGTACCCGTAAGAATTTCGGGATGAAAACCAGCCTATAACTTTTTCGTTGAATATGGCTATCCATAACTAAAAGAATTATTCAAATCAGATTGGTAGTTTTTGAGATAAGTACGTTAAAAGAAATAAAAAATCTAACGAACTTTATTATATTGGTAAAGATTAATAGCGTAAGCCGATTTTTGTCCCCGTGATTACGGAACGGTAGCTGCACTTCGAAAATAGGTTATGGTCTCTTTTGAAGAGTTCTTGCCTTAGATGTGAATAAGTGTAAACGGGAACGTTCTCTGACGACCTACTAATTATATTGCAAGATTCTAAGTATGATCATAGTATGATCAACATTTCTTAAAATATATTGACGTGACTTAAAATAGGAATCAACAACCTACCTCTTTTTATCTCTAAGGAGTAATTAATCAATACCATTTTACCTTCAACGATAATGAATTATACAAGTACTACATCAATATACTTACCTACAAATAAGTATACAAATCGCAATCTTTTTAATAAAACGACATGAAATATTGTGAGCGAATCCATCAAACGAGATTTTCCGACCGAAAGCTTTCCCCGAATTAATAAATCCAGGTAGGAATTACGTTGGTTATTTTTCCGTTATAAACTCAACGACAAGTTTTTAGGTCAAATTTTTCGATAAGCATTTTACTGTCCTATTACGAATGGTATTTATGTTTCGAAAGCTCGCTTTTGGAAACGATTTGTGTATCGATACGTGTAATAACTGTTGCTAATATATTAGGGTTGTTCCCGTAAGCCTCAATTGTGCGGCCCTGTAGTGTGGGAGATTACATATTGTTTCGGTCAGACGTAGGGTTTCAAGTTTTAAACGGTCGGTTATCGTAAAATGCGTTTGTTAAAAGTTTACTACCTACTCTGTTAAGTGGCTGTTAAGTGAGAAGTGTTGTAGATAACGTAATGTCAGTCTGTTTATTCAGGCTGCTAGTTGACGAATTTTTAGGTTATTGAGTCTGACATTTTGTGTTAATGTTAACTGATGTGTAAGCGCAAGCCGAAGCAAACCGCAAAGCCTCATCTATTTAAACTTGAAAGATTATATTTTTATTTTAAAATATTTAACTGATGTAAAATAATCCCTCGAAATAGAGATTACGCAGTAAGTGCTTTGCTCTTCCGTGAATAATCCCAACATCTGCCATCGTGATTATGAAATAGAGTAGGTTGAAAACCCGGAGACATCCTATCCCAAAATTCCCATGGGAATAAGCACTACCGTGCTACGCAAGTTATACTATGAGAAATAACTCTTAATAACTATAAGCTTTATAAAAGTAACGATAACTATAAATAACTATTATACAAAACTTAAACTAAAAAACATTAGTCTCATTAATTAGCGCTGTGTTGATAAGATCCAGTAAGAACTTAATTATAAGTGAATTGAATCATCTTTTTTCAGCAGCTAATGGAAGAAAATTAAAAGGATTTTCATGTTTCTTTTCTGAAAGTTTCATGAGAAGTTCTTTCAATGTTCTTGAAAGATTATTAGTGGATGCTTCTTGGCGGAAGTTTTTCTAGGTAAAATGAGAAAAAATATGTTAGACCGCAAAGTAGGTAATGAAATCTCGACTAGGTCAGTGGCCAACCCCCGTGTCAGTTTTTAGATAACTTTTTAGGTCTCTAACAGGCATGATATGTACTCCAGAGCACGCTAGCGCTCAGATAGGAATATTACTATCGGTCACCTATCCAGATAGTCCTGAATAATCACTAGTTAACATCGTGTAGACCAACTATCTAGGCCAACACCACACAAGCTAAACGGTTGCCCCGAGCCATAATATTTTGTGAATAAGAAATAAGCCTTGCAGATTAATGGAAGAATATATAAAGATTATAAAATCTAAATTTAAATCATACATTAAGACCCCTCCTAGACTACACCGAGTATCTCTCAAAAAGCATTCCTTTCCACAAAAATATCGCAAGATACCGTATTTACCCCTGCTCCATTATTTGTACAATTTCCTTCGTTCCCGGATGATCTCAGCGTAAATGCACCCTTATAGGGCCACCCCCACCCCTCGGTAATATTTCCTCCGAACACGCTTCGTAACAAATGGATTTCATTTAGTTGTCTGTAGAGATGGAGCTTGTCGATGAAATGTGTATCGATATCGATATTTTAGGTTGAAAAGTGGTCTTCGTTTGAATGTTTCAGGTTTTTTAGTAATGTGTCTGTGTAGTTGATACGGGTTTGAAAGTAGTGATGGGATATATATTTTAAGGTAGAAATATCATTCAATTTGAATACCTACAGTATGCTTCTTGTCAGCAAAATAGATAGAGATAAAACCTCTATTGTTTAAGATATTTTTTATTCATGTTACTTGCTGTTAGACACTCTTAGATTACACATAATTTTTGAACCTACACACCGTTATCTAATATATTTATTTATTTCCTCGAGGAAAGAAGGAGAAAATGATATGAAATATTTTAATTCTGTACCATTCGCGGTTTAGGGTGCAATTAGACTAGGTCGATTGCCGCATTGCACATCGTTATCTGATTCATTATAAACTTAGAATCTTCAAAAATGTAGCATATTGACTGCGACGGTCAACTAGTCTAAATACACCCTTAGGTTGTTTGCCATCTGTCTTAGTCAGCAACTACATAATTTGAGACTTTGATTTATTATTTTTCAAACTTTCGCGATTATTACACAGTATTAACTTATTACTACGGGTTTTTTCGCAGTCCATCCGTGATCACGAGTGGTGCAATCCACTCGAAACGTCGGGAAATCAAAGTAAGTGGTTTTACTTACTAAAACAACTTTCTGTGTCGCGAAAAATCCATTAGTAATTCCTATAGAATCTGATTTATTCTTCACAAAGATTATGAGAGACATTCTCTACAATGTCTAAATTATTTAACTTTAAGATTACATTAACTGTAGCCTAGATTTATTCTGAACGTTATGACGTCATAACTTGAGGTTGAATCGGCGCTGGCTATTCACGGCACAGCGGAGGCTTACTTTGTTCAAAGATGAATTTACTGCTACTAAAATGTATGTTAAATAGTGATCGTTTATAAAAATGATATAAAGTGGCAAAAATACTAAATATAACACTTTTATCCTTATCACAATCCGGTGCGACTCAGGAGTTAGCAAAGTGTTTTTTTAACCCAAATATATTGATCTCGAAAAGTGATTTTATAATATAAGATATAGATATTGCAAGCAATTGGCTGCTTGTGATAGATAACACAACTGAGCATCACTTGTATTTTGCCTGCGATCATTACTTTAGGCTTCTCTACAGAGGTAAGTTTTTCGCTTGCTCAGCGGTCGTAAATAAAACAGAAGTTCAAAGTTCAGGTAAGTACTGTGATTGTTCCTACCGAATACTAAACGAAAGGTCTTTATTTATGATCCAAACAGGTGTCCTATTTCTTACTTCGCCGATAAAATATCGACTCCGATTTTAGTGCTGAATTGATAGAGAACGTTTAATTTTGTTTAAGAGCAAAAAGCTTTATTGATATAATAAAAATGTGTAGATGAATTGAAAACGTTTGTTTTATAAAATTGTTTAAATCGTTTTTAAGCTGTATTTATTATATAGAGTATAGAGATACGATAAAAATCAAGAAACCCTCTCTTGATTTTTTCAACAGCAATTTAGTAACAACCTATAATTACAATAATTTAGTTACATAGTTTCCCAACAAAACATTAAGCACCTTGTTGAATTATACAATATGAAAATTCTCAGTGATTTTAATAGTAGTTTCATTCAGTATGACAAAGCTCATGCTCAACGTCACATGAGCCGATAGCACATCACTATCGACACCCCGAAACAGACCCCATCACTACCACGTTATGAGTCGTATCGAAACAAATCTCTGACCCGTATAACGGTTAGAAAATTAATATTTCCCCACAACATTATGATAATGAGGCCCCTTAGTTTAACAACGTCTGTTGTGTTTGAAGTAAGTGTTTTTAATCGCCACTTGAAAACAAGTTATAATGGCAAACAGGTAGGGTAATGGGTGGGAAAATCACAGTTGCGGGGTGTCGATCAACTGGCAACACTTTATGGAGTTTGAATTTGGATCTTTGGAATTTGTTTTGAATTCAGTTAATGAGGAGACTAAGAAAGAGGTTATATTACAGCGAAGTAGTTCTTATTTACCTTTCTTCTCTTCTGTTCAAGTTTGTTATATTTATTACAATCTAAACGACTGGGTTAGGTACTACATCTATTATACTAAAATTATAAAGCTGAAGAGTTAGATTTTTTGTTTTTTGAACGCGTTAATCTCAGAATCTACCAAGCCGGTTTGATTATTATTTTTGTATCCCTTAACATTGACGTACGATGGAATTAGGACCGGAATTTGAAAATCAGGACAAAAACCGAATCGTAAGCAAAACCACCCTTATACCAGCCTCTAAAAATTGCTCAACAATTTACCGAATGCCCGTGAGCCAAAAATAATCTTGAAAGTCAATGCAGCTCAAAACGAGACGAAATCAAATAGATTTATATTTACTAAATGACACGTGACCTTAGCGAAAAGGTCACACAAAATGGCGGCGATCGATGAGGTTCAAAGAACTAAGTATAGAGTTATTGTTGTTCATTAGTCACTTTTATTAATGATATTTTTTCGGTATTAATAACTAGCCGCGCCCCGCGGTGTTACCCGCGTTGTATCCGGGGGGAATTTGGAGATAAAAGTAGCCTAAGTTACTCCTCGTTTCATCAGTTATCTGTCAGTGAAAGTCGCGTCAAAATCGGTCCAGCCATTTCAAAGATTAGCCGGAACAAACAGATAGATAGACAGATAATTTTTTAAATGTTGTTTTGGTATAATAATATTATGTACCTATCGTGTGTATATCTAAAGGCAATTAGTAAAAAGCGGTTATTTTAATATTACAAACAGACACTTTAATTTTATTTATTTGTATAGATAATAGATGTATAGATTACACTCATAGTGGTTTATAGATGTACCGAATATTCGTTCGGTATTCGGCGTATTCGGCATCTTTTCGACTATATATATATTCGGCCGAATTATTCGTTTTCGTTCGCTTCGAACGAGTCAGTCCATAGACTGTTATGGCCTTATTCATAAACGCTATATTAACAGCATTTTAGATTTTCATGGTTTGTCCCTTTCCGCCTCACACTATTTTCTAAAGAGCAAAAGAGACAAAACACTTTAAAACAGTGTTTTAGTTGGACTGTAGAGGTGTCAAAGTTCACCCAGGTGTCAACATTTTTAGACTATTATAATAATAATAAATATTATGTTTATTTTCACTCACAAATTTAGTTTACAGTAAGCTTATGATTAGACTACAATTACAACTTATGGCTAAATTTGTGAGAGACTGGTGCCTGAAATAGGTAGAGTGTACCTGTGGTACAGGTCACCAGGCTCTCGTAACACAGTGGAAATAACATTGGTCTTATAGTGATATTACTAAAATACAACAATGGGTGAGTCTTAAAAGGTGAATTTTGTAATGAATTATGTGTGATAAATATAAATGTGTGAAAATATTATAATATCTTGTGTTTGGGCAAAAATATGTACTATTTAAGACTGGCCAATCGTTTCAATGGTTTTTCCATAACGAAGGCCTTTAGGCGATCTAACAACTCCGACACCAGGGTTGGCCACTGACCTAATTGATGTGAATGATTGCAAAGACTGGCCTCTGATGTTGTAACTTTTTCAACAACCGGGACCGATTTTAACGAACCCTCCGAAGCACGGTAGAATAGTAAATAAAGGTAATCTAGACTAAGATGTAACCACTTTTAAACCTAATACCTATCCCTAAAACAGAAACCTAATTTCCGAAACGTCTGCTCAGACACTGAAATGAAAATTGAACACGTTTAATTTGAAAGTCTAGATCTTAGTGCTAGATACCCATGCCCTGAAGTCTGGAATAATGCCTAAATCTTAGTGAGACCTAAAGTTTATCACTTCGTTTTATAAATGGTTCAGATAAATCTTTGGACCTAAGGGCCAATAATACTTAGTATGTAGGTAGTGTTATAATAGTTCGAATGTGTTTAGTAGTAATAACCCTTTCTATACGAGCGCTACCGTGCTTTGAAGACCTCAACGTAACGTGAAACAGTCGATCCCGATTGTTTCAATCGTTGGACTATGTCAGAGGTCTTCTGGTGGTCTAAAATCTCTAGCATCACGGTTGGCCGCTAACCTTCTTGAACTTGCTTAATAGACTCCTAGCGCCATCTACCGAGTGTAAGCAAAGTCGTAAAGAACAGCTAGTCTTATCTTCTCTTTACATCTTACTACTGTAAATGTAGTTTGTGAGAATGCATGGATGTATAGATATTGGTATGGGTTTTGATATATGTAGATATCGGTTTGTTGTATGCATTGAGTTATATGTACTAACGTATAGTACCTATAACTCAATGGTTGTATTCTACACGCAAAACCTACTGAACATATTTGAATGAAAATTGGCACACAGGTAGAATAAGAGTCTGCAATATACATTAGCTACTTTTAATCTCAAAATTCATAAGTAAAAAGATACAACGCAGGTGAAAGAGCGGGCGCTGCTAGTATACATATAAAGAAAATGAAACAGCCGAAATCTCACGGCTTATAAATAAACACAAAGCTGTACGGATCCATATTTCACCCCCTCCCCTCCCGTCCACATCGGAAATAATAGATAACCAGTGATATGAAGATATTGCATTATATCGATAACAATGACGGACGAATTATTCTGACAAACGTTTTATAAGGAGCAAGATTACTTCGTCGTGTCAATATGGTTCTAGTTCAAATTGTATGGAGACAGATCAAAACTTTTCGGCGGCAAGTACGCTTGGTGGTGGCTCTGCACAGGGCCTTCATTTAGAAAGACAGGACATAGGGCATGTCAGCAAATGGGTCATAGTTGGAAACATTACTAAGGAGTGGATTGACTTGACTGTAACTTAAATAACAAATATGTAGTGTGTACTTCTAAGTGAATAAATGTTCCGCTGAGGTACTAAAATGAAAATACACGTTCATTTAAGGTCTGGTACTAATGATAACACTTGAGCGAGCGAAAAAGTTCGTTTCTAAATTAAATGAAAGCTAAAACACTGCCCATGAAATCCCTTTTCAATGGAGTATTTTATTATTCCCAATGCTGGGCAAAGGTCTCCTCAAACTGTAGATATCAATACAAAAAACTAAGCGAAATCAAATACCTTTAGCACCCGCCTCTTAAACTCTTAAAAGCAAAATGTTGTATTGTATTAACGTATAATGTCTCAACGCAGGGCAATTTTTATTTGCCCTGCGGTACATTTTACCTAGATATAGTTAAAATCGGCCATTTTATTACCTAGGTATACATTTTTATAAGCGGTTGAAATCGGTTGATTCGTTTATAACTAGTTGATCCATTTTTTTCCTGCATGGTACCCATTTAGTAATTGATCTAACCTCGATGTTAGTCTTTGAGAGCCGTCCGCAGCTTCACCCATAATCAGTTACTGTCAGATAAACCTTATCACTGATAGCGTGATAGCTGATACGACACCAGAATGAAAATTATGCGATCGCTTGTGTTTTGTTTTCGATAACGGTTCCTAGATCTAAGGTATGTTACCACTAGTTGTTCGACGCGACTTTAATCGCTTTGGAGAGATTACGCTAGGCTGCAAGTGGGGTCGTGCACTTTTTTTATTGGCGAGGATAAATTTTGAATTTATAATAATAGCAGATACTAGCGAGCCGCCCCACTTCGCCTTTTAAATCAAGATTGCTTTACCTATAGATTTTTAGGATAAAAAAATTAGACCCTTGAGTTACCTTCTCTTTAGGGGAAAACCACATGGAAATACGTAACTAGTCGAGTTCAAAGTCAAGGAAAGTCAAATATTAAGCTATTGCATAGCTTCTATCGCGGGCCTTGAGCGTGGGGACCGAATCCAGAAATTCCGTAATGAAAAAACCTCACGTGAAAAAACCTCACGCTCCCCACTAACGCCATCTAGTGATACAAAAAATAACTATGCAATAGCTTTACCGCGGCAGTCCCCGAGTGCCACACGTCTTTTTTTATTCAGTTTTGGCCCCATAGAGGCTCTTTTGAACGTACCACCCATTCGGAAGAACATCAGCAGAGAAGAATGGTCAAGAAACTCTGCTGGTTATTTTTTTTTTTAATCAAGGTATAATACAATATAATACTAATAAGTAAGATTACATGTCAAAATCAGGTTGTGTTCGCGGTTTACTTCGCGGTAACTTTGAGTTAGAAAGTTAACCGCGAACATAAAGACAGACACATCGGTTGTCTTTTTTATGCTACGTAGAGAGGTAGTAGTACTTGTCTATGTATGTTTGAAAATAAACATTATTTTGATCTAAAAAAATGTGAATGATAATTTTATAGACTTCCTATAATTATGACTGACCCCACCTACAAACTACAGAATACTTCAGTAGGTCCCTAATGTGATGAGTTTACGCTCTACATAACCAAGTCTACCTGATCATATTCCAAAGGTTAATAAGGGTACCTAAGGGATTTAGATAGGTACTGGGTAGATTAATAGTACTAGGTTTCTGGTACGTCCTAAGTACAATCAGACAGTATCTGCTAACGTAGTTTCAACTCAAAATCGGTACCTACATAATTTATGTTTTTTCTTTAAATGTAACTAACTACCTAACAAAAGTTTGAATATGAGAATGTCTTGAGTATGATCAACTTTCTCATGGGTTGACTGTACCACACTGAACCTAACAGCTGTACTCAAAAAGATTCAGATGTGTCTTTAATGAATTAAATCGACAAATAGCTAATTTTTCATACTTACATCATGTCGAAAATGTCTTTAACGTCTCTGAAAACCATTTGATGTAACTGGTGAATCGGGCTCCGCTCAGCTCCATTCCGCTTCAATAGAAACACACCCTTATACTTAGTATACAACTAGCAGCGCCCCGCGGTTTTACCCGCGTTGTGCCCGTTCCCGTGAGAATTTTGGGATTTTTTATACATATAAACCTTCCTCTTGAATCACTCTATCTATTTAAAAAACCGCGTCAAAAACTGTGCCGTAGTATTTGAGTTTATCGCGAACAGACAGACGTGGCCGAGGACTTTGTTTTATAATATGTAGCGTAGGTACCGCCTAAAGGGTACAGTTCAATAATTGGTATCTCTTGTTAATCAGGCCCTACAAAATAATGTAAGGCGCAAACTTCCGACCCTTGAGGACGGAAAGGTCTGGTACCTATGTCCTGGTATTTACTAGGTATTTAGAGCATTCAGTAGGTACCTAGTGTTTAAAGGGTTTATTCTATTAGTTGGAGTTTGTCCCTATTTCAGGTATTTAATTCTTCTTATCGAGTGGATGGTCAACCTGACCAATCCTGGTGTCAGAGTTATTGAGCCGCCAAAGGCCTCTGACATGGCTCATGTAACGACTACTATCCGTAGAAAGTAACCGGGACCGACTTAGGGTGGGCTTAACGTGCCCTCCGAAGCACGGAATCATCTTACTTTTCGGGCAATCAGGTGATTCAGCCTGCAATGCTCTAACCAAACTGAGGACAGTCTCACAAAGTGATTTTTGTGAGACATCCCCACCGGGAATCGAACCCGGAACCTCCGGATCGTGAGCCGAGCGCTCAAACCACTAGACCACGGAGGCTGTAGGTATTTAATTTTAACAGGTATAGGTGGGTTGGCAGGTTTACGAAAGGTACTATTTATGCCTTATCCACCTGACTGTACTGATGTCTTCAGTGAGATGAGATGCCTTTGCCCAAGTAGTGGTACATAACAAACTACATATTACTTACTTACTATTTATGAAAAGTAGGTAAGTTTGTACACCAAAATGTTCTATGTAAGAAAGTAAATGATCACTGACCTACTCCCCTGACACTGCCTTTTTAACTATTTTGTTTTTTTATTCCTAAGGAACTAGCTGCGCCCTGCGGTTTTACCCGCGTTGTGCTCGTTCCCGGGATAAAAAAAAACAAATATCCTATAACCTTTTCCTTGTCCAAAACTGAATTATTCGAATCGGACTTGTAGATTATGTAGGACTTATAAGCGTGTTCAATAAAAAATAAAATAAATTATATCTCTTCAGTATTATCTAATACTAGCAGCGCCCCGCGGTTTCACCCGCGTTGTACCCGTTCCCGTGGGAATTTCAGGATCAAAAGTAGCCTAGGTAGGTATAACCTTCCCGTAGAATGTGGCTATCCATTACTCAAATCGAACGGATAATTCCTGAGATTACCTCGAACATACAAATAAACAAACAAACAAACTTACAAATTTTACCTCTTTATAATATTAGTATAGATATTGTTAAATAACCTATGCATAGATTTAATCAAAATTGTTTCGAAAACGAATAGTACTTATAATATTGCAATATCGCTTTAAGGTAGTAGGTAAATATACCTTCAATAGGTATGAGGTACTTGTGCGCCTACCATAAGTCGGTATGAGGTAGCTAGGTACCTATTTACATTCATAATTATACATCGAGATTAAATCTAGGGTTTAAAAGCAACATTGTGGCATAGGTAACTACCAAGTTTTGCTTTCATATTAGGCACTGAAATAGTTAGGTACCTAACGGGTTCCATTTAATTACCTAACGCGACCGTTTCATTAAATTAATAACGCTGAGCTATTATTAACACCACATTTTATTTTTAAAATAATGGCGAATATAAATTCGTTAATGTTGCCAGTGCTTAAATAAATAAAAATAGCAGGGTAGGTAATTACAGAAATCACTCAAAGCTCAGTTATTCTGACTGTTATTATATTTTGTATGTACGTGAATGATTTAGAATTTAGGGTACCACATAACTCGAATAACGAATTACAAAAGTACTTAGCTTATTTCGAGAGGTTTCATCATCAAACGGAATTATTAATGAAAAAATGGAATAAAAAAAAGAAAAAGCGAAATATGAATTCGTCTGAACAATAATTGAATAGAACCTATTTATGTACTTACATATTCAACTTAAACATGTGAGCCTAGAGTCTGTCTAGAATATTTTAAGAAAAACCCAGCAAAATTGTAGACGAAATACTAAGAAAAACGTGCGTATGTTGACTGTAATAATTCCCAGAGCTACATTATCAAAGAGTAGGCTGACGACTGCTAATATCCCTGAAAGGTACCCTTTGACCTTTATATACAAAGGGTTGATCTTCCCCGACTGCCCATATTCATTCGCATCAACCTCAAATAAATTATTGAGGTACACACCATAAAATTACGAGTTACGGGCATCGGTAGTCAAATGTGTATTGATCACGCACGAGTACGTGCGGGCTAACAAAGGAAGTAGGTAGAGTGCGTACCTGTTTGACCATCAGTCTTGCAACCCTGGGGCTCGCGAAGGTGACGAACCCGTAGCACTTGGACACTCCAGCTCGGTCGTAGATGACCCTCGCGGCCGTGACTGTCGCGAAGCCCGAGAAGAACTTCCACAGGTCTTCGTCGGTGGTCGTCAGAGAGAATCCCCCCACGAAGATTCTGTTGTGTATGACTGTGCCGAACTTGGGCGCGTCCGACGGCGGCAGCGTGTCGTCCGTGTCATCCTCGGGGCTGTTCAGCAGTGCCTTCAGCTTCTCATGAGGATCAACAATCTTCCTATTGTTCGCAGAGCTCTCTTCAACCATGTGAGCGCAACTTGCTGATTCACTCCTTATGTACCTCTTAACACCACTATCCATTGTAACAGAGTTTTTAATACTAATGTAACATGTTCCCTTGTTTACTAAACTAAAATTCTAGCGAGAACTAAACGGGCTCCGTTCGCAACGAGAAAACAACTGAGCCCCGAATCGCGATATCGATTTTCGCGGTGTGGGGTGTAGAGTGAGACGTGTAGGTTGCGCGCTCCTCGGGCAGTCCGGCTCACGCACGCGACCCACTGCCTTCTCGCTCGGCACCACTCGCTCCGCACCACCAGACACGCACAACACAACACTACACTACAGATAACACACTCTCATTTCAGATTATTGTGATACGCACTAAAAATAGTGTTTGAGCTATAGACGTTCGCTATTTTTACAGTGAGAGGTAACTAGGTCAGTTGTTGACATCTAGGTAGAATACAATGGTTCTTATCTAAGTTTTATTGTAATTTGTGAAGTGTAGGTGGCGCGGGTGTGCCTATTAATAAATATAAATGAAATATGGGTGGTCTTGAAACCTCAGTTTATTTTCATAATTACGTAAATTAGATTTTGGGCGTGTACTATTCACGGAGTTTATGTGAAATGTCTGACGTGGCTAAATCTGACATTATTTCGATAATTATTATTAGTGATTTACATTGTAGGTAAAACGATTCGGTATAATGTATAATGATGATGACTTGTCTTGATAACTAATATTAAAGTACATTATTTAAGCGGAATTGAAATTTGTCTAATTTCAAACAATTACAGATACCCATAAGGTTGAGTAGATACAGTACCTATCAGAAAGCGTTACTCGTCGATTTATGGCTTAGAGTATGGCGTGTTTTAGTTTTGTAGCGTTAACCAACGTGAAGTTCAAAGTGAACTCAAAGGGTCGATGGGTAATTATTTCTGACATGTACTGTATCTATTTGGGTACATATTATGTTTAGAGATTTGATTGTTTTTATTTATTAAAAATATTTTTCATGAAATCAATTAACAATAAAGTCCCTTTCAAACACAAAATAAATAAATCTGGCAACATTTTTACAAGTGGTCATAACTGTCAATTGTCAAACTTCAGCTGTCAAATAATTTGATTTTGACGTTACCCAAATGTCATAATTCCTTTCACAACAAAAAACTTCGTGAAGGATACCTGCTACCTGCTGCGGTGCCCCATGAATATTATTGTTTAAATAATCTCACTCAATTTTAGTTCATATTCATTGTTATTGATAGTAAATCTAATCACATATGTGTAGAATGTCTTCCAAACTATTTTTTTATGTGAAATAATTAGTTAAAACTAGCAAAAAGCTGGTGTGAAGTGGAGTGAAATATTCTGTTATTTGTTTACGAACTGGAGTGTTCAAGTAAGTTTATATTTTCTATTTTATTCGGTATAGGAAATGTTAATCGGTAATTACTGAACAATTAAACGTTCCGGGATGCAAGTATTTTTGTTGCCAATCAATATTACGGTGAAATGAATAGAATCATTGTTGTTGAAACTACCTCCAATGTAACATGAATGAAAGTTAAATTCTTTTACGTTAGGTATTTGCCAATATATTTCCTCATTTTCGAGTTCAAAATGGATGTTGTACCTTGATATAATTATATTATTTTCTATCTAATAATGAGCATAATTTGAAAATTACCTGGATAAATATCTGATAGTGTGAATTAAGATTTTAGATTGTATTAACTACTTACTTATCTAAAAAAACTAATTATATAATTGTGGATAAAGGGAGTAAATTATAAATAACTCTCCTAAATACCCATATAATAAGGCTAATGAGTGTTAAGAGTTTGTTTGTGAACACACTAATTTGAAACTACCAGTCTGATTTGAATAAATGTTTATATTTATTTGGTGGCCACATACAAGATATGTTACATGCATTTCACAGGGTATAATTACAGGGCTCTGCTAGTCAACATAAGAAAGTTGAAGAGTTTGTTTTATTACACAATTTTTCTAACTGCTCCATCATAATACAATTGGATTAACATTCTGATTCAAGAGAAAAGTTGTAGACCATTTTTCGTCCCAAAATTCCCACTGGTGGACAACATTTGATTAAAACTGTGTATTACTGTTTAATTAATATTGCCATGCGAATCTGATAGCCAAGGTTATCTTTATTTATTTATTTAATAAATGTTGATAAATACTGATAAATCATAGGTCAAAGATATAGGAAGATTGACTACAAATTGATTGAAAACAGATCTCTGATATACCTATATCATCTTACTGTTACTGAATGCTACATCTTATGAATGTAAAAATAACATCCATCTCTATGTTACGCAGTCATGCCTAAACTACAGAACTGATTTAAATCAAAGGTACAAAGATAATGTAGAGCCTGAGAAAGGACAAAGATTACATTTTACCAAGAATTTCTAACTTCTTATTGGAACTATAATTATTGTTTTATTTCTTTTTGTATAAGGAACCCTTAAAAATGTTGAATTGGCCATTTGGGTTGTTCCAATTGGTAGACCATATTGGGCCCTAGGTGGTCTCAAAAACTTAATAGACCAGAGTTGTCCACTAGCCTACTTGAACCATGCCTTACTGGTTACATTCTAAATCATAGAGTCTTGAATTAAATAAATAATAAATAAATATACCTGGACAAATTCACACACGGTTAATTAGAACCAAAGTAAGCTCTAAGCTTGTGCTATGGAATCTAATTCACTGATACTACTAGTTATAGATACACAAATACTTTATAAGAATATATAATTGACACCCAGACGTCGTCGCCAACAACTATGTCTGCACATATTGTTGACTCCGGGCGGGAATCGAACCCGCAACCCCCGACACAGTAAGCGCTCTCACTGCCACTGTGCCAACGGGCTTGTCAAATTATATTCAAACTACTATTTGTAAACACTTATCTAGACGGGACTTAATCGCAAATAAAACATTTAATAGTGTAATTCAAACTACTATATCTAAAAGTCGGCGAAGGAAAGGAAACATACTACTTTGTCATTAAAATAAACATTATCTGTCTATTTTCCAATAGTTTTATCTGAGCAAATATAAACTTAAAAGTCACGTGCTATTAAGTTTAGTTTCGTTTGTCAATATTGAGATAACAATTGTTAATTAAAGTTCAATGTACTGGCTGGTTTAAATTAATTACTTAATAAATAGTTTTAACTATTTTTATACTTATACCTAGAAAAATTAAGTTGTTGGGGCTCGGGTTAGGCAAGTCAGCATTTTGTCGCTAACCAAGTAGCTAAGCCACCCGACACTCACCAGTCATTCGCACACTCTCGCCGAGTTAACATTGCACGAGTGGCATTTGTTTACCGGATGAAACACGAGCACCTACCTAAACTGATTGTGTCAACGCTACAATAAAGATGAACTAGTGTAATACCGTGGGTTGATTTGTAAACCTTGATTTAATTATTTTTTTATTTTTTTTGTAAAATTTTTTTTTTTTTTGGTGAGGTGGTGTCTGTTGGGGCTCGGGTTAGGCAAGTCAGAATTTTGTCGCTAACCAAGTAGCTAAGCCGCCCGACACCCACCAGTCATTCGCACACTCTCGCCGAGTTAACATTGTACCTACTGAGATAAGGGTGATTTTATAAATAAACATTAGTCGGGAATTCAGTGGTTTATATTTCTAGCGTAAGGTCCCACAAAGTAGGAACAATACCAACATAAGTTGTTTAAATTGCATGCTCTATCACCTTTCAACATTTCTTAATTAAAAATAATAATAATTATCCATTCCCAATATTCTATCCCTACCGGATATCTCAGAAAGTTTTCTTATAGATAAATGTCTCGTGCTTTTAGCTGTAATTAGATACATTAAATAGCCTCAGTGGTCTAGTGGTATGTGTATTCGCCTGCCAAGACTGGGGTCACCGGTTGAGAAAAAACATATTCGGCACTTTTCAAACATGGGTTCGAGATCACTAACTCGCAGGAGGCAAGCACAGTGATTATGCCTAATTCTCCTCATCATACTGATATCTTCGGTGAGATGACAGCCCTTGGCCCAGCTGTGGGATTACAGGCTATACCGTTAACATAGAAACATTGTATAAGTATACTTTATCGGTTTTCTCACTTTATCAGCATTCTCAGATAGCCAGATAGGTTATTGGAAATGGACATTAGCCACCAAAACAATGTCAACACTTGATCTGCCATCTGATATTGCTGTTAGAGAGTTATTTGAACTGTGGCCGGTAGAGATAAAGGAAATCTTTTACCAGTCTCTTGGTCAATTGTTTACTTTCAAAGACATTATAAGGCAACCAAAAGGTTATCACCACAAAACAATGTATCAACAACATAATTTACAGACCTTATTCCTAAGGACTTAAAGTATAATTTCGCAATAACATTAAAAAGGAAATTATGAGATTGTGTCTTGAGTAAATATGGACTTTATTCTTTTGGGGTTAAGAATTTAATTGGCTTGTTTGTTTGTTGTTGGTTGTTTCATTTAGCGGTATCTACAAGGGCTTTTGATAATGGTTAAATGTAGGTAAATAAGGTTTAATGGGGGTGTGGTCACGGATTACTGTTACTGGGGCCGCGGGTTCGGTTTCCGAGCCGGGTTGAAAATATTACGTTCAATAATCATGAATCTAGGTTGGTATAGAAAACCGACTGCCTTCCTTTACGTTACGCTACGTTTTTCGATATATATTTGTTACCTGTGGTAACAGGTAACAAATGTACGCAGTACGTAGGGTATGCAAGTTTTAAAAGAAAAAGAACTTGGTTTTAACTTTTAACCTCACGAGCAAGTATATAGAGGAGAAAATGCTTTTCACGGTTAGAAACGTGAGCAATCTATAGTGTTGAAAGGGTCTTCTCAAACCTTATCTACGAGGTTTACTCAGTTTGGGCTTTCATTGTGATAACTTACAAGTGTGAAAAATTGTTATTAAGCATTAGTATCTTAAGCATATTACTGTAAACTTTTATACTGAAATAAACATTTTATTATTATTATTTTTATTATGTTTCAACTGGCAGCGCCCCGCGGTGTAACCAATATTGAGCCCGTTCTTGTAGGAATTTAAGGTAAAATAGACTATAACCTTCCCGTTAAATGTGGGTATCCATTACAACAAAAATCATTCAAATCGGTAGGTAGGTTCTGAGATCAGCGCGTTCACACAAAAAATAGCACAAAAAACACAACCGCTCTATTTTTGTTTTCGTTCAACGAACTGAAGAATAAAATAGGTAGGTACCAAGGTATATATTACTAGCAGCGCCCCGCGGTTTTACCCGCGTTGTACCCGTTCCCGTGGGAATTTCGGGATGAAAAATAGCCTATAAACCTTCCCGTTGAATGTGGCTATCTATCACAAAAAGAATTATTCAAATCTGACTGATAATTCCTGAGATTACCCCGAACATCAAACAAACAAACTTACAAATTTTACCTCTATATAATATTAGTATAGATAGGTATCTATAGATCCTAGGTAAGTCCTAATGTATGATGTAAGTTCATACATATTTATTCCTAGGTACAAGTTTCCAGCTTAATCTCAATTCTATTACTAGATGACGCGATGCTGACTCACCTATTGCGTTTGTTGTGAAATAGTTACCTACTGTAGTTGCTATCACATCAACACGGTTCGAGTTGACTGTAGCCTGTTACGCATTTGCTTTGGTGTAGGTCATTTAGGTGAATACCCGTAGATTGACTGTGCTAAAAAATGAAGGACGTTCTGAGGGGATTTATTTTTAAATCAATTACGCAACATAGTAACTACATATTACTATAATTTTCCCTTTTTTTTGTCAGTTTGATACTTTGTTTACGTGGAATATAAAGTAGCTACGATAGATTAGATAGAAATATTATGAAAAGCCGTACTAATATAAAATAAATAAGTACTTAAATATAAAGAAAATACAGACTAAGATCTACCTGTCCGTATTCGTAGTTTTAGTATGGATATTACCGAAATTAATGAATGATTAATGAAACTGTTGTCTTTTTCTAATCATCAGATTTTGTGGGAAGACTTAGTTTAGGCATTCTAACGACTCCGTAGATTAGCCATTCATTTAACTCTTATTCTAGTACCAATAGTGGCCGATAGTGGCAATTAGAGCGCTACCGAGTATACACGTCAAATTATAGGTCCCCGTTATATCAATCATTGATCAGACTTTTCAAACGCATTTAGTATTCCAAAAACAATTCTATGTACATGAATATCGTCACTTTCAGAATCCAATATGGCGGGCGGGTACGTGTGGTCGCGGCGCATCGGCTCCCGCGCTCGCACGCTACGCAGCCTCGTGCGGGAGACGCAGAGGGGACTGCAGGATGTCTCCGAAATACTGCCTATAGGTTTGTTCTGTACCATGATTTAGTAGTTAGCTAAGTGTGAGATAAATGGATGGAGAGAGAGAGAGAGAGAGAGAGAGAGAGCGAGAGAGTTAGAGGAAGAGAATATGATAAAGGTCTCTGCCCAGCAGTGTGATTGGACAAGCTGTATGGCAGATACGTGCTACGTTTATCACATTGTGCTTTTTACCTGAGTTTTTTATATTATTCGAAAAAGCATAAAAATATATATCTATTTCTTTTTTATCTGTCGAACAAAATTTGATTTCTTACCCAGTCAACCCCTTATAAAGATGAAGTACTCTGAAAACATCCCTTTGTTCCAGACCCAGAAATCTCCCCAACCCTGAACGAGATCAGCCTTCGATGGACGCTTGGCACCGCGCTGGTGGTCCTCGGGTCTGACGTCACGGCGCGCGTACGACTCGTGCACGCGCTTCTGGGCGCCAAGATACTGCCTGAGGAGCTGCCTCGAGGTTGTCGATGGGTAAGCAACTTGAAGTAGGTGTGAGGCTAACTTTAGTGTTCGAGTTTTTAGACCGCTTTAAGGTCTACGACATGGTTTTAAATTCAAATAAAAAAAAGTGTTAGCCTGTAATGTCCCACTGTTGGGCAAAGGCCTCTCATCTCACTGAAAATATCAGTACAGTGAGGAGGTAATTCAAATCTCTTTATTATATCAGATCATTTCAATCATCCTAATAGTCAGCTTAAAATGAAGTTTATTAGCTAGTAAGTTCGCAACGCGCCACCTACTGAGAAGAATCTCTAAACTTAGTTTTACGGCTGAAACATCTGGGACTGATATTTTGACATGCCCTCTGAAGCTTGTTAGCGATTACATTGAAGTGGCATTACAATAGTGGTTTACTGAAGTATCATAAGGTCAGTAACATAAGGAAAATGTTGAAATGCTGTGACCCCAAACAGATATTTTGTGTTCATTCTCAGCTAAAAATATTACCCATAGAAGCACCTCTCAAGCAAAATAACTTAATTAAAATCTGTTTATTCTAAAGATACACAACTTATAACACCTATTTTTTGTAGCGCTTTAAAAAAAACTTATTAATTTTGCAATGTTCAATTGTAATAAAAAGACCAAGATAAGACCTTGTAAGATTACAAAGAAATCTTAGCAAGGGCAATTAATATAGTAAGAACCACAATATTCTAGATCTTCTTCACGTAAACAACACGGGTAAAACTGTCCACCACAACTAGTCTGAATATAATCTAGATTTATGACTATCCTGACCCCGGCACTGACCTTCACAGACAGATAGGTAGTAGTTCATTGTTATCTATATTGATAGACCGATCGACCGGCGTAGGGGACAATCCTCTAAACGTAGTTTCAAGACCAAAATTAGCCAAATCGGTTCAGCCGTTCTCGAGTTTTAAGCAGACTAACGAACAGCAATTCATTTTTATTTATATAGTTAGATGCGCAAGTTTGTGAGGATATATATGTAGTATGTATGTTTGTTACTCTTTCACGAAAAAACGAATAGACATATTTGGATAAAACTTTACATTAATGTCCTACTAATATTATAAATGCGAATGTTTGTGAGGATGGATGTATGTATGGATGTATGTTTGTTGCTCTTTCACGCAAAAACTACTGAACGGATTTGGATGAAACTTTACAGTAATGTAGGTTATACATCAGAATAACATATGGGATACATTTTATCCCGAAATTCCTGCGGGAACGGGTATAACGCGGGTAACACCGCGGAGCCCGGCTAGTAGGTTATATATAGAATAACACATAAGATACATTTTATCCTGAAATTCCCGTGGGAACGGGTACACGGGTTACACCGCGGGGCATATCCATACGTATACACCCATCCTCACAAACTTCCGCATTTATAATATTAGTAGGACTTAAAATGAATGATATCCCACGACCGATTAAATAACTTATCCTTTTACCTATTCCAGATCCGCATACAATATGGCAGCATCAAACAGGTACACCTATCCCTCGGGAACTCCGAATTCGAGCTGGTTGAGGACATGGAGTGCAATACAGGACCCTGGGATACAATACCGTTGAAGGTATGTCACTGTCACTTTTATATGGGTGACGTTTTGACACATGTCATTGTGAGAAGTGTCATTTTTAGGGTTCCCTAGCTAAATGTCAAAAAACGGAACTCATATAGATTCGTCATGTCTGTCTGTCATGTCTGTCTATTATGACACAGCCACTTTTGTCCGAAACTATAAGAACTATACTGTTGAAACTTGGTAAGTAGATGTATTCTGTGAACTGCATTAAGATTTTCCTACAAAAATAGAAAAAAAAGACAATATTTTTTAATAATGTTATACTATTTTCCAAATTGTTGAATAATATGGTTTAATTAGGGTTTACTCACGTGTTTGACAGTTTTGTTATCTTTTCCAGGATCTAATCAGACAAGGCCCAGCCGACATATCAACGATAGTAGAAGTGGAAATAAACAATCAATTCCTCAAAGACGGTCTCCAAATCATCATCCCTCCAGACATCAACACAGACCCTCAAACTTCAGACCTCAAAACCCTCCAAAACCAACACGCAGAGTTTTATACGAAACGGCAGAGCATTTTCAAGACCTTTCATCCTGTATACCTTTATGCTGTGAACAAAATGGGGAAATATATTTTTGGTGATAATATTTGCGATGAAATTGTGGTTCCAAAGGCTGATGATGACTTTTGGAGTACTTATGGGTTCTTTAATATGAATCAGTCGGTTTGTGAAGATGTGGAGGAGGAACGGGAGAGGAAGGAGTGGCGGGGGTGGGGGGGACCGGCTGTTTTTGATGTTGAGGTGAGATTACTTATATAAGTGAGGTACTTAAATGGACGGCCGCGGTCGTCTAGTGGTATGCGCACTCGCCTGCCAAGACTGAGGTCCCGGGTTCAATTCTCGGGTCGAGCGTAAATAAACATGTTACTTTTCATACATGGTTCGGGTTTGATCACCAACCCGCATTTTGCCCCCTGTTAGGCAACGGCTTTATCTCACTGAAGATATCAGTACAGTGAGGAGGATTAGGCGTTATCACCACGCGCCTACTGCGGGTTAGTGATTATATTTTAGGCCAAATAAATCTACGAATATTTAAAATAATAACTCATAACAAAGAAACATACATATTTAAAAAACACTCACCTTAATTCCAGAACTGCCTAGACCTGCACCAACTGAAACAGCTGAACAGCCACGCGCAGCTCCTCTTCATCTTATTCTCTGATGCTGTAGAGGATCCAGCGAGTTCCAGGGTAGAGGAGGAAGCGACAGAATCGTGCGAGGACCGGATACCCTGGAGTGAAGAGCTGCCGGAGTCGGACCGGGAGCTGGTTGATGATGGGTGAGGATCCATCCATGAGGCATATCGCGGGTAAAACCGCGGGATGCTGGTCGTAATCTTATTGAGATTGACATTTTTGATCTTCATTGCCATTTCTAATCGTTTGAATAACTATTTTGTTGCAGGAACAACCAACCTTCCGAGCTGGCCAACACTGATCCAAAATCGTTGAATGAAGAACAAATAGCGTTCATGAATGAACTGATAGACCAGTGGGAGTTGATGAGTGAGTCACATTTGATTACGTTCATTCTTTTATAAATGCCATCAACTCCTTAGTCAAACTTCCAGAGGCTCGAAAGTAAATAAACCTTCGGGGCACCGACTGTAATTTATTCAACTTTATTTATCAGGAAGTTGACTTAAAAGATTATTTCTTTCTTTTGAATAATGAAGATGGTCAGTTTTTTTAATTTTGACATAACAAGAGATCAAATCACCATCAATTTTAAGTTGCTTTATGGGTTGCTAACGCCTAATTGTTTGACAGCTGTATTTATCCACCAAATGTAACCGTATTCTGTACACTAATATGACTATTGTATTCTTAACATTCCGACTGCCATATTCATTACACTCTTTACACTAACTAATACTTTTATTTCTCCACAGCATCGCCACCTCAGAAACATTACGTCAAATCCCAATGGATGATTCTGAACGACAAAGAAGTGCTACGTACAGTCGACCACACAGCACACAACACAAGCGCGACCAACCCTAAAACTACTAACACTACTTGTGCGAAGAGTCGTACGGAGAAAACGGTTGACAGTAGAACTATGTTGTTGAATATAGTCGTAAAGTACGCTACAGATGTCATGCAGAGCTATTTGTTGGAGAATTTCACGAGGTTGAGTGAGGTACGTAATGGTACAACTGTAAAGGTATTTTTGACCTCGACTGTACTCTATTATCTTTAGACTCTATATAGTGTTTACAAGTCTATCTATCTAAAGTTACTTTCAGCTCTCTGCAGTTATACCCGTGTTGTGCCCGCTCCCGTGGGAATTTCGGGATGAAAGATAGCCTGCAACCTTCCGGTTGGATGTGGCTATCCTGTATTATTTGATTTTGTTTCTTTGTTTGAACCTGCCAATCTCAGATATTATTAATTCGATTTGAATAATTCTTTTTGTAATGGATAGCCACATTCAACGGGAAGGTTATAGGCTATTTTATTCCCGAAATTCCCACGGGAACGGTCACAACGCGGCTGAAACGTCATGGCGCTGCTGTAGTAGTGCTGTAGCTGCATCAGTAGTTTAATACTTCGGAGGGCATGTTAAACTGACTGTCCCAGTTTTTTCAATCGTTAGACGATCTCGGAGGCCTTTAAGTGGTCTATAAACTCCATCACCAGGGTCACTGACCCATTCGAAATAAATTAAATGAATGAATGAGTAGTGTAGTCATTATTTAATATGTACCTCGGATTTTCAGATCCACGTAAAACTGACTCAACAATTCATCTTAGCGTCATTCGACATGGCGCGCGAGCTGCAGGTCGTGCCCAAGAAGATACAGTACGTCGCGAGACAGGAGCAACATCTGTATGAGGTGTGTATGACGCGTGTGTGTAAAATGTGTGTGATGTGAGTGTGCCATACGCACTTGTGTATGAGACGTGTCTGAGTCGGTAGGTGTGTTGGATGTATGAGAGTCACTGACCTCTATATACACTGGACTGGCTGCAGTCATAATAATTTTGTGCCTATTTGAGTGTCGCCATTTTGGAGCTGTAGGCCACTGTAGGCAGATACGAAATTCCATGGAACTAAAATTAGTTATGTCATAAGTCGACTGTACCCATATTTGCTTGCAGTAAACGTCAGAATTAGTTCTCGGGAAACTCGTAGGAGCGCTTCAAATTGCCACACAAAATTAGCTGTCATTTGTATGGTAACAGCCAGTCCATATATAAGTGATGAGAGTGTATCGAATTTCCTACAGGAACGGGTACAACGCGGGTAACACCGTGGGGTGTGGCTACTGATATATGTCATGATTATAAGGATCATTTGTCAGTGTCATTTATTTTAAGTGCTTGTTTTCTTCCTCAGTCGATCCATGAAAAGTTCCACCGCGGGGATAAGCAACAGGAACTGGTGGTGTTGATGCAGGCGGTGCTCCAGGATATGAAGAGAGAAGTGGCGGAGATGGACTGGAGCGTCGACGGTATGTCTCAAGTGATTCCACTTCATTGATTGTACGAAACATGTTAAAGTAGCATAATAATAATAAATTCTTTATTTGGGCTGAAGGCCAAAGTGCTTAAGGTGTGTATGTAAGTACCTGTAAGGCCGCTCATCTCACTGAAGATATCAGTACAGTGAGGAGGATTTGGTGGAACTTTAATTTAATTTTAGTTTTAAATTGGTTTTAATACAATTAATATTCAATAAAAATGTCTCTCCTTATTGTACAGGATAATGAAAACCTACAAAATAAACACTTCCAGGAGGCTAACCGCGACTGCTACGTACACAGACGCACGCACACATAGACGCCCGCTTACACGTTTTTCATAGCAAGACTTGAATTAGTTTGACGCCTTTACAAACTCATGTCGCTATGTGTGAGTGCGCCTGTTTTAAAGCGTTGTTACTAGTCGAACTCCTGGGAGAATTCATTTTGTACCTGATTGCAAATAAACCAGACTTCGATTTTAATTATTTTTTATGTTACTTTCTTTGTCAATGAATAGTATTTTTGTTAGAAACGTGATTAGATCTTTAGTAGTATCTTCAGTATAACATCTCTGTCGCAGACCTGCCGTGGCACCGGTCGGCGGGCGCTCCGCCCCCCCCGCCGCCCCCGCGCGCCGCCTCGCCGCCGCCGGAGCCCTGCGACGATTGTCTGCAGGAATATGAACTTATTACCTCTTGGGATGATTCTTATAGAGAATTCTTTACGGTAAGATACTATTGATAGGACATTTAATGGTTTTTTTTTGAGATATGCATTAAGGATGCCTTTAATAAATATATACGGACAACTACATTAATTTTTCATTCATCCTCCTCCCCCAGTGTACACAAGAAGTCCCCTCGCCCCCGGAAACGGTCCCGGTGTCCACGGAGTCTGGGTCTATTTCCTGGTCCAGCCTGCTCCTGTCTGAAGACAGAGGGTTGCACGGACAGTGCAGAGCGTCCGTGTCACTCAGACACGCGACATTGGATGTGCAGGAGACAGGTAATTGTCATTCCTACTCATTGTGTGATATAGGTTCATTCATGGTTCAACGATTGATACGAACCGAAGCGAAAGCTTAACGTCTTCTCCGAAGCACGGTAGCGTTCAGAAATGCCACTTTTGTTTCAGTACTCACAAGACTGAGCCGCAAGATAAGTCTGAAGTTAGTCGATTTCGTCGACTGCCTCAAGGAGACTTACTTCGGCACATTGCAACGGTAAGACTTTTTGTCTCAACTTATTAATTCCTTTTCTAACCTCGAACGGCAAATAGCGGATCACTTTTTGACATTATTTTCCATGTACAGAAGACATATTTGCTCACTTAAATACTTTACCTCATGTAAATAAAGGTGAAATTATCTGTTTTCTCTTTGAGCATACGGTCATAGGGATTCTTCTATTCCACTTTTTCATTTTGTCTTCTTTCATTTCATACTATCTTGAGTGTTATGTTTACTCTTTTATTAGTCACTGCCCACTGAAAGCTCGTGTTATTGGTTTGCGTATGGTAGTGAGTGTGGCGCGTTGTTGCAGCTGCCTGCGCTCGCTGGAGGGCAGCGCGTGCGCGGCGGCGGGCTGCGCGGCGAGCGACGCCATGCGGCAGCTGCTGCGCGCCACCGCCGCCGTGCAGCTGCAGCCGCACGCCGCCTTCTCTTTCTTGCATCGGTTGCTGCATAGGTGAGAGGGAATAGATGTAGAATGTGTCACTAGAAGTCTTCGACAGCGGTGTGGAGGAAGTTCTTGTTTACTAGAACTCTTTTAAGCATTATTAATACGTCTTGTACTCTGAAATAGCGCCCCGTGATTGTGTCCCGTCTCAGTTGTGAAATTCGGGCTAAAAATAGCCTAAAACCTTCCCCGCGATCGAAATTCAAGCGCTTTAGCTTCATTACATTAGTATTATAATAAATGTCTTTAACTTTCTCGTGGATTCTAATAAGACGGTGGTCAATTCTTATTAAAAAATAAAATAAAATAATAAATATAATAATTTTATTTTATTTTAATTCTTCTTTATTCCATTATTTCAGTCTGCGAATCTCAAGCGGAGTGGAGTCGGGTTGCTGCCCGCTGTCGGCCGCGTGGCGCCGCAAGACCGCGCTCAGAGTCACTCACTCACTCAGCGCGCACCGGCTCGCCAAGATTATATCGCAACAGGTATGAGTATGACGGACTGTTTGCCTTTAATATACTTATTTTATAGAAAGTAGACCAAATGTTTAGAGAGTTTTTTGAGATGAAAAACGTTGCGTAAATTTTTGAAAATAAAACAAATTCAAAGAATTGGTCACATTGTGACATTTTTAATTGTCAAATGACACTAAACATTTTTTTAATTTGTTGCATTGTTTATTTTGTAAATTGTAACAGAATTTTAAACATATTTCGAAATCCATTTTAGATATTTTGACTTGTACTTTTCGAGTGGAAAATGTTATACCATACTTTTAATTGCAGGTCCCTTTGCAGGAACCGTGGTCACATAAGACAAGGTTTCTTTGCTTGTACCTTTAATAAATGTAATTGTAATTTTGTAAACAATGATTACAGATACTAGAACGTCTAAGCTCAGCACACGAAAAGTACCAATCAGCGCTTTTATCGCTTGAGACAGCGCTTGAAAATAGATTACATCACACAGAAGATATCAAACTAGCTATAAGAAGAAAGTAAGTAAACGTGTAGGCAGAAAGTATATATAGGCCGATACATTAAATAAAATCCAGATCAGTCACTTCAAATAAAATAATGAAGCATACAAAATTACGTCTTTGTCAACGTCACGCACACTTTACAGCCAAATTACGTCATCATTTAGTAATCTATTTTCTCTAAATATATATTTTTTAAAGCTGCCAAAAAATGCGAGGATGCCTTTCTTACTATAAATGGGTTATTTACAGGTATGCCCCGTTATTTGCCCGCTTCTGCCTGGAAAGTACGGCGATGCGGGATGTTCTCATGTACGGAATGCCCGATTTGGGCAGAGAAATCGGTAAGTTAACATTAAGAGGCCGCAAAAATATGTTTCTTTATGATTTCAAAGGCTTTAGGATATATTTTATCCCAAAATTCCCATAAGAATGAATGACGAAGCGGTTCGTATTGATTTAAAGCAACGTGAAGCACGGCCTCTACTTGGATGGGTGGCCGATAGTGGCATTTCTATCTGAGCGTTACCGTGCTTTGGAGGATACGTTAAGCAGTCGGTTCCGTACGCTTTCAATCTTCAGACCATGTCGGAGGTCTTTAGGCGGTCAAAAATCTCCGACACCAAGGTTGGCCACTAACCTACCCGACATGAATGAATGAATGAATGAATATTATCCCTTATTTTTTCAGGTCGCGGTCAGTATGGCGTCGTGTATGCAGTGAGGGGGGGTTGGGGGGGAAGGTCCCCCCTCGCCGCTAAGTCAGTGTTGCCACAAGACAACAGACATTACCATAACCTGGCTATGGAGTTCTTTTATACCAGGTAACGATCTATAATATAACTAGCAGCGCCCCGCAGTTTTACTCGCCTTGTTCCCGTTCCCGTGGGAATTTCGGGATGTAAAATTGCCTTAAACCTTATAAATGTGGCTATCTATTACAACAAGAATTATTTAAATCGGATTAGTAGTATCCAAGATAAGTTCAAGCAAAGAAACAAAAAAAGACGTGTGGCACTCGGGGACTGCCGCGGTGAAGCTATTGCATAGCATTTTGTATCAACTTATGCAATTATATTTGATATATTTGATATCTCTTCTCTCTCACCCCACCCGCCTCCTCTCTCTCACCCCTCCCGCCTCCTCTCTCTCACCCCTCCCGCCTCCTCTCTCTCACCCCTCCCGCCTCCTCTCTCTCACCCCTCCCGCCTCCTCTCTCTCACCCCCTCTCTCTCACCCCCTCTCTCACACCTCTCTCTCTCACCCCTCTCTCTCGCCCCTCTCTCTCACCCCCCTCTCTCACCCCCCTCTCTCACCGATAAGAAAACAATTTTTTCTATTATTAAATAAATAAAAAAGTTAATATTGTTTATGATATTTTTTTATTAATATTCCTTCATTCATTTTAACATTTCCTTTCATGTCAATCTTAATTCATATTAATCTTGATTAATTTCCAAATCATTAATTTAATAATCATCTTTCCTCTACCGCCGCTTCCGCTGTCTCTCACCCCTCCCGCCTCCTCTCTCTCTCTCCCCTGCCGCCTCGTCTCTCACCCCCTCTCTCACCCCCTCTCTCACCCCTCCCTCACCCCCTCTCTCACCCCTCTCTCACCCCACTCTCTCACCCCCCTCTCTCACCCCCCTCTCTCACCCCCCTCTCTCACCCCCATCTCTCACCCCCCTCTCTCACCCCCTCTCTCAACCCCTCTCTCACCCCTCTCTCACCCCCTCTCTCACCACCCTCTCTCACCCCCCTCTCTCACCACCCTCTCTCACCCCCCTCTCTCACCCCCTCTCTCACCCCCTCTCACCCCCCTCTCTCACCCCCCTCTCTCACCCCCCTCTCTCGCCCCCCTCTCTCACCCCCCTCTCTCACCCCCCTCTCTCACCCCCTCTCTCACCCCCCTCTCTCACCCCCCTCTCCCACCCCCCTCTCTCACCCCCCTCTCTCTCCCCCACTTTCACCCCTCTCTCTCACCCCCCTCTCTCACCCCACTCTCACCCCCTCTCTCCCCCCTCTCCCACCCCTCTCTCTCACCCCCTCTCTCACCCCCCTCTCTCCCCCCTCTCTCACCCCCTCTCTCACCCCCTCTCTCCCCCCTCTCCCACCCCTCTCTCACCCCCCTCTCTCACCCCCCTCTCTCACCCCCCTCTCTCACCCCCCTCTCTCACCCCCCTCTCTCACCCCCCTCTCTCACCCCCCTCTCTCACCCCCCTCTCTCACCCCCCTCTCTCACCCCCTCTCTCCCCCCTCTCCCACCCCTCTCTCACCCCCCTCTCTCACCCCCCTCTCTCACCCCCCTCTCTCACCCCTCTCTCACCCCCCTCTCTTGCCCCCCTCTCTCACCACCCTCTCTCACCCCCAACGCACAATCGCACGCAACGCCGTGTCGAAGACTGCCGAACTGAAACGACGTTAGACGATGCACGGCCTTCAAGCCACACCTCCTTCCCGTCGGATCGGGTAAGCGTGAGGTTTTTTCGTTACGGAATTTTTGGATTTGGTCCCCGCGCTCAAGGCCCGCGATAGAAGCTATGCAATAGCTTAAAAATTGAATTAGCTTTTTATAAGACACTAGCAGCGCCCCGCGGTTTTACCCGCGTTGTGCCCGTTCCCGTGGGAATTTCGGGATTTTTTTTTACATAAAAACCTTCCTCTTGAATCACTCTACCTATTACAAAAAACCGCATCAAAATCCGTTGCGTAATTTTAAAGATTTAAGCATACAGACAAACAGACAAACAGAAGACAAACAGACGCGACTTTGTTTTATACTATGTAATTAAGTTTTAAAAAATCCCATAAAACTAGAAAAACCTAAATTATGCTGCACTGTTGAAAAACATACCTCTTTACAGGAGTATACCCCCACACCCACGCATCGTCCCACTAGTGGGATGCGTGTCGCGAGCGCGTGGGGTGCTGCTATTGGCTGAGCGCCGCGCCCGAGACTTGCACACTGCCGTGCGAGCGGGGTTGAGGCTGACGCATAGGATGGCCATCGCTTGTGATATTATGGAAGGTGATTATAGTTGTGAGGTGTGAGTCGTCTCGAGTCTTGAAGTCTCGGGATGTATTAAATTTTGCTCTTTCGGATCGAGAGTCGAGACAAAACACAGTAGTGGAATGGAGAAGGCCAACATTTTTTACTTTACACACCAAATAAATCTATACAAAATTACAAGAAAAACTGTGTTTTTACTTTTTCCATATCTCAATAAATGGCTAAGATATTAACGATCAAAGTGCGTATATTCGGCCGTAGGTTTTTTAAAAACGCGGGCGGGCGCTCACTGTCGATGACGTCACAACTCGACGCATTTGGCAGTCGCGCTCTCGTACGCACGCCGCTGCGCATTAAAAATCAAAATATAACTGTTTCCTGTGGAAAAATGAGTGAAAAAATAGTGAGGAAATATTGTATTGTGCCTCAGTGCTTCAATTCGACAGTTAAAACACCAAATAAACTCTTTTTTAATGTGCCTGGGGACCCAAAAATGATAAAGAAGTGGATGACAGCAGTAAAAAGGATGGATTCAATAAGCCCTACATACGTCTCCATCTCTTTTTTACTGTATATACCCTATGGTATCATCTCTGTAGCTCTCTCTTCCTGACAAAACACTACGAATTAAAAAAATACCTTCAAGACGTATGTTTTTAATGTACTTACTTTTAGAATGGTTTAACCGATTTTGACAAAACATGTCTATGAACCACTGTTAAAAACAACATTGAAATAAAATAAAAAACGCATCGAAATCGGTTCACCCGCTTAAAAATATGCTACGTTACTACAGACAAACATACAGACACGCAGGCAGACATAGGTAGACAGACACATTAGCGTTCAAACTTGCAACACCCCTATAAAAAAATAAAAATTTGCGGCCCGCAAGTTGATCACCACTGATTTCTTAACTAAGTATTTATTTTTATTAAAAAAACAACTGTGAATGAACAAACTAAAGCGGACATTGGATAAAATTAAAAAAATATCTAGTTTATTTATTAAAAAAACTATATTAGTAGGCAGGTAGGTACTTACCTACCTATTTATCTACTCAGAAAAGTAATAACTACGTAAATACCTACCTACTAGAACTTACCTACATCTGTATATGGGTAAATAGTGAAATTTTCTTATGTACTTATAAAACATAGAGGTAAAATAATCATCGAAAACCTCGAGATGTAGATTGGGAGTATCTGGTAGTATTTTTTTATCGCCGTCCATAATAGGTAGATACCTACTAAATGAAACACACACTTCCTAATAAACCCTACCTACCCGAGATGTAAATACCTTTTCATATACCATCTATCATCTACATACCATCTATCAAACTATCCACTCTTGGCAAATTGTCCGACTGACCTTTTAAAAAACCTCCTTCCATTCTACACACTTCACGTTTCACTTGAGTTAATGGGATATAAAGGATAATTTACTTTATTTCTTTAAAATATAAGCAAACTATAGGTATTTTGAATACGAAAACAATCAAAACAATATGAAACGAGACGCCATAACGCACCAAAGTTTACTGGAGTTCACCGGACCGACCGACCGCCGCGCCCGAGTCGAGTTGTGACGTCATAGCGTAAGCGCGCCTAATCTCGGAAATTCAAAAAAAGGCTTGAACTTCTCGTCGTTATAACTTCGGAAATACTGCATGGATTGAAGTGAAATAAAAACTAGTGTAATATATATGACCTAAGCTCGGATTGTAGGTGCATTTGATAGTAATATTTTGACCCTTTGGCCTTCTCTATTATAAATCAGCCGGTTTGTGAGTTTTGACTTATAAAAGTAGGACCTTTTTAGTGAACTTTTTAGTGCCATTCTATAACTTTTTATGAATAATCTCATTTGACACTATCACGATCACTGACCTTTTATGACTGACCTCATCTGACACTATCAAGGTCACTGACCTCATCTGAGACTATCAGGGTCACTAACCTCGTGTGGCACTATCAGGGTCACTGACCTCATGTGGCACTATCCGGGTCGCTGCCCTCACCTGCCACCATCAGGCTCACTGCCCCTGCCCTGGCAGGTATCCGCTACCTGCACTCGCTGGGCCTGCTGCACCGCGACGTGAAGCTGCAGAACGTGCTGCTGGACGGCGGCGGGCGCGCGGCGCTGGCCGACCTGGGGTTCTGCGCCGCGCGCGCGCTGCTCTCCGGCTCGCTGGTGGGCACGCCCGTGCACATGGCGCCCGAGCTGCTGCGGGGGGACTACGGGCCCAGCGTCGATGTGTATGCCTTTGGGATATTGTTCTGGTAACTTGTTATAGTATTTAGTTGAGAAATTTATTGGGGAAACTTCACTTGATGACCTTTCATTGAGAAGTCATTTTTGTATCGTCATTTGATTTTCACTGTTATTTTACCTACCCAGGACCACTCATTAGCTGATCACCACTGCTCCCTAATGACCCCACATTAACTAATCTTCACTTCGCATTCATGACCCCTCATTAACTAATCACCACTGCTCCCTAATGACCCCTCATTAAATAATGACCTTTGCTCCCTAATGACCCCTCATTAGCTAATCACCACTGCTCCTTAATGATCCCTCATTAACTTATCACCATTGCTCACTAATGACCTCTCATTAGCTTATCACCACTGCTCCCTAATGACCCCTCATTAGCTAATCACCACTGCTCACTGATGACCCCTCATTAGCTAATCACCACTGCTCACTAATGACCCGTCATTTACTAATCACTACTTCTCACTAATGACCCCTCATAGGCTTATCACTTTTTTACTTATGACTGCCATTAGCTAATCACCACTGTTCCCTAATGCCCCCTCATTACCTAATCACCATTACTTTACATTCATCATTTATTATTTTACATTTTTCGGTTATTTACATACATTAGTTATGTGCATTTTGAAATTTACTTGGGTCTGTAGTTTATCGTATTTAATTCATTGACAGGTACTTGTGCGCTGGCGACGTCCGACTGCCGGCCGCATTTGAGACCTTTAACAACAAAGAACAGTTGTGGAGCAAAGTTAAGAAAGGTTGGTGTGTCTGATAATCCTGTAATGTTCTCTTGAAGTTAAAAGTTCGCATTTGTCTATGGAGTTCTTTCCATTTTTCTCTGACCTCTGTAATCCTCTAGAATTCTTTGTGTCAAAACCATTACTGAAAGTTACACCTTTTCATCATATTTTGGTGTACATATTATTCTTCTTGCAATTTGGCAGTTCATTAAAACTTTGATAGTATATAAATATAGAAGAAGAAGAAGAATATACATATAGAAGGCATAGTATATAAATATCCTGAAATGACTTATTATTTATTTTATACAGAGTTTATACATAACTTACGCTTATATCGTTTTTATGTTGAAAAACATCTTCAAACCAAACCCAAATTTAAAAAAACTAAAAAAACACGCTTTTATTGCAAATTGAACTAAAAACTAGAAAATAATTTTTCTCCTCAAATCAAAATTATAATAAAATTTAAGTTGTAACACAATGATTTAATTCAGAGTAAAAAGCGTGGGGTGCATTTTAATGTAGTTCATAACTATCCTCTCATAGATAGTTACCAATGATGATTGTAATATTTAAAAATATTAAGCACCCCACGCTTTTTTACTCTGAATTAAATCATTGTGTTACAACTTAAATTTTATTATAATTTTGATTTGAGGAGAAAAATTATTTTCTAGTTTTTAGTTCAATTTGCAATAAAAGCGTGTTTTTTTAGTTTTTTTAAACTATAATTTTATTTTTTATTTTTTAGTAAGCATAACATTATATGCAACTTTTCATCCCGTAATTCCCACGGGAACGGGCCCATCACGGGAAAACCACGGGACGCTGTTAGTGTCTAGTACCATTTAGTAAAATAAAACAGAACTCCCGTTCCGTCCCACAGCGAGCGCCCGTTGATGTCTTTTATATGAAGTAATATTTTTTTAGTAAATCTGGCAAATCCATTAAGGATAACGGGAAACTGTTATTAAATTATTGCATTGTCATCGGTCCTTGATACATATGCAAAGTTTCAAATTAATCAGACTTCTGGAAGTTGGTGAAAATGATGTTCAAAGATTTCATTACATACGTACATACATACATACATACAGGCCAAGCTAATAAAAGCGTGTTAAAAATAATAAGACCATCTCCAACTTTTTGCCATTAGTTTTTCTCTGCAATGCTATAATAATATACCCGTCTCACGCAGTCATCCCTTCTTCCCTCAGGAGTGCGTCCCGAGCGCCTCCCCCACTTCTCGGACCGCTGGTGGGACGTGATGACGTCGTGCTGGTGCGAGCCGCCGCAGCGGGCGCTGCCGGGGCAACTCCTCACCACCCTGCAGCATATCAGGAACACTACCTCTGATGATGAGGACTGCTTATAAGAAAAATGGGGAAGATCTATGAGGCTTAAGACAAAACGAGTAGACACTAGCCACAGGGTGCTCTCTCTTCTCCAAAGACATCTCTCTCGCTCTATTTCTATGTAAAGAAAAGAGATAAAAGATAGAAAAGATAATGTCCTTGGTGTGCATCGAAAACCTGCAAGAACAAAAATAAGGAATACCGAATTATGAAGATTCCTGATCAATAGAAGAGACAGATCTTTCGGAAGAGAATGAGTGAATGGAAAGTGTGAGGATTCAGATGGAATCATTTAAGTTTAGATGATAAAAGCCATCGCGGTAGACACACTACATATCAGAAATACCGGAACAGAAGATTGCTGTAAGAAGGAAAACGTGATGTTTGCGAAGTTACATAATAAAAGCATTATTATTTAAGACTGGTGAAAGATACTATGAAAAATACATTTGTGATGTTAGAGATTGACTATCTCTTTCTTTGTTAACTTCCTGTTGATATTTCTGAACGGAGAAATGTGAGGGTACAAAATGAAAATACTAAGGGTGGGTTGTTTCAAACGGTGAGTTATCGTAACATGCATTCGTTAAAAAGTTAACGACTTTTTACGCTGTTAAATATCTGATAAATACAAAGCGTTATTTCATGAAATTACAAGTCTGTTAAAGTTATTCGGGCGGCCAATAGTAAGTCACGATTTTTTTTTTCTTACGTTTGATTAGATTGTCATTTTGTATCAACCTTTACTGGTGCGTGCGTGAAGAAACCCGCCCTGGGTAAACTATTACACTCCATGGTAACTATATTTTGGTAAGTTAAGATAGGACTGTCACTACAGATTGTGAGCTGATCATGTGTGCGGGCGAGCGTGTGATCGATGAGCTGAAAGACAATACATTGTTCAGATGAATGATCTTATGGTAATACATTCTGTCTGTAATGTCTTGGGGTATCTTAGTTTCTGAAATCATCATAGGAAGCTATAATTTGCTAGAACTAATACGAATGTTGAAGATGGCAGATATAAAAAGAAAGAAAGACTGATGTGTTTGTAGAAGTTTTAGATGGATGGTTGGATGGTTGTCTGGATAAAATAAAACATACCACACTACTAGATTGAGGAAACTAATACATTAAAGCTTAAGCATTAAGTCGGTTTCGAATAATTATTTTTGTATGATAGCTACAAGACAAATAGGTTTTAGTGGACAATTTAGAAGTGGTGGGGAGGAAAACTGATGGTTTTAGGATTTAGTCTGCTCAGGTTATTAGAAGAGCTACCTTCTATATCTGGATCTGATATATAACTAGTCATGGCAAAGTATCGATTCTAGATATTAGTAGAATTGATTCGAAAATCGATCAGTTTGAAAAATCGAATAAAGGATTTTAAAGTACAGCTATCGTTATATGTATGTGACTTTAATTTTGTTACAAACGACTTTGCTTCTTATTTCAATGAAACAAGACTTAAAATTCCATAAAACACTTTTGTAAAGTTAGTATGTACTATTTTCTAAGCAACTACGAAAAGTATTCGTAGAAACCGATTATAACCCCAAAAGTAATTAGGTTAAAGTTTAAAATTATTTGTATGTGTGATATAATGTGATATTGGTTTTAAATTAAAAGACTAAAAGAAAAACTAAAAGAGTCTTTATGTTAATGTGAATAAGAATCAAAATGGATTGATATTTCTTGACAGTACATAGGTTAAGCTAATTTAATTATTTGAAAAACTGTTGTATGTAAACATACTATACAACGGAAAAGTACTCTATTGCGATGTAGAAGAGTCTTAATTTGTATGTGATTTGAAATTGAATTCTGTGATTTGAAATTGTTATTATTTTGTCTGTTGTATTATTTTATTAAAATATTGTTTCAAGGGTAATTTATGTGAGGGTTGCCAATTTTAAAAATATTATCTTTGCATGTATTCTAACCTTTTTTTGTAAAGATTTTTGAGTAAGTAAGTGAAAACGAGAAACTGTGTTAAATAAAAACTTGTTGATGAAATCAAAATAAAAACATGAGTTTTAAATCAAAATGATATTATAACAATGTTTAAGGAAGTAGGTACTTATTTATAGAAAACAATGATTATGTAATAATTAGGAACTGATAAAATTAATTTTAAGTAATGTAATAAACTGATTTTTATATATTGCGTTATTTTATTGTATGATATACTTAATATAACAAAGCTGAAGAGTTTGTTTGTTTGAAGGCGGGTCAAACCGCAGAGCGCTGCTAGTGGTATGATAAAATACCTCATTATTATAAGGTTTATAAAAATGTTGAGCTTATTTAATACCTTTTCAAAATTGACATCAAAAGAGGCGCGGCTCAACCGCGGTGCACGTTAGCTGGGTGGGTTCGTGAGTATTCGTTTCCTCTGCGGCACACGCTGTACACGAATACCAACCCACGAATATATTATCTATGGCGTAGTCTGTCACGGCGCACGCGAAGAAAACGTGGACTCACGTAGGCAAACAAATGAATCCATGAAGCTATCGTGTGCTGCGAACACAGCGTGGACAGCGTTAAGTCATATCCGAACGAATGCGTGTACTAATGACGTCATGGATACAATCACGTACATTTAACCCACGTGCACCGCAATATATCCAAGCCTTTTATACCTGGTTACTGACGTATCTATCTGAATGTCTAAATAGGACATAGTAACTACCAAAGTCCTTCAAAAATTTATGGCCTGACTGTACCAGCTGTCAAAGGTAAGTCATAGTAACACTCAAAAAAACACTTCAGATGTCACAAACAGATAGGTACATGTCAAACGAATAAGACCCCTCTTTTGATAAATACCTCTTGAAATAAATAAACTCAAGGAAATATACTTTTATCTTGTTCATCCAATCCCACTAATAAAAATAAATGTGAATTTGTAAGTTTGTTGGTGTTTTGCGCTAAAGTAAGTAAGTAAGTTCGGGTAGGTTAGTGGCCAACCCTGGTGTCGGAGTTTTTAGACCGCCTAAAGGCCTCCGACATGGTCTAACGACTGAAACAACCGGGACCGATAATTGTTTTGCGCTTAAAAGTCATCACTTTTCTACCGACTCGCAAACCGCTTTGAATACCACCTGCATCTCTTACTTTCATTCTAAGGAGGCCTTATATCTGTCGCAGGGAATTGAGGATATCAGAGATTTCACGAAATCCCTAGGGATACCACGAAATCACGGTAGATGTTGAATATTCTTCAGTCGACCACTCTTTTTGGTAGGTTAGGGTTATTTTATTTTTTTACGTAACTGTTACAAAAAAAAAAATAACCCTAACCTACCGAATAGTACTAAGAAATTTGTTACTGATATTACTGATTTTATATTAGTATTTTGTCATATCACTAGTAAGAAGACGTCATAAATAAGAATATTCAACATTTACCGTGATTTCGTGGTATCTCTGATATCCTCAATTCCCTGCGACATATCCATCTCATTCTGCCATTTCATAGTATTTGGTATTCTGATGAAAAGAAAATGTGTCCCAACAATTGATATTAATGATGAGCAGAATTTCGGTCTAGTCGGTAAATAAGCGATCTTTAACGAATGATACGATTTGACCGAAACAATATTGCATCATCATTGCGAGCAAATACCCAATCACAACGCTTTAATATTGTCGAAAACTCTTCGTAATTCATTGTGATTGGTCAATTGAGATCCTCCGATTCGCTTCGATTCTATGGAAATGCATCGTAAGATAAGTAGGTATTTTTTTATAATAGGTATTCAGCGTGAAGAAGTCTTTAACCTAAATTAAAAAATGGTTAAATTTACTTCAAAATCCTCACAAAAACAGGTAAACCCGCGGGCTAATCCAGTAGGTACAAAACATAAAAACGATAAGAAACCTTTTAAAAGTCAGCATAACTTATCTATAAGGAAGATTCCGGACTCTTTGAAATATAATCCCGCTGTCAGAACAAAACGAGGAAAATATCTTTGAAAATATGATTGTAAACAGTTAGTCCCGCGAAATCAAGCGAATGTTGAACAAATAACCCCTTTCGACCCTCGTTAGGGCAAGGAGTGGGACCAAAGGGGCAAACAGATGAGCAACTTAATACGAGATACTCGGAGATCCTTATTTAAGTTGTGAATGTTAAATTTTTAGCGCTGACTCTACATGAAGTTATTGCTATGGAGCCCTATTAGTTAGTTAGACCGAGTCAGTGGCCAACCCTGGTCTCGGAGTTTTTATACTACCTTAAGGCCTTCGACATGCTCTTATTATTGAAACAAGCGGGACCGACAATCCTATATATCTTAGTTAGGTATAGCAGAAGCGGATATGTTTTTTATTTTGTTTTTGTTCTTTACGGTAATCAGTTGCTAAAGAGGAAGGTTTTTCTTTCCTTATAACTGAATTCCCAAAGGAATGGATTAATCGTAATATATTTTTGGAATGAATCTTGATTTTTTTTTCAATTCTAGTTAGTTCTAAAGTAAGTCCATGGCTTTTGTAACAAAATGACACTTTGCTTTTACTCTCCGCTAGTAGGTGTTAATGGACCCTTAACGTAGGCTATAAATTAAAATATAAATAATATTTTATCCCCGTTTTCCTACAAGAAGTTTTCATTATCATAAAGCAAGGACAATTACATGGGCTTATTAGATTTAATACTACCTTTTCATAAAATCTCCAGCCATTATTTATATTTTACTACCCTTCCTGTTTTATTACACCATTGATATTACCGAATTCATAATAAATCTGTTGAAAGCAACTATGGTTTAAAAAGGGGACCATGCGGCACGCGGCTAGTTCACTGTTACTACTACAGTGAGTCTATGGACATACTGCGAGACGAAACGTTTATTCACACACAGGTGTACTGCATTGTTTGTTTACTTTTGTTATGTAGTTCAATAGTGTAAGTTAGAAAAAGTCTGCTAATTTCGTATTTTAAGAGCCATTTCTTTTACTCCATCAGTCTACCAATGTGGAGTTTGACGTTTACCGTTAAACGTCACATGGTAGCGTGTGGCAAAGATGAGAAAAAAGAAGAGAAGACATTACAAAACTGAAATTAGCTAATTGTCTGCGCCCAGAAACCGAAAAGCACCACATATGGCCTTATCTGAAAATAGAATGCGTTTCCATTGCGGAGCGGTGCCAAGTTGAATTGGCCAATCACAATGCATTACGTAGAGATTTTGACAATTTCAATGCACTACTGTGATTGGTCAATTGACTGCACACCGCTCCGCTTCAATGGAAACGCACTGTTAGTAAGTACTGACAACTCAGTCACCTCATTATTCACTCCCTGTTTAAGAGCACCGTATCCTGTTCTCAACTAGGTCTTTGGTTGGAAACAATTCCTTCTTACTGTCACTGTAATAAGATTTTGCTTTTAGGCACAATGCCAAGTCTGGCTCGTAAAATAATCTGTGAGGTATAACTGGACAATTAGTTGATCTATCAATATGTATTAAAAGTTATTTTGTGGAGAAACTAAATATGATAGTTCGTAAGTTTGTTACAGGTAGGGTTTGAAATTATTAGTAGCTACTTAGGGCCTTATTTATAAACGCTAATTAACAGAATTTTAGCTATTAAATGGTGTCCCTTTCCGACATACGGTATTACCCAAAGAGCATAAGAGACAAAACACTTTATAAGGGTGTTTTAGTTATAGATAAGGCGTTTATAAATAAGGTGGTTAGTATTTAGGAAAGTATAGATGGATAGGTAATGGGCAAAATGTCCTGCTTATCGGAATCTAAGTAATGATTATTTAGTTGAAGGTATTACCTACCTTCACATTTTATTTATTTGTGAGGATGTATGCATACATTAATTATTATTTTATTTAATTGGCATTTAAAATACAGGATGTATTTTTTTCACATTTTACCCGGTTCGATTCCAGACCGAAGGAAACATAATTTCAAAAATTCATGATTGCGATTTTTATTTTCACTAACATCGTTGTCATGGTTGCTAAGAAAGGTGTTCGTATTTCTTATAGTTTCAGACTTGCCAATACTGAACCACAGTATAAATATAAGTGACTGAACAATTGACAAAAAGCCTTCTATTACATCCTGTGACTGATTTAATAATGCCAGCTTGTGTTACGTAACCGACATTGAAAACCGTATCAAATGCCGTCGTGACTGACTCGTGTAGTTATATAATAAGATTAATAAGTTAAACTAATAACTATTGATTTCTTTTAAAAAGCGTTAATAATATATACCATAGACTCGTTGTATCGTAAATCTTAAGTACCTAGGTATCTCAAAGGTGCTATCAACTTCCTGCTTCAAACTTCTCTTCTTCTAAAGTAAATCTCCTTTAACAGTAAGAGCTCGTTCCCACTATACCGGCCCTGGATTTTTCCTGGAAGAAGACAGAATCCGGGTGTTGTTACCCTTCCTACAAGGGTTTTCCTGCCATCGCCAGTTCGGACTTTGTACCGCATGTGCAAGGTACAAAACCGGCCGAACAAAAGCGAAGGCATGGATTTTTCTTAGTTTCGTTAAATACAAATACTGTGCAAACGCTTCTTAGGACAACTTCTGCCAATAGCTCGTCCGGTTTTTTTGCACGGACCGATACAAAACCGGGCGCGAATAGTGGGAAGGTACTCTTAAGCAACCTACGAGTACAACCAAGTCTGTTTGCGTACACTCGGCTAACATATTGTGTAATTAAATATTTGTATTACTACATCTCCGACTGTTTGGTCAAAGCGAGGATATTATACGTTTCCGGCTGTTGAGCCGGTTGATTGGGTTAAGATTTGTAGTCGGGGAGACTGCGGACGATATATAAACGTTCATAGATTTAATTGTATTATTTTTTTAATAATTAGGAGACGTAAAATTTTCTGTTCCAGTTGTTTTAATGTAGGCCATGACGAAAGCCTTTAGACGGTCTAAAAACTCCGATACCAGGGATGGCCACTCACCTATTCGAACTTACGAATGAAGAGGCTGTAATTTTATTTTAATAAATGCATAAAAATAAAGATATTTTACTAAATGTATCCAAGTAGCCAGTAAACATTGAATTAGATTGTCTTAAAAATATTTTAAAATCAGTTAAACCAAATCAAAAATACTAACCGAATCTCAAACACCAATTTATAAGGTACAGGAAACTACGTAACTCTAGGAAACAAGCAAATACATCTAATAAACCGGGATGCACTCGATAACATATCGAATCGAGTCTCGCTTCGGCAATAATCGGATAAATAATTGATCGCAGCCTCGGCGGTGCAGTGAGATGCATCGGAAATAACTTTTGCACTATATGATGCCACTTTGTAATGCATTTGGTATAACTTTTGCATGAACAATAAATTAGTTTAAAAATATGCAGTAAGAAAGTTCCAGTAGGCTCTCGTCCGTGTAACTCTGACACTAGGGTTGGTTTCTAACCAACCATAGCCCCGACCCTGGCGTCAAGGCCTCTAACATGATCTATGGATTGATACAACCGGGTCGGACTTAAACTGTACTCCGAAGCACGGTAGCGCTTAGATAGAAATGCCACTATCGGCCACCCATCCAAGTAGGAACCGAGCTGCTCGTTGCTTAACTATAGTAATCGCTTATCTAAACTTCGTCACGAGAGCTGAACGAAGTGAAGTAAAATAAAGTAAGCACACTTTGGCGGGCACTTGGTGCGAAAATCCTTTAATATTTTACATGCTCAAGAAACTTCCTGTAAGTATTTACGACTTAGTAGATTCTGATCTTAATAATTAAATTAAAAGGACAGTGTTATGTAACACAAGTATCAAACAATGTCAGTATTATTAAATCAAGTGTTAAGGTGTTTACAATATGTTCATTGTAATCGTGATTGTAGGTGCTGTCTCCTGAACTATAACAAATCGTATCCAGGTTAACAGCATCAGCAATCATCATCGCAACTCAGGCTTCGGCTCACTCAATTACAGGCGGGGACACCAATCTATTTTACATACTATACTGTGTGGAACGATCCAATGGCAATTGGAGCGAATGTACTCTAAATACCGAAGATAGAACAACATTGACTCAAAGATTTTATTTTCAAAAATCACTAAAACTGCATTTGATAGTTTTTGTAAATATGCATTCTACATTCGGTATGCTACATTCATTACAATCGATTAAAATTAAATTCCAAAAATATTATTAAATAGGTATTTATGTTTACTCCTGGCTAGAAATATTTATTTAAGACTTATTAATATGTAATAGAAGTAATTTGTGTATGAATAAAGATTTTATTATTTATTTATTTTATTATTTATTTTAGATATATTTTTTATCTGACAAATAAATGAATTATATATATTTACATTATTTTTTATGACTAGTTTTCGACGGGTAAAACCGCGGGGTATTGCTATATGTGAATTGTGAATTGTGATCTAAATATGTGTGACATAAACTATATATCTAGTCACAATAGTGCTAAGAACGGTTGATAACTAATTCTAGAGACAGATTTTTGCTCTACAAAAACCTGTGACAAAATTACGAGTTTAGAGGTTTTCTCACTGTTATGAAGTGAATATTAGTTTTGTTTTATTTGCATTTTCATGATAATGTAAACTTTAGAACATAATTCTGCCTTGAGCTTGAAATATTGACCATTTTTTCTTTTTCTTACTTCTTACTAACCTATTCCAATCAAATTAGGTACTCCATAGACACTCAAAGTATATTCTACAATTTCCGGCGCAATCTTTTAAAAAAGGAACTCATTCCTGTGAGGGTAGTCATCGGAGCGACGGCGGGTGTCAGAGACAATTAATCCCTTTGATCTCCGCCGCTGGCACGTGATTGGCCGATGCATCCCGCACCTGACGGTTGATATACACACGGACATAGTGGTTGGATGACATGTTAGATAACTTGTGTAAGGTTAGATTTGTTGGAGTGATTTACAGTCGGTGTGTATCGTTTGATTTGAGTATGGAAAAGTGATTTGATGAAACTACTGCTACTTATTTTAATGCTAAGTGTCTAAATATCAAGCTAGAAGCTACCTTTTAAAAATATGTGTACACATATGAAAAGAATAAGTACTAGAAATTCAATTGAAATACTTCCGGATTCTTTAGAAAAAATACCGATAAACTTGACAAAGTTCTTGAAATAAATAAAAATAGTAAAATAAATGTATACAAAATCAATTTCTTTTTAGAAAAAAATATGTTACGCCTTTTTATTTAATTAAAATTCATGTTAATAAAACCACAAATTTCACCTAGTTACAACTATCGAATCGAATTGCATCAAACTTATATATGATTGCAATATAAAACTTTTTAAATTAAAATGAATACCGTGATGTCAATAAATATTTAATAATATAACTTATTAATATTCACCGTGGTGAATGGAACACGCGCGACGGGAAATGTGATGCTAATGTTAAGCTACGGTTTACTCGACGATGGGAGAGAAAGTTCGAGTTAGTTACTGGCCAACCCTAGTATCGAAGTTTATACACCGTATTCATTATATAGATAAACTAGCAGCGCCCCGCGGTTGTGCCCGTTCCCGTGGGAATTTCGGGATTTTTTTTACATAAAAACCTTCCTCTTGAATAACTCTACCTATTACAAAAAACCGCATCAAAATCCGTTCCGTAATTTTAAAGATTTAAGCATACAGACAGACAAACAGTGTGACAGACACGAAAAAGAGACGACTTTATTTTATACTATGTAGTGATAACTGTGCCGCGCGTTGGTTCCACAAGAGATTCAATAGATGGCGCTAGTGTGAAAATTTCGTAGATTGCACTTTCGTCATTTGCAAAGATTTAGTGAAGCTGGGTCATTTTGTTGAGAAGGAAAAATCTACCTTATATACATTAGTGTTGTTCATAAGGTCAATGTTCTAATTTACCTACGTTACTGTTAATTTTCATTTTCATCCACTAGATGGCGTAATGGCGCTGCCTCGCTACACACGGCCACAAACTCCACGAAACATTATCGTTTTTAAAATCTCTTTTACAATACTGCAAATTAAATAGCTTAAAAAGGACGTGATTATTTTTAACGTGCATTGCGACCTCCATTTTGTTTTTAAAAGAATATCCCGGGTAATGTCCTCAATGTCATTTTCGTAATAGAATAGGCTAAACAAAATATAATAAAAACATGCAATCTTAGCAGTTTCACCACAAGTACATACACCTTTACTATCTATACTAATAATAGCTGACCCAGCTAACGTTGTTTAGCCATATACAAATTAAGGGTTGGACCACCCTAATCACTATAAATTGAGATGTAAGCTATCCTATCTTTCAAGTTGGATCAAATCGCACACGGTGTGCAAATCAAATTTAAAATCGGTTCAGTAGTTTAGGAGTCCATCGCGGACATCAAATTGACAAGTAATTTTGATTATATCCTACTTTAATAATATAAATGCGAAAGTTTGTGAGGATGGATGTATGGATGTATGTTTGTTGCTCTTTCACGTAAAAACTACTGAACGGATTTAGATGAAACTTTACAGTAATATAGATTATACATCAGAATAACATATGGGATACATTTTATCCCGAAATTCCCGTGGGAACCGATACAACGCAGGTAACACCGCGGGGCGCGGCTAGTAAATATAATAAAGCTGAAGAGTGTTTGTTTGAACGCGATAATCTCAGAAACTCCCGATCCAATCTCAATAATTATTTTTGTAATCAATCGCAATTCCCACGGGAACGGGCATAAAGCGGGTAAATCCGTGGGTTGCCAAGACAGTCATAAATCTAAACGACTCCACAACTGTATATAAGTAAACCTACTTATTTTAAGGGGCTTACACATTCATTAAATCAAACAAATCCAGTCGCCTTCCTAACTCCCATACAAATCCTTCTAAAACAAAGACATCTTAAAGAAGGCACATTTTGAATTTTAACATAATATTCATAATAAACAAACGAAGGGATTTCAAGGGAAATTGAAAAAGGTCGCCGCTGACTTTTATTCTGTAATTAGGGATTTCTCTTTGACTCGCTCCGGTCTTGTGTGTTTTACCGTTTTTAGATGAAAAGCTAACCTTATTTTAAGTAATTGTGAACACTATTTTATAAGTAACTAGGTTTATTTTTACTTGAAAGAATAAATTAGATACTCAAAAATTAAAAAGGTCAAACTATAGTCTACTTTTTATCCCGGAATTCCCAAGGGAAAGGATACCACAGGGATTAGTTAGTTACCTACATGAAATACAAGTATCAGAACATACTACTTCAACATCTTGTATCAGTACTTCGAAACATGAATATATGAAACTCACTGCTCTGTAAAATAAATTAAACGTCACGAATGTTTTAATCGTCCCTTAGACGGATTTTGAAGTTTGTCAAAAACTCCGACCCCAGGGTTAGCCACCCTTTCACAATTCAGACTTTGTTTATTACTTTCCTATTTACTTTATTAGGTAACTGAGGGTGGCAAACGTTTCAACCAACTTCAAAAAAGGATGAGGTTCTACCAGTAAATCTATAGGCACGACCTAATATTGTAAAGCTTAGAATAAAGGTGTTTTATGTTGCATTTGAACGCACTCAGCTCTAACGCTACTCAGAGTCGTCAAATGCTTCCTTAGTACAGATTTAATGAGTGATTTTGACATGTAATGAATGAAAAATTACGTCAATTAGTTAAGTACTATAGTTACTATAGTTACTATAGTTATAGTTAATGGACGTCCCTGAGTGCGGTAGTATTACTATCAGTTTGATTTGTATTTTAGATAGCTACATTACATTGACTTATTATTGCTTCGGAGGGCAGGTTAAGCCGTCGGTCCCGGTTACTTTCTACGGATAGTAGTCGTTACTTGAGCCATGTCAGAGGCCTTTGGCGGCTCAATAACTCTGACACCAGGATTGGTCAGGTTGGCCATCCACTCGATGAAGAAGAAGAATTGACTTATTTTCATTCAAAATCACCCACGGAAACGCGGGTTAGTCCACGGGGCACTGCTAGTTGTAAATATCTATCTAGATAAGAAGGAATATATTTGTAGAGTTAGTGACATAATTTAACTAATCTATATTTACTCACTGCTTTTGTTAAGCAATGTACAGTAGTACTTGGATAAGATGGATTTTTATCTTACTACCGTGCTTCGAAGAGCACGTAAAATTATCGTTTCCGGTTGTTTCAGTCGCCAGACCAACTTAATTTGCTAACTTAAAATTATTTTTAAAATTCCTTATCGGTATGGTTAGTAATGAGTGTTATAGCATGAATACGACGAGTTTTAAAACGCTAATATTATCTTAAAGAACCATGTTTCCAATACATTTTAAACAAAAGTACTTTCTGGTTTGAGATCACCAACCCGCAGTAGGCAAGTGTCGTAGTAGATGACGCCTAATCTTACTCACTGTACTGATATCGTTAGCGAGTTGAGAGGCCTTTGCCCAGCCGTGGGCTTATATTCTATTTACATTCAATGTTTAAAGCTTTTTGCAGTGAGTGATGTCAAATGCACATAAACAATGATCTTGACAACGGTACCGATAGTTACGCACACAGAGACGCGTGTCAAGTGTTCTATATTTTGTGTTCCAACTACAAGTATGGCACAGGGGCTCATAACGAACGAAAAACTACAGTAAGAATAGTAAATAGTCTGTTTGAAAGTGCTTCAAAAATTACGCTAGTTTTCGTCCCAAATCCCCTCTAAAACGAGTACAACGCGGGTAAAACCGCGGAGCACTGCTAGTTATAAGCCTCTTTTAAACACGTCACAAAAACCCGTTATCAGTGAGCTTGATATTAAACTAATTATATTAAAGTAACGCCGCTCGTATCGTGTTTATTACTGTGTGCATTGTCGCGGTGACGAAACGGAAATTAGGGTCGTATTGTTGATAAACAGATATTCCCGAATCTCCGGCTAAGGGACTTGGGTAATCAAATATTGACAGGTGTCGATATGGAGGGATGCTCATTACAATTTGGGAGAAACATCCATCGATTTTTAATTTCAAAATATGCAACTGTATTTAAAATTGTGTAATGTAGTAATTGATTTAAATTAAGAAACCTTCTTATCAAATAATTAGCAGCACCCCACGGTTTTACCCGCGGTGTTCTCGTTCCCGTGGGAATTTCAGGATGAAAAGTAGCCTATAACCTTCCCGTTGAATGTGGCTATCCATTACAAAAATAATTATTCAAATCGGATTGGTAGTTTCTGATATTACAGCGTTCAAACAAACAACAAACTCAGCTTTATTATAATCTATTCAAACTCGCTTCACTTTGAATTGAAAAGTCCTGGGAAATCTGGACGAAAATGTACAAGACGTCGTTTCTTAGAAAGCTACAAATTATTCTGTGGATCTCGCTTCTCGGAATGTTACTCTTTTGCCTATAGATTTAGTTCTAGACTTAACTATATACAAATAACTATGTAATAACTAGGTACACTCATGGTAAGAAAAAGTACATCACTTTAAGACCTAATATCGGATGCATAAGTCTATGAGGATCCTTTACCGATTGAAAGGTTATATTTTCCAAGAATAGAAAGAAAAAAGAAATACTTCTGTAAATCCAGGTCACTAAGTAAGTACAGGCCTGCTGTCGAAGTTTTTAGGCCGCCTAAAGGCCACTGACATGGTCTATCGGCCACCCATCCGCGTAGTAGCCGTGCTGCACGTTGCTTAATAATCACAATGAGTTAACATCGCTTAGTCAAACTACGCCACAAGATTGTGTATATATGAATGTATATTCAGTTGTTGTTACTTAATGATATTTGATCAAAAAGTACTAAAAGCTTAAGCTTTATAAAGAAATAGATTTGAAACTGACAAGGTTTTCTTACCAAGACTGTACTCATTTCACAACGTTACTCCTAAATTAATTTATTACAAACTTTCACTAACTCTCTGTATTTACATAGGACGCCTAATTAACTATCTTTTAATATAAAGAAGTTTCCAATTTTCGTGTGTTTTAAAACTTCGTAGACAAGGAGAAATCAATTCTCATTCGCGTAGCTAGACCGCTATCAAATGTAAAAAGAATTTCATTATGGTCGTTGATAATTATTGTTATAGGTACATTTTGATGAAAGCCATGCGAAGCGATTGTGAGGCGATTGTCATTTGTCTAAAGTGCTTGACACACATAGTGGCGTCACAAGCCCCGCATGGGCCTGCAACGGGCCAGCGACCATCTTTCATACAAATACAAGGAACTTTTTAAGCTCACACAATTTCCACTAATTGTATAATAAACACAGCAAATAAGTAATCTCGTGACCAGCAGTGGTGTAATCCGATCGAAACGTCGGTTAGTATTATAGTCCCGCATTGTTTATTATAGAATACTAGCCGCGCCCCGCGGTGTTACCCACGTTGTACCCGTTCTCACGGGAATTTCGGGATAAAATGTATTCCATGTGTTATTCTGATGTACCTATAACCTATATTATTGTTAAGTTTCATCCAAATCCGTCCAGTAGTTTTTTCGTGAAAGAGTAACAAATATACATTCATACTCGTACATCCATCCTCACAAACTTTCGCATTTATAATATTAGTAGGACAAAGGATACGACGTCACGCGACCCGCGCCCGGACTATGTGTGCGATTAAGAGCTTTTTCTAGGATTGCGATTAAGAACCTTTCTAGGCTTATAAACGCTAAAGTGATACGTTAGTAAAAGAATTGTGACTGAAATTGATTCGGGTATAAATAATTGTCTTCTATGTAATGCGTCCGCGAGACGATCAAGTGCACTTGACAAGTCTACGGGCTTGAAGTGAATATTGATCGTTTACAGCGTTGACTTGACAATTCCCGTCAAGTATCTACGTGCTGGACATGACTTGACAATAATTTTGATGATAACTTGACAACAAATTTGAACCAACTTGAGCTTGATGCGACTTGACGCGACTTGACAAGTTTTATTCATTTGCGACTTGTCAAGTGCACTTGATCGTCTCGCGGACGCATAACAGATTTGATACTAATATATAATATGAAGAGTTCGATTTTTGTTGTTTTGTCCGTAGAAGTTTATCTCTGGAGCGATCAGTCTCATTTGAATTAGTTTTCTATTGAATAGGCAGATTCAACAGGAAAGTTATAAGATACTTTTCATCCAGAAATTCCAACGGGAACGGGCACAACGCGGGTACCACTCAACGCTGTTAGTCTTCTAACTAAAAGAAAAGTCACCTTATCATTCTTCGTACCTCCATATTAAGTCAATTTCTTCAAATACTCATATCATGTTACCGTCTCACCCCTCACAATGGAAACAAGTAAACATTAGTTTTTCCCTGGTCTACCCTCCCTTAGGGAGTGCCTACTTTATAGGGGTGTCGCAACAAAATACCGGTTATCTCTACATAACTGGCATGCCGACCCGACCTTCAAGTCTGTTACATTTCGAGGAAATTGATTCCTGATTCCTTTAAACGAAAATCGGAACCTTTTCACGTGTTTTTGAGTACCTTACGGAGATAAGAGGGCTACAGATTGTGACAAAATAGTGTGACGTATTGACAGTGATGTTGTGTCATGACACTGAGAATGTAAATGACACTAACGCGTTGATGACAGTGACATATTACTGTCATACTGAAAATGCTAGAATAAATCTAGGTTACTCATTTATTGTCCTACGTACGCACGCGGTAATTACGGAATCCTTCTCACTGTACTGATATCATCGGTGAGATAAGAGGCTAATACTGTACTTACTTTCTTACGTACGATCGTAGGGTAAAAATTAAATAGTCAGTCTCTGTACTTGTGCCTTTACGTCGTCGTTTCTTTACGTCGCATCGAATTGCTTCGCATGTATTGCTTACGTAGGGCAAAGGATTAGATTACCATTAACTTTCTTTAAATGTTAAGATTAACAGTAAAAGTATATAATGCCCCACTACTGAGCAAAGGCGTTTCCTCTCACTGAAGATATTAGTACATTGGAAAGGAAATTTTAAGATTTAGTTTACTTTCATTTTAAGGTAGATGAAAAGTCTCATCCCGAAATTCCCACAGGATCGGGTACAATGTGGGCTATACCGGAAGTCGCTACTAGTAAATAAACAATCCTGCGAGACCTAAGCAAAGGCTAAGTTATGAACTTAACTCGTAATCAAGCTGACTTAATCATTGATTTATTTGACATCACGTGAAAGTAGGTTAACAGTCTCTTAATGAGAGTTTTTAATTAATATTACACCGGTTAAGTTAGGTTAAGGAATGAGATAAGAAATACTTTAATTAAATATATTTTTATTATAATTACAAGCCAAGTGACTTACTGAAATAGTTTCAATTTATTCCTCAATATTATGATCTAAAACCAAAGAGGAATGCACATTAATGTGTATTAAGTAGAATTATTTATGAACAATAAATAAAATATATACAGTTGAAGCCGAGAATCTGTATGTTAGTTTGTTAAGAAAGTAAGTTCGGGTAGGTAAGTGGCCAACCGTGGTGTTGGCGTTTAGACCGCCTAAAGGCCTCCGACACGATTGACTTGCGATTATTGCAACAACCGTGACCGACAATTGTACATTGAGCCCGTTAGCGTCGAATAAATACCATGCACTATTATTTTATTTAAAGAAATACTGCCTTATTCATTAGCGCTCTCTAATTACAACACTATTAGTGAGTGTTTTGTCTCTTTTACTCTTTGGAAAATAGCGTATGTTGGAAAGGGACAAACCATTTGATAGCTAAAATGCTACTAGTAAGCATTTGTGAATAGCTTCTTATCGCTGATTGAGTGCAGTTAATTGATTAAGTTACTGGGCTACGAGTTTACTCGCTAGCGTGAGCGTTCTATTTAACTATATTTAGCTTGTAAACACGCTAAATCTAAACACGTATATAGCAAATAAAGCCAGGTCCCTCGACAAGCGTGGAAATATATAAAAACATTTATAATAATTCACAGTTTTAATCAAACAAATACAACCGTGGAAGCATTACAGTAACGCACCGTAAACACACGTAAATAATCGAGTTTATTACGTGAATCACGAGCGATTTTGGTTTTCTATTTCACAAAAGTAGTCATGAATAGGCAGACATATTGGATTTACTCTTTGTTTTTATTAAGTTTTGTTATTTTTAATTTTATTGGAGGTTGCTTGGCTGGTAAGTGCGCTCAGTACTTGTGGATTTTTTCCTTTAATGTGTTGAGTTAAAGACGGTTTTTCTACAATGAATGTCGTTGTGTTATTAAATTATGGGTATGACCGAAGTAATTCTAAATTCATGTAAAGGGAATGTGTGTCAAATCTCAGTACATTTGTTCGCAAGATATGAAATTAAACATAAAATATTAATATTAGCGAATTACATCGACACGTTTTCGGTCTGTAGTTAATTGTTTTTGCCAGATGCGAAAAAAGTAGTGATATTTTGTACATGTATCAGTCAGTGTCGGAATTTCTATATAAGTAACCTTTTGATTTAGTTTTTTCTGGGTGAAAAGTGACTCGGTTTGAAATATATTACCTGTCGAGTGATTTATGCGTTCCATGTAACAAAAGCGAATACTTATATCTAATTAGTGACCCTGATGTGGAGTTGGACATGGTCTGACGTTGAAAGAACCGGGACCGACAATTTAACGTGTCCACCGAAGCACGGTACAGCACCGAACATTTTGGATCTAGTTTAGTGTTTAGGTACCAAATTTTTGATTATAGCTAGAACTACAGATCGGTTTTGAAAACAATACTTTTAGAGACGGTAAGGACTAAAAAATGAAGATTGCCATATTACAGAGTTAGGCAAATTCTCCCGGGGCATGTACAACGCGGGTAAAACCGCGGTACGCGGCTAGTGATGCAATCTGAAGCCAACTTAGTTTTTTAATAATCTTAGTTATTCACGGTAATGTTAAATAAATACCCACGTGTCAATCCACACGTGTTATATTTGTATATGTATATTTAAATACAAACCGTGTACTATTAAATTACATTATTTTCAACACTCGAATATATGTTGAATGCGGCAGACTGCAGATTGGGTAATGCATTCTGCAGTCGCAGCACGCCGCGGCAGCATGCTGCAGTGTCGTGCGCACAGATGTCATAAATACAGGAGATGTGGCAAGGAGGCGTGGCGCTTGCGAACGCATCTAGCCGCAAAGCGGCTTGTTGCCAGTTTCGGCCATTAGTCGAATGCCAACTTGCGACGTCTTCACTGCTCGTGATTTTTTACAAAATGCCGCGTTGTACAGTGGTTGTTTGCAAAAATAACACCTCTATTGTGAATTATACGAAAGATGGCATCTCATTTCACACGTAAGTATAAAAATATGATTGTTTTTCTTATTAAATTCATTAAAACATTACTTCGTGATACTAGAAACACGATAAAGTACCAAAAGCAATTATTTTCATTAGGAACTAAAACCATTGTTTGCTTAATACACATCGATCAATGAATCGCCTGGTCTAATAGCGCAATGGAAAAGTGTTTTACTGATACTCTCACTCACACGATAGTTTCGTGAAGCGGGTGCTGCCACACTGGTTCCAATTAATGAAATCAGGGACATAGAGGTCGAAGTACGAATTTCAATCTGATTTTTTGTAATTAAGGTCTTTGAGTGATTCTAAGCCTATTTTATAGAATACGTTTTTTTGAAATACCTGCCCGTTTCCGAGAAAAAAAATGTTAAGTTTTTTTTTGTATGGAGAAAAATCGTTTTCTTTATTTATTTCATAAACGGGCAGAGACGTTAAAACCAAACCTTAAAGGGATTAAAGAACACATAATTCCTTGCATTTTGTTCGAAATCATCTACTCCATATCTCTGCCCGTTTAAAAACGGCAGGCGTTCCAAATTTTTTTTTTCTTTTGTGGTTTTTTTGGTTTAAATACGCTTGAATGAATACTTAAATAGCAATATTGTAATACTAGTACTTCATTCCATCGATACAAAATGTAATTGTAATATTAATAGCTTAGGTAATTTTATACCTACATACCTCCTATGTTACTTTTTTACCTGGGTATTGTTTTGCGTAGAGGCTTTTGCAAGGCCGAATATGTTTTATTGTTCACGTTACCTGGATAAGATAAGAAAAGAGGGCACTTACAGGTAACAGGTAATCAGGTAACTTACCTGATTAGTTGTTTTCAAAACGGAGTCACTCGTTCCTCGGATCCTAAAGTATCAACACGTACCTACACGCTCTTTACCATTAATATGTCTCAGTTTAAATCAAATTTGGATATATATGTGCTACTGAAATCAAGTGGAAATATCAAAAACAGTGATATATTGTGCACTACGTTTTTAAATCAAATAAACGTTGAAGTTTCTGCTGAAGATCTTAGAATTCTAAAACAGTTCACAAGAACATATGTTGCAAATTTACACAAGAGATGGTTGCAAGCAAATAGATGTCAATCTAATTTTTTCACCAAGAACACCATATTTGATGTCAATATTTGCGAAAGAGAATTTGGATGTCTCAAGCAATGGAAGCCAGTCCGCAGTCAGATGCTGCTACAAATACTCCACAGAAAGCCATCTGAGACCCACCAGAGGATCTATCAAACAAGCATAAAAGAAGGTGCCTTTCATCTCTTAAAAACCACTCCGAAGAAGAATTACTGTCTGCATTATTAGATAGATTGAAAGACAATTAGATTGACATCTATTTGCTTGCAACCATCTCTTGTGTAAATTTGCAACATATGTTCTTGTGAACTGTTTTAGAATTCTAAGATCTTCAGCAGAAACTTCAAAGTTTATTTGATTTAAAAACGTAGTGCACAATATATCACTGTTTTTGATATTTCCACTTGATTTCAGTAGCACATATATATCCAAATTTGATTTAAACTGAGACATATTAATGGTAAAGAGCGTGTAGGTACGTGTTGATACTTTAGGATCCGAGGAACGAGTGACTCCGTTTTGAAAACAACTAATCAGGTAAGTTACCTGATTACCTGTAACCTGTAAGTGCCCTCTTTTCTTATCTTATCCAGGTAACGTGAACAATAAAACATATTCGGCCTTGCAAAAGCCTCTACGCAAAACAATACCCAGGTAAAAAAGTAACATAGCAGGTATGTAGGTATAAAATTACTTAAGCTATTAATATTACAATTCCATTTTGTATCGATGGAATGAAGTACTAGTATTACAATATTGCTATTTAAGTATTCATTCAAGCGTATTTAAACCAAAAAAACCACAAAAGAAAAAAAAAATTTGGAACGCCTGCCGTTTTTAAACGGGCAGAGATATGGAGTAGATGATTTCGAACAAAATGCAAGGAATTATGTGTTCTTTAATCCCTTTAAGGTTTGGTTTTAACGTCTCTGCCCGTTTATGAAATAAATAAAGAAAACGATTTTTCTCCATACAAAAAAAAACTTAACATTTTTTTTCTCGGAAACGGGCAGGTACCTATTTCAAAAAAACGTATTCTATAAAATAGGCTTAGAATCACTCAAAGACCTTAATTACAAAAAATCAGATTGAAATTCGTACTTTGACCTCTATGTCCCTGATTTCATTAATTGGAACCAGTGTCCATTGTTAGGTAGATAATTAGAGATGTGATGTCACTTTTGAGGTTGTCGATATTTTATATCGATCCTACTTAGTTCGAATGATTACACAAGGGAACAAAATTAGACTTTTTTTGCTGCATGGAACTTTATAGCTGTTGTTTACTAATGTGAGGTAAAAATGATATAATTAATTATTGAAAACACAATTCATTACTATTTCTTGATTACTCGACTTATTATTATTATTGAATCAAGTATGGGTTTTTAATTTATTGCGGTACTCTTACACATGTATCATTGATATCATCATCATCATTCACACCTTTTTAATATTTTAGCTATCCGAAGGATCCAAAAATAAAAGAAAAGTGGATAAATGCAACAGGAAAAGGTCCAAACTGGTTTCCCACAAAAAATAACACGATATGTTCGTCTCACTTTGAGCCTAAGTGCTTTCAACCATTGAAGAAAGTTCGTCGGCTCTGAATTTCATCGATACTATTTTTTCTACGATTCAAATTCAAATTCAAATTCAAATCAATTACCTCTTCACATCACTAGTTGCGATGTGTGTTTATTGTCTGTAGCTACAGGTAGAAGCCCCGCCCCCTGTATGCATGTGTTCTATTACTGAGTTTATTAGTGTTGCTGTAAGTTTCTTTGTGTGCGGGAGAAATATGAGCTCGTGTGCCGTTCTTATAGTTTTTGCTTTTGTGTTAGTGAATTAAGTGGGGAGAACACGGCGACATCTGAACACGAATACATTTGTTTACAAAGCATATCTCCTGTATTTATGACATCTGTGGTCGTGCGTGTGAAATCAAATTTGTTAATGTTTAATAAAAATCCAAAATTTGTTTTGAGTCAATATATTATTATGTTATAAATGTAGGGTAGGGTTTTGTAATTATATGACTTTCATATTGGTGTGCCACGGTGCGGCAACGGTAATAATGGCAAGTGTTTTTAAACTAACATTGACTAGTTACCACTATTTTTTGTTTCCTCTCAATACAATCAACGTCCTAAAAAAAGAACACCGGAGTCTGTCACTGAACTACGGCATTCTGAAGCACTCTCTTTTGTTGAAACATAATCTGTTATGAATGCGTTCCGACCAATCACAACGCGTTGAAGTTTTCAAGTTTTTGAAAACCCTTTAGCGGCGTTGTGCACTTTTTTTGTGATGGGTAACAATTGTTGTACTCGCGTCAGGACACGTGACCTGATCGAAAATTCCTAAGACGTTTTGACGTTAATATTCAAGTTTTCTGCCGGCACTCCCTAAGTGCAATCCATGGTTTTTTGCGTAATGCGTTGGGATGGAATAATTGAATTGAACGCATCCCAATCTAAAATTAATCATAATGTTTTTTTCCATAAGAAAACGAAGCTTCAAAACCGGCCTACACAGGGCGGCTCACGAAGACCTGCATCGAGAAGTACAGGAGCGTGTTCCTGCAGAGGGCGGTCCCGCCGAGGTGGTACCGCTACTACCACGAGGAGGAGGAGGCGAAGAACAAGGGCAATGAGGACGTCACAGAGGTGAGGGGGTTGGGAGACGAGAGAAAGGAAAGATTTTCAAGCCGTATCTGAAAAGATTGAACTTTCTCTTTTGTGTCCTATTTCTTCGTCTGTTTCTTTCTCTGTGGTAATTCTTCAAGTCTTTTGAAGAGATTGCGCCTTTATCGTATTGTTGGAGTCCAGGTAAAGAAAGGTCCAAAACAAGGAAAATATTTTTAGATTTTATCTTCAATCTTTTCTTTTCTCTTTTGTCACTGTTCCCGTGAAAAAATATGTATAGCCTATAAACTAAACTATAACCTATAACCTTTATTAATATAACCTATACCTTTAGTAATAAACCTTTATTCGCCATGGTGATCAAAGTGGAACAAATAGAAAGCGGCACACTCTCAAAATACTCGCGGACAGAATGTTTGAAAACTCGCTAATAACATTAACGATAAAGCTAACAATGTCCGTGTCCTCGCATAACCCTGACTTCACGCATTGACCTGAAGATAATTTCAAAATAGTTTACTTTATGTAAGCATGTATTTTAACTACATCGGAAGCATTCGGGGCCACCAGGGTTGGCCACTAAACTATTCGAGCTTCATTATATCATTATATATTACTAAGTTTTTCCTATTATCGTGATTTCAGCTGAACTTCAGGATAGTGGGTGGTGATGGCATCGACATCGTTCAAGCTCCCTACGCGATTCTGTACGGTCCTTACTGTGGGGGCAGCCTCATTGCTCCGGAGTGGGTCATGACCGCGGCTCATTGCAGGTATGCATCAGCTTGAATAGGACTTGCTGGTCCCCGTATATGTACCCGCAGTATATCCGTTTTCGTTAGACCTTTAGGCGGCATTAGGCAGTCTAAAAACTCCGACACCAGGGTTCGCAACTAAATCACTCGAAAATGAATGAATGATCCGTTTTCAAAGAGTTAATCTACGATTAGTGACCGAGGAATCTAAATACTAAATGTCATGAGAATCGGTTCAGTAAAACTATGGGACCTTGGTCGCTAAATATGCTATTTAGTTGCGTTTTGGAATGAGACCTCTAGGTCTTTGAAGAAGAAATGTGCAATTTCCTGTATCGAAACTGACACCTCGTTTTATTTTTCCTTTTCAGAACTGGCGAGACTTACATAATAGCTGGAGCCACGAAACACAAAGAAGGCACCAAGTACCCCATTTGCGCCCATTTCCTGCACCCTCTTTGGAGCCAGAAGAACAAACCTCATTTCCACGACTACGACTACCAGCTCGTCCTCCTGGAGCGTCCAGTTCCTGTCACTTCCACCTCCAGACCCATTGCTATAGGGAATCTGGAGGACATTCTAAGTGGGAAGCTGGTGACTGTGAGCGGTTGGGGACATACGTTTATTAAGGTTTGTATTGTTTTGTGTAGTATTATGAATGAGAGAGTAACGCTGTATTTTGAAGCATTTCGAACCAGTATTTGGTAAGAAAATTTCATGATACGAGATCAACTACATGATTCCTGATATCATTAGAGAGATAAGAGGCCTTTCGCTGCAGAACCTGGGACATTACAGGCTGGGACTTTAGAAGCTGGATTATTACATGCTAAACCTTTTCTTTACTTTTAGGAAAGGAAGATGCACGACACTCTCCGTCAAGTGTCAATCCCGATAATGCCGTTCGAGGAGTGCCAGTCTCTGCCTCACCGCTTCTACCAGACCATCACTGCGAGGATGTTCTGCGCGGGGTATAGGAACGGGACTAAGGACTCTTGCCAGGTGAGGGTTGAAGGGGGTTGTGAAGACAGTAGGTTTATTGTAGGACCACCGCAGAGTCCAGGCAGATGACTGACTTGTCTCTAGTCAGGCTCTGTCAAGTTGATCTAGGAAGATTTTCACTAAAACTGGTACAATTATTTGGGTTAATGTAAAAACTAAAATGGCGGAGAAAAAGGCCATTACAGACGAAATAATCCGTTAGAAGCATTATCGGCAGTGTGTGCTGCTTTGAAGAGTCTTACTATGAATGCATAACTACTTCTATACAGACAGGCTCATGTTGCTCATCTCATTCTCACTTTACCTGTATGTTTCGGTTGTTTAGGGACTCGTGAATTAAACTGGATAAAAATACTTCTTTTTGCCATATTTTCCAGGGTGATTCCGGCGGTCCAGCCGTAGTGAACAACAAGCTCATCGGGCTGGTATCCTTCGGGGTGGGTTGCGCCGAGCCGGACCACCCCGGGGTGTACAGCGTACTCCCGCTGGCGAGACACTGGATCCGGGAGATCACTGGACTGCCGCTCTAGAACATACAGCCGGATACATTTGGAGACACTTTGATGTGTTATTTGGGATGTATTTTGTTGATGCTGTAGCTTTTTAATGAAATATTGACGTAGTATACGTTAGAATTACTTTGATATTTAGTTAAATTTCGGAAAAAAGCTACTAGACCACCGACATGAATGTTAGGGATAGACATAGGTCATTTAAGGCCTGAAAATTTCGGAAAAAAGCTACTAGACCATCGACATAAATGTTAGGGATAGACATAGGTCATTTAAGGCCTGAAACTGCGTTGCCGCGACATAGTACTTTTGCATGAAACCGCGCGGGTATCCGCTCATGACGGGGCCCGCGCGTGGACACGTAACGGTTGCCCGTCCGGGTTCCTCCTTAACACATATTCAGGCCTAAATTGGTTATTATTATAGTGTTTCCTTAAGAATCACGGGACAAGCTCGGTTTTTTTCGGAGGCATGCGAGGGGAAACAGATCTAACTCATAGAGGTCCATTGAATACGTTTAATGCAGTAGATTACAACTGCAGGGACCCACTCCCGAACACATCAGTACAATATTCCCGAAAATGTGTACCCACAGAATTAAGAACTTTCGCAGAAAATTAAAGAAAAAAGACATGAGCTATGCCAATTAAGGATGGATGGACCGGGAATGGGTTATTCAAAGGAAGTCGTACCATAACAAGTAGGAAAACAAGTCATCACCGGCTGGTCGTGGCTTGCCACCCATTGGATGGGTCCCACTATTGGGCAAAGGCCTCTCTACTCCTCTTCCATGACTCCCGGTTCATGATTCTAATCAGCCTTCTTACATAACAAGCAATAGATTTCTTCTATATATTGTTCAAATTTAAGCGAGAATTGAGGATTTCTGATAAACTAATATAAAAAAATAAAATAATGTTTTACCGTCGCGCAACAAATGTGTCCAAATGTAAACAAGGCTTTACACTTTCGCCCTGTATTATAAGTTACATTAAAAAGTATTTGTTTTTTATTAACTGAGTTTTATTTTTTTGGCATAAGGTATCATTTGCACTAGCCCTTTATTAGCGCTAAAGGCTGACGTACTTCTTGATAATAATTACATGCTCTACAAATAAAAATCCGTCATATAGTATAGCCGTTATAGAAATGCTACTCCAACGCTTTTTAATCGCGTTAAAAATTCTCATTCAAATACTAATCCTGTACTAATAACTATCAAGTTCGAACAATAGAAAGTAAAGGATAAGGAAATAAATAGCTTACGGCCGTACTCAGAGACATTAAGGCATCCTCAGTAGTGATTATTGAGTGAATACTGTGTTATTTCAAGTAGGATTAACTTATTGTACTTTTGTTTTTAAATTAACATTCAGTGTAATATCCAGTTAAATAAACCAATCGAGAAAAAGAAAATACATCAATTAGTTAAGTGGCGATTTAATGGACGTCTCTTAGTGCGGCAGTTAATCTTTAAACATCCCCTACAGTAACTCATCCTTGAGGCCACAAGTGGTGCAACACATCCGGAAGCGCGGGAAGACGAATGACCCTGCAACAGAACTGACACCTCGCAAATTGTAACAAAATGTTACCGCGGCTTGTTACAAGCTTTTATATTTATTGTTATCCTAAGTTTACTACATAATGTAACAGCTATACTTAGGTACGACTATTTAAATATGTACAATTAACTAATTGACAATACTTTGACGTTTCGTTACTTGGAAAAAAATACTCATCAACCTCTATATAGGAATAAAGAAATAAAAATAAATACGCGGACAAATTCACTCACGGTTTATTAGACCCAAAATAAGCTCTAAGCTTGTGTTACAGATTCTAACTAACTGATACTACTACATATTAAACATACACAAATACTTTATAAGAATATACGAGTATAATTGTCACCCAGATGTCGTCGCTAACAACTATGTCTTCACATATTGTTGACTCCAGGCGGGAGTCGAACCCGCAACCCCCGACACAGTAAGCGCTCCTACTGCCACTGTGCCGACGGGCTTGTCAAATGAATAGTTACTGAGCGGTAGTACATTAGTCCAGTAAAATAAGTTCGAGTTTGGGATTTTAACTTCCGTTCCGACATGATCTACTTTTAAACAACAAGGGCAGTAATAGCTAAGTGTACTCTAAGGCCCATCGCAGACGACAGACTTTTTGTGCGATCGAGTCTGCGGCGCACAAAAATTCGGTCGCGGATTGTCGCGGATTTTTGTGCGTCGTGTGCGTTACTGCATATAATTACATAGGTTCTATTTTCACAGACTAAAAAGTGCGTCACGGATAGTCTGTCGTCTGCGATGGGCCTAAGTGAACTCAAAGTCTCTAAGTGAACGCCCTTCGCAATCCAAAACTCTTAAAAACCAAAACTAGAAAAACAACCTCATTATTTCAAGGGTTAAAAACGAACGAATAACACAAGCCAACCCCAAAAGTAATATTGAAATGATAAAAAAACCTCTCTCAGTTGCTCGAGCAGAAACGGTATTATTTAATAATATTTTACTTACAAAAGACGGCAGCCAATTTGGGCAAAAGCAAATAGCGATCAGCAGTTGATTTTTCGTATTAGAACATCAGGCATTCACATATTCCGCTTTTGTGGTTCCACTCAGTAGGAAACACACAGATGGTTATTACGGTAAGAAACGTCCGTATTATATGTGTTGGGGACAGTACCGTCACAGTACAATAGTTGTACTGTGGTACCGTACTAATAATGCCGACTCTGACATGTGTATTATCTTATCATATACAATGTTTATATTGTGTTTTCTTCTAATGAGACCCTTGACGGCTACCAAGCATTACCAATGCCTGCGTGACAGTGTTTCATATGACTAGTAAATAACACCAAATATAGGTGGTCTACTTATGTCGCATGTCGCATAATCTCCTGGTATAAATGCAGCTAAAGACTAATGCGTGTTTCAAAACGTCGCGCTTATCAAGCAAATTATTTTACTTATTATAAGATAACCCCAACAGTCCCGCCCACAATACCCCTCCGTATATTCCACATCTGTCGATCTGCATTCAAGACGCACTCTGCCACTGTTTTCCGTACATTCGCGCGCCGAAGCCAACCATTTTAGTATTCGCTAGAACATGACCATGATTTATTTACCGAAGCAGGGTACACAAGAACGGGGTACGAGTGGGGCGGACGGGGGCGAGCGGGGGCAAGGGGGGGGAAGACGTGACTCTTCCGTTTTTATTTATGTAACACATACGTTCAGATTTGACAACACACTTGACTGTCTGATATATGGGTCCGTGTGTATATTCTAACGTATCTATAGATTGCTTCCTACTAATAATAATGTTGTAAGTTTATTTGAGTATGAGGATGGGTGGATGGATGTATGTATGATCTTTGTTACTCTTTCACGTAGGTATTCCTCCTCACTGTACTGATATCTTCAGTGAGATGAGAGGCCTTTGCCCAGCAGTGGAACATTACAGATTTTTAACTTTTTTTTTCACGTAAAATGAACTCAACGAAATGAAATTAAACTTTGCTTGAATATAGATTAGACATCAAAATAAAACATAATATTCTCAAGGGAACGGATACATAGCAGATTAAACCGCAGGGTACTGCTAGTGGTAGTGTATGGTTTGTGGTGAATACTGTTTGCCGAGATAACCAATTTTGCCACGTTTTTGGAAGGAGGAAGGAATCCACAGTTAGACAGTGAGACGATTTTTATTATTCTTTTGTGTTGTTAACTTGAAGTATTTAAATAGTAACGAAAATACTTCATCACAAACTTTCATAAATATGAATATTTTAGAGTTGAATCAGATTTTTATTTGTTAAGAAATCACCGGTCAAGTAAAAAACAATAATAAAATCAGTCCATTCATTAAACTACGAAGTCAACAGATATACATGTCAAACATTATTTATTATTCATCACACGATTTGCAATCACTATACTAAATAAAATGGGTATGTATTACGTTAGGACTATTATCCCTCTACGTCGGGGGTTAAAAAGGTTAAAAAAGCCTGTAATGTCCCACAGCCGGGCAAAGGCATCGCCCTGAGGTTACCAGTACAGTAAGTAGGATTAAAATACGTATATATTAAGCTGTTCTATTTTAATTCCCAAAACTATTTCAATAACATTTTTAATTTAGCGGCTAAGAGCCAGTGTTGTCGAGTTTTAATTTAGTCGGGAATGTGTCCCGATCCCGCGGGAAATCGCGGCGGCCGGGATAGATAACAGTTTTTAATAGACAGGTGGCGCCACTGGGAGCCACCGCGAGATTGGAGGGAACTGTTTATTTACCTAGAAACAATATAGGTACAAGACTATTCATTACGTCTATTAAATTGAAAACTAATTCTAACTATAAATTCTTCTTATAATTAATTCACAGTGAGTTACTTTTCCGTGCTTCGGAGGGCACGTTAAATTGTCGGTCCCGGTTGTTTCAATCGTTAGACCATGTCGGAGGCCTTTAGGCGGTCTAAAAACTCCGACAGCAGGGTTGGCCACTAACCTTCTCGAACTTATTTATTTACTTACTTTGGCGTAACGTAACTCAATATAGCGGCTGCTAGGATTTGAGTTGCGTTCAAGTATTCGGTCCGAGTCCATTTCCATAGATACAATGAATCAATCACAACGATTTTGCAACTGTCAAAATCTAAATTAAACTGCCGTAATGCTTTGTGATTGGCCACTTGAGGTCTTCACGGCTCCGATCCGCTTTAGAAACACATCCTAAAACATACTTAGGTATAGATACGCTTCTCCTGCTTATAAGCTAATTAGTAGACAGTACTGACAACAACATAATGACATAACAACTGTACCGGAAGGAAGCGCAGTCATTTAGCATTGTGACGCGTCGCGTGACGTCACACACAGTCGCCGCGTCACAATTAATGATGCAGACACTCTTGACGTGAGGCCATGAAACTAGAGATTATAGAATAATGGTAGGTTGTTTCAAACGGATAGTTATCGTAACATACGCTCGTTAAAAATGTCATGATTTTTACGTTCTTTAATAACTTAACTTACTTTTTAAACTCACACGATTTGCACTCATTATGTGTATAAATAATTCTTTTATATTAAACAAGATGGCCTGAGGACACGAACGAAGAAGCAAGTAAATCAGCAATTTGACGTGGATGTGATGTATGAATGTGAGCGCCTCACATTCATAATCGGCACTAAATTGCAGTAGGTTACAACCGGGACCGACAATGTCATGAAAAAGCTAATTTTAATTTTTTTTAAGCAAATAGATACGCAGGGCGTTGAGCGGAGCGTCTCGCGTCACTTTTTGCTTTAAATCATATCAAATCGTTTTATGTGTAAATACATTGTTACAAAAATAAGTACAGCCAGTATGTATATATAATTCAGGATCTTCCTTTATTAGTAAAGGAAGATCGTCAATTGTATGATTTGTTTTGGTATGCCTAGTTTCAGTGCTTACAATGTACCAAATACACTTATCGCCATTACGTTACTGACAGGTTTAGACCTCCGAACCAGACTGTCGCACTTGACTGACTACCGAACCAGTGCTTATGGGCGCCGATAAACGTTGGTAACCGGCGAGGCGGCTTTTGTATGCGGGTTGATGTCACATTGTTCACAACAGCCCGCTTATTTCATAGCCACAAGCCACAGTTATTAATTATATTGTATTTATCAAATTGCTTTTTAAATGTTGACCGTTGGAGGTCAGCGGGAGTCATGGGAGGGTCACGGGAGGGTCACGCGTCACTCGCAGGTGACCCCTTGTCTCTTTGATGGATAGGTTTACCCTACTGCAGGTGCCGGTAGAAAGTGTTTCCTAAGTTTAAGTAATTCATATTAAATTCGTAATGCAGAAGGAAATGTTTGAGATAATATTCTATACTAACGATGGTAGATGAGCGATGTTAACTCATTGCTATTGTTAAGCAAGGTACAGCTCGGCCCCTACTTGGATGGGTCGATAATGGCATTACATCTGAGCCCTGCCGTGCTTCGATCCCGATTGTTTCAATCGTCAGGCCATATCGGAGCCTTTAAGGTGGTTTAAACACTCCAACACCAGGGTTAGCCGCTCACCTACACGAACTCTCTTGTTAGATTGAATGAGTTTACGAGCTGTGACGCCGCTTTCTATTAGATAACTTAATACGTCACACATGCGTCAAGTCGCAGTTTGCCCAAAAGTTTGTCAGTTTGAATGTAGGATGCCTTGAAACTTTATTAAATACCAATTCTCCTAATGAGAGGGTTCGTCTTTTTTAGGTACTTATATGCCTCGGTTTAGGTTAGGTCACGCCTGGGGTATTGCCCTATTTCTTACCAAAATAAAGATAGTACAGTTTGTTGGGTTCCGTCGGCGTAACTTGGTCACGACACGAACTCTAAAAATCAGAATGTTTGAAACTTGTTATACGTCGTAAATACGCAAACGGATTATATATTTTGTATCTGAACCCATAAATTACGGTTTTGATAAATTGTAAGCGATCTGTTAACGTATCACTAACCGATACTTAAGCTCACTGGCTCAGACTTTAGGTTTGATTTATTGCTTATATTCATTGAACATCGATGAAGTTTGTTATAAATACGTCTTTTTTTTCATAGGTACAATTTAACTGCCGCACTTAGAGTCATCCTTTAATTTGATACTTAACTAATTATTGATTGATCTAACTGAGTTAAGCGGGTGCCCGCGCGGTTTCATACAAAAGTGAACCGCTGCGTGCGCCCGTCGCGGTTTCATACAAAAGTGAACAATCGTGCGCCCGCTTAACGCAGTTTCGGCCCTTAGGTCTCTGTCAAGAACTTTGACTTGATGAACTTGAAAGGGGTTTAATTTACGACTTCAGACACTGTGATTGCTCAAATCACAATCCGCGCCGTTACCGCATCGCTCACGCTGACTTCGTAAATGACGCCAACATGCAGGTGAAACCAAAGGCGTACTGCGTTATAGGAACGTCAACAAAAAGATAATGAAGATAGAAAACTTTCCAGACTTTAAAAAGGTCTTTAAAGTAAAATTAAAAGTGTCTGAGTTACTTAGGCGATCTGATCATAGTTAAGAACACTTTTGATTATAAATCACCTTTCGAACAGAAACTAAATTACAGATTATTGAACGGCTATTCTGTAGGTGACTGACGTCATAGACTAAAAGATACATGTTCGAGCAGACTCAGGCGTAAGGGCTCGTACACATAAACATGATGCGACGTCGCATCGTGCCAAAACGCGGTATCGTTTCACGATACGTCGTATCGTGGGAATCGCGCTTAATGCCGGGAGTTTTCATCCAATTATCATGGCTATTTTTTTTTTTTTTAATCTTTCATTTTTGGGGTCTGATTGCGACGAATCTATACCGCGTCGTGGCACGATGCGACGTCATATCGTGTTTAAGTGTACGAGCCCTTAGGCGAACGCAGGCTATTGGTGCGTGCTCGCGCATCTCGTGACAAGACGTGCTCTTGCCGAGTCCGATTGATGGGAATCTTACTTAAACCCTAGTGTCCCTAGTTGACGGGAAATGGGTGCTTTTCAGAAGAAGTGGAGTGGAGCGGTGCAGAGCTCAATTGACCAATCACATCGCATTGACATTATCAAAATGCTATCGTGCATTGTCATTCGACGTCCGTAAAACGCATCCCAAAGTTCTTGAACTACGCGCGGTTGCGGTCTGCTGTTCGTCATCGACTTAACGATAAAAAGGTTAAACTAGCTAAGCATACATAATAAATAGCTAAATAACTTCATAACAAACGCAAATCCTAATCCCAACTCAAACCACTAAGCCACTTAAATTCAAATAAATCAAACTGAAAGCCAAAAATTGTCAAGTAGCATCTCATAAAACATAATTTGTTTTAAAATGCGGTGAATGCATCAAACCGGTCGGTCCGTAATTCCAAAGCTCGTATTAACAAGGGCTATCAATCATGCACCCGGTTCATTCGGCTGTGCCGGGTTTTAGCCGGTTTTTAGTCGGCACCGGATAGTCCGGTATTTAATACTGCGATAAAATACCGAAATGATTACTGTAAAAGCTTTTGTAATTATGTGGTGTAAGTCAAAAGAGGTTATCAAATTTACAAAGATAGTTTTTAATAACATCGCAGTTGAAACCTGACTTATAAAAGAACTAGCAGCAGCCCGCGGTTTTACCCGCATTATGCCGTGGTAGGTAATTTATATTGTATCTTGTAGCTATCCATTACAAAAATAATAAATTCAAATCGGATTGGTAGATCCTGCGATTACCGCGTTGAAATAAACAGAAAAACACACTCTGTAGCTTCTTTATATTATTTACTATCACTACATAGTATAAAACAAAGTTTTGTCTGTTTGTCTGTATGCTTAAATCTTTAAAATTACGCAACGGATTTTGATGCGGTTTTTTGTAATAGGTAGAGTGATTCAAGAAGAAGGTTTTTATGTAAAAAAAATCCCGAAATTCTCACGGGAACGGGCACAACGCGGGTAAAACCGCGGGGTGCGGCTAGTAGTATATATTTGAAACCTGACTAAGATTTTTGAAATTCTTATTACAACTTGAGAAGCAAATAAAAGTACGTCATCTCCACTACAAATATCCATTCTACAACAAAAAGCGACAAAAAGTAACACGAAAGGGTCCCACCTGAGTTTAACAGCCACCATCTGTTAGAACCTTGTCTAAATGACGATCATTAGTACCCGAGTTACTGTAAATAATAAAAATCCGATGATTGCCAGCAGATGTCGCCCGCTTCAACTTATACCTTTGTCGTGTCGCGAAAGGCTTTTGTTATTTGAAATGATAGAATGATTAAAATATAATTTGACAGTTTATAGCCGTTCTATATACAACTAGCCGCTCCCCGCGGTATTACCCACGTTGTACCCGTTCCCGGGGGAATTTCGGGATAAAATGTATCCCATGTGTTATTCTGATGTATAACCTAAGTAAAAGTTTCATCCAAATCCGTCCAGTAGTTTTTTCGTGAAAGAGTAACAAACATACATACATCCTCACAAACTTTCGCATTTATAATATTAGTAGGATTAGTAGGAGTACTGTGAGAGTTAACGATTAAATATTATAAGTAGAGTATTTTTGAGACAACGGGAACAGTCAGACTTTAATCTACTCGACCTTTCTTATTTCTTGTGCCATAAGGAGTCTAGAAAGAAACAATCATATTGTGTGTATTATCTATTGTCTATGAATCATGTATCAGTATTTACTGCCGACAGACAGGAGCCACTAGCTCGAGAATATGACGCTTGCAGTATATAATGTTACTGACTAAAACATAATATAATAATGTCATGTAAACTAGATAATTTGGAGGCAGCTTGGTCAAAAACCACTTTGACAACGACATAAGTTACTATTATAATTATGCTTGAAATAGATATTGACTGAGCAAGTCAAAAGTAGTTTACTGCCATACTGGAACACATCTAAATAAACGACAGTTAATTGTCGAATATTTTTTTTATATACTAGTTACTCTTCCTTAACTTTAGTTAATTATACTTTATTTTCAGCCAAAACTTGTTAAAGTCGTTTTAAACCGACTTTAAAAAGTGAAGGAGGTTAAGTACGCAATAAAGTTTAGGAAGTATTTTAATTCGGCTGTTGTTTGTAATGTTTCTTTATTATATTTTGTATCTTTGTTACCTATTTATATATAATACTCGTACCTCTCCGTCGTTTATGAACCGATTTAAAATGAATCTTTTATCATATAAAGGAAAACACTTACGGTGTTAACCAATCATGTTTCATAAAATTTTTATTTTCAGTCAAAATCAAATTCAACTTGTTAGGAGATTAAACTGCAACATATACATTGATGTTATGAGCTCGGGGACTATACGGCGTTAGTACACCGGCAGTGGATTCATTATAGAATGGCTGACATACCGCCACGATATTAGATAACATTAATTTCAAGTGCTTCCAATGGAACATTGATATTAAAAGTATGCTTACATTTCGAAGTGAAGATCCGACTTGAAATTTGAAAAAATCACCATATTAAAATAAGTAGTTACCAATTAGATTTACAAGTATGTATGTTAAAAATGAATTCATTTTAGTATTTCAAACATCAAAGCTTGTGAGGATGGTGGATGTATGTATGTTTGTTACTCTTTCACGAAAAAATCTATGGACGGATTTGGATGAAACTTGTGATACATTTTATTCCGAAATTCCCGCGGGAACGGGTACAACGCGGGTAAGACCACGGGGTGCGGCAAGTTAAAAAAATACAGTCCAGGTTGATTTTAAGGCCATGTTTGAGGCCTCTATGCGATCAAAGAACTCCGGTACCAGATTGGCTACTAACCTACTCGAATTGATTTACTGTAGCCTGTATCATCCCATTGTTGGGCGAAGCTTCCCCATTCCCGCTACTCGTATTTACTTTTAAATAATCCAACCATGACAAGGTCTAACTAAATCAATACAACTCGCTACACTACACCACACAGCCACAACAAAACAAAACTTCAAAATTGAAAAACCCAACATCACGAGTGTCTTCGAAAACCGCCAATCATGCTTCTATCTTTTATTCAGAAGGGGGTTGGTTACCCCCTCATTGCCCCTTATTACCCCCTAGGGGTATCAAATCGTAATAAAAACCAACAGGATTGAACCGAGATAGAGGAGACGGATCGACGTTTCTATCGATAGACGTTGAATTAACAAATAGATGTAAATGGAATCAGTGCGGGCGTGCAGACCGGCGGCCGCCATCGTGGTATGGCGGCAGTTTCGTAGATTTTTTTTTGATACCGTTTTTGGATGGTATTGAACGTAAATTAAGTTTCAGTAATATTTCCTCCTCGCTGTACTGGTATCTTTGGCAGGATGAGAAGCGTTTGCCCAGAAGTGGGACATTACCGGTAAATAGTTAAAAAAACAACGGGTTGCACTCCGGGGATACCGGCAAAAATGAAAACTTGAATATTAACGTAAAAACGTCTAACGCCTGTCCTAAGTTCCTAACGCGATTTTAACATTGTTAACCCATCACAAAAAACAAAGAAGTTTAATTCACTTCAAAAAACTTTATATTATTATTTTTTACATACTTCATATGACAAATAATTAACGATCCATTGATTGTTAATTGAATAAAGCGAATATAAAATAGGGAAATAAGCGCTGTAGTATATGTTGATTCATATAACGAAACTCAAGTATTATTTATTACAATAAACTATCACGACATGAACACATTGTTTAAACTAAAACTAAACTTGTTTGGAGCAACGCAACGCAGAAATGTCAAATACTTCCTTAGATCTACGTCAAATGATTGAATGAGTGATTTTTACATGTAATCTATGAAAAATGACGTCACATCATTAGGTGTCGATATTCGTTGGTGTTAACATTTGTATCTTTTTCAATTGCCTAAATACCGTAAAGTAGGTGCACACCAAAACGTGCACTTGTAGCATTAAAAATACAGAATTCAAAAACGTCGCTATATTTAATATTGTCAGCTCATTCACAGCCAATGAAAACTCCCGTAACCAGTCCAATTAACAAAGAAACATATCAAATAACAAGATCGGAATACTAAAGAGATACTTATGGAATAAAAAATAAAAATGCGCTGCATATTCTCCAACTTTTTTCATAAAAGTCGAAAGGAAATTTCCGATGAGAAGTCTCACGGCGGAGGCCCTCAGGCCTTATTAATTGGCTTGTAAATAGCCTCCCCCGGGACGGCCTTTTTGCCCCAAAATGCTAAATGATGTTTACACTGGCCCTTCCGCCGTGAGAGGGTTTTAAAATACTTCCCACTGAATTGTGAATATTTTTAATGTGTCCAGATAATTTCGCCGCGAGATTAGGTGTGGGACAAATGACGATTTTATTACGCGTTTTATGATGGAGTTTTTCATTAAGTTAGCGGGTTTACTGTTTTATTGTTAATTATGGGTTTATGTCGCTAATTAATGGAGTTTGCTGCTAAAGTACCCACTTTTGTTGAGGTTTTTTTGTTAATTTTTGTAGCTAGATTTAATTTTTTACCACATTTAAGGGCAGACTGTATAAGAGCTCTCAAATCTAGTACCTACCTAAATATGTTTAAAAAACAAATGACGTTCGTTTTAAAAAGCATTCTATTGATTGAACAACAAAGTACTATTTAGAAAGAACAGCTTTAGTTTCACAAACATGAATAGGTACTAAATAAAAATTAGAATATAATTAATTTCATCGAGGATAACGTCAACAAAAAATGTTGTATTGCTTTCATATTTGTTTAGATATCTGAAACTAATACAATATATTATGTAGTCCATCTTCCAACTCTTTATTGGGATTAATAAACGCGGTGTAACTAAAACACTGTTATACTGTGTTTTGTCTCTTTTGCTCTTCGGAAAATTGCGTATGTCAGAAAGTGACAACCCATTGGGTAGAGTGAGCTCGATCGATAAATCGCAACTCATTACGATTGGACGATGTCAATAACTCTAGGTATCCACACATATCTAATAACACAAACTATGCACAGGTATCAACATAATTATTAACAGCCTCCGTGGTCTTGTGGTTTGAGCGCCCGGCTCACGATCCGGAGGTTCCGGGTTCGATTCCCGGTGGGGATATCTCACAAAAATCTCTTTGTGAAACTGCCCTCAGTTTGGTTAGAGCATTACAGGCTGAATCACCTGATTGCCCAAAAAGTAAGATGATTCCGTGCTTCGGAGGGCACGTTAAGCCGTCGGTCCCGGTTACTTTCTACGGATAGTAGTCGTTACATGAGCCATGTCAGAGGCCTTTCGCGGCTCAATAACTCTGACACCAGGATTAATCAGGTTGACCATCCACTCGATTGAGAAGAACATAATTATATTAAAGGTTGTTTTTTTTCAAATGCCCGCCGGTTTGCCCGCCCTCTGTTTTGTACAACGGCCGCTGCGTATAAATCACCGCGCGCCATCGATCACGCGTCATTATATCGACATCATAACGAACGACAAGCGCACGGCAACACTTAACTATAATTATTACTATATACCGATCATTGTTGAATGCACTAGTGAGGGTTAAATAGGCTGATATGATTATATATTTAAATTAAAAAAATGATAGCGATTTTTGTGTAAAAAAGATTGTTGAAAAGAATCAAACACAATGCATTACAAAAATGATTGACAATGTGAAGGTGTTGATTGACTATTTTAATTTGTTTGTGATTGACCGATTGAGCTGCGTACAGCTCCGATCCACTTTATAGAAAAAGCACCCTTTAAAAAAATATTCAGTTTTGGCCCCAAAGAGACTCTTTTCAACGTATCATCCTTAGAGGTACTGCTTACGAGATGACGTAGGCAAACCGGATGTTTTGATAAAAATAAAAATGCATGATCCGCATCACAACATGTTCCACGTTCCTCTCCGCATAACGCAGCTCAACAGAACTATATTAAACGGTGAACCAAAACAATAGTACAAAACATTGTTCCCAAACTTCCGAACGAAGCAAAACTAAAAACTTTGAAGATAAATATCGGAGTTAATTTAGCGAAAACAACGAAAATATCAAAAATAACAATAACATAAACGTCAACGTATTCGTTTGTTAATGACGTTTGCAGTTTCTTTTAGGATGACGCCATTTTGCTTAATATGCAAAAAGGGATTAATTTTACGTCAATACATTTTGTGCCTATATTATGATAGTCACAATTTTTTTTCAAATATCGCAATGAGAAGTGTTTTCTCAATTTAACAAACTCGTGTGCCTCGTGTCGTGTGTATTTTAGTAATTAATACACACAGACACTGCCGTCAAACTTATAACACCCTCTTTTGCGTCGGGGGTTAAAAATAAATATGTACGATACTATAAATAACACCCTTCATTACCCGTCTTCAGTGTATGAAGAGGATATTCAGTAGAAATAGTTAAAACATTATCATAATGATGCCCTTTCATTGCACTCACATACCTTCCCCACCGCGAGAGGGCGCTATAACATTTTAATTCATAAAATGGCCTCTCGCCAAGCTTTTCATTGCATTCATTTCAATCGAGCTTTTTACCTTTTCAGACTATTAGTCATATTGAGAGCTTTATATTTTGAAGCGAGATGCTAGTTATTAAGCATTTTAGGGGTCTTGTATACTTTAGGATGGGCACTTTTTAGACTTTATTTGGTCTACGAGTATCTATCAAAAACTATGAAGGTTGCACACTAGAGGCAAGATATTGAATTTACCTTTTCGTCTGTCACAAAATTGTTTTATCTGGCGCGAACATGTTATTGTCAACACATGTTTTAAAACATTTTTGAATGACTCATTCTCCAATTTTGCCAAATTTTATACATTTATACAATTCTCGTGTCACGTTGTGCGTAATTGAACTCCTCTGAAACGGCTCGACCGATTCTCATGAAGTTTTGTGTACATATCGGGTAGGCCTGAGAATCGGACAACGTCTATTTTTTATCCCGAAAATCTCGCGGGAACGGGTACCGTGGTTGATCTCCTCTGAAACGGCTCGACCGATTCTCATGAAATTTTGTGTACATATCGGGTAGGCCTGAGAATCGGACAACATCTATTTTTCATCCCGAAATTCCCGTGGGAGCGGGTACAACGCGGGTGAAACCGCGTGGCGCCGCTAGTAATTATGTACGAGTACATGTTTCAAGCAAATCGTAGGGCATATTACATAATCTGAACTCACCTTTAGAAAAATATAAAGGGCATCTGTTGTGACTAAAGATGTACATGACTGTGTTGAACATACAGTCTAAAGACTGCCTGGACAATAGTCTACAATATCCCTTATTAAAGCTTTTATAATATAAGCTCGTGCACACTTCCTGTGTCTGAGACGGGAATATTCGATGTTCCCCCAGGAACGGTGGAGTTTCCTGTTGAGAAACAAGCTTTCAAATATTTATCTTGATTTCAAATGTATATGCTATTGAAATATTTATATTGTTTTCATTTGAATCTTGGAAAATATTATGGTGATATTGTGATGAGAAAAACCGAGTTAAGACTGTATCTTGTGAGAATTATCGAATGTTTACAAGGTTTTATTTAGTTTCACAAGTCTCAATGTTTGTAATCAAGTCTTGCAAGTTTAATTTCATCCACTTCCTGTTTACAGGTTGAACTGAAATATCATATTGCACGTTTGATCTAGATGACATTGCATGGCAATGGCAAAACAAATCTAAAAAGCTATACAAATATTTTTTGAAGTACTTTTTTAAAATTAGTTGATAACTATTTCGATCTTGATGATATGTCATAATATACTCAGATGCTCTGTCTGAGACTTCCATTAAATCGAGACTTAACTAATTGGGATAAGTTTTCTTACAATATATATGTCTAAATCGTTCATTTAAATCTCTACTCAGGAATCATTTGATGTCTCTGAGTACGGGCGTTAATCTTATTAGTAGTTGTTATTTTTTAATCGTTTTATAATACAATGGATACATATGTGAAGTAACATTACGATAATACATCATCAGTACCTAACACAAATTAAGAACTTCGTTTTTATTTTTTAAGTAATTTTAAAACAAAATGCAACATCGAAAGAAACCCAATAGTTACTGCAGCATATTGTAACATGACAATAAAGTTCACAAACTAACAGAAAAACGACTTTAAAATTTACAAAAACCAAAAACAATACATTAACTGCAAACATTTAAAAGCATGTCGAGAGACAGTGAAAAATACGTACACATCGGTTGCTCAGCTGCAAGCAGCGAGGAAACTGCCGTAAATAACGAGCAATGTACAGCGAGCAATCGATACGATGCATTGTAACCATTTATAATACTTTGAAGTTATTAATTAAGTTAGTTCATATTGTTTGGGAGTGGTGTGACTCTATCAGATTAGGTCGGTAGTATGTTGGATTGGTCAATTGTCAATGTTTAAATAATTTGTTCAGCAACGATTTTAACCCCCGACGCCAAAGAAGTTTCTTTGCGGTAGTATGTAGCATATATGGTAAAAATCGATTCAGACGTTTTTGCGCCGGGGGTTCTTTAAATGTTTGCTGTCAAATGACATATAGGTTATGTCACTGTTGAGCATTTGACCAGGCTCCATAGTAAACTGCCAAAGGTCTTTTTACGGGTCTTGGTCGTGACTTTACTCAAGTTGTGTCTATTTCCGAAAAAAAAATGGAATTTGTACTTTACTTTATAAAATAGACAGGTGTCGTATTCGATTCTATACTTAATCTTCAAACGATTCACTAATACCATACAATCACACCATCAATACAACCAGCACCTCATTCAACCCAAGTAAACCGAAGCAATCCTTCCATTCACTTACAAATGATACTCGTAACACGGAGTTAATACAAATGTATGCGAGTTATTAATATAATGATACTAAGCCGGAAGTGTCTGTCAGTGTCCGCGTAATAACCGTCACACACGTATAATCACTTTGTGTACAGCTTACCCCTATATTGAGGGGGTAGGGATGGGCATTACTTGGTTTATTATATACTTGAATTTGAGATTCGAATGGTAAAACAAGACTTGAATTCCAGATTTGAAGTATTGAAGTATTTTTTTAAAGATTTAATTTCGAGATTTGGATTAAGAAACTGGTATTAGAGACTTGAATTGCAAGAGGTTATCATAAATATATACACTAATAAGTCTTGTTCTTGTTTTGCGTAGTAAAAGCAATCCTATTTGATCGTACGGAAACATGACCTTGAATCTATTACTTTTTAATGTACAATATTGAATTTCCTAGTAACTGCTCGATAGGGCGAATATGACTGAATTTAAAATCAGTTTTGATACTACGCAGATCTGATTTCGATTAAGCTTATTTATCCTTCTAAGTTATTAAAAAGTAAGGGTTAATAAAAAGGTTTCGATAAACTTTCAAGACTCAATTTTACTTCTATCGACACAATTCAAGGCTGTCACGCTCTACGTGTCCCATCACTACTCCGCATCACTTGCAAGTTTAAGTCGGTATAATCCGTTCATAATAACGTCCTCCGTGACGGGGGCTGCACTAATCTTATGTGTTTTGGACGGGACTCTAAATTATAGTTTTAAGTGGACTCTACAACAGATAGGCTTTGGTACTTTGATGTTATTGTGGAGTTCTAAATTCTTCTTCTTCTTCATCGAGTGGATGATCATCTTGACCAATCCTGTTGTCATAGTTATTTAGCCACCTCTGGCCACATGGCTCATGTAACGACTACTTTCCGTAGAAAGTAACCGGGACAGACGGCTTAAAAATAAAATTCTTATTTCAGGGCTTTTGCCTTATAGTTTCAGCACCGATAACCCAATACGTTCAGAATCAGAATTATGTTACTTTTGATAAGTAAGTTTGAGCTCAGTGGTCAAACGGGAGTTTTAATACCGCCTAAATAATTCCGACTTGATTTTCTAAATATTTAAACAAACGGAACCAACGATTATTAACTTGCCTTCCAAAGCATGGTAGCGCTCAGATTCTATAAGAATGCGATGAACAAGTGTACAGGTTTTTGTATGCAACTTCAATGTAATAAATGTACTTTTCAAACCTTCATACGACAGCTAGCAGCGCCGCCTATAAACGCGCTAATCTCATAAACTAAAAATCCGATAAGAAAAATATTTTTGTAATAGATAGCCGCAGTCAACGGGCAGGTACAAGGCTATGACGGGCATGACGCGGGTAAACTGTGGGGTATAACACCGCTAGTAGAGTATAAAAGTATAAATAGATGTTGGTATTACTTACAAAATAAACGAACTTTATGAAATGACATGAAATGTCAAGTAACTATTTATTCAGACATTCCTACAGTTCAAACATCTCAAGTACTCCTCCTAGCTCTCGCTAGTACACAGTATCCAGCTGCAATTGATATATTTCCGGTCCATCTCATATTTTCCCATTAGTTAATGTATGTACTTCGTTCAATCTTATGTACAAATATTTTACATGGAGCTCGGCATTATATAATGCAACCTCTCTATAATTTCACACTGTAAATAAAAGTTATTATAGCAGCCGCTTGAATACGAGTACAGGTGGATAGTGAAGCCGTAAAGTTTAAAAATTATGTAAACATGGGGATACATTCTGAATTGAGTTTAACTTTTGGCATTAGGTATAGGTATACATGACAGTTTGTGTACATATGTTAACTCTGGTGTCAGAGTTTATATTTAACCCAGATCTTCTGATGTAGATGCAGTATGTTGTATTAGTGATTAAAACCACTGGGACCGACAATTTAACGTGCCCTTGTAGCTTGTATTGCTTATATTATATTTTTTTTTAGGTTTTAGGTATTTAAAATTTGTCCGTCATCAAAATCATTAGTTCTATGTTTAGAGATTGGAGGAAAGTTGTATTATTAAAAAGTAAAGTCTGCCTTTTGTTTTTTCATTATTTTTGTTATTAATTTCTTCTACTTTTATAAAATTTACTTTTTACCTAACAAGTCCTAATTATGAATCCCAAAAAGTATATCTAGTAAATTAAAATGTTAAAGAACAACAAACAACTCTATATTTTCTACTCAACCATACAAGACACATGCTCTCTGACATAACAATACATATATATAACGCTCAACCCTTCAGCCCCAAAAGTATTAAACAAAATATCACAAAATTCAAGGTCTCAAAAATATTAGCCAAAACACAATATTCACTTTTACACTCGACCGTACTCCAGGCTAGTGAGAGGTGAGGTAGTACTAGCGGGGGGTGGGTAAGAGAAGGGGGGTGGAGGGGTCGAGTGTAACGAGGCTATTGAAAGCTGTTGGTCACACGCGTCTCTAAGTATTTCGTTAACTTTATTTTTCTACAAACCTCTTCAATGAAGTGTGTTGTGACACACGGGTGGAGTCGTTGAGTCTATAGTGTTATTAAACATTTATAACAGGTATATGAGTATTAGCCTGTAATGTCTTACAACTGGGAAAAGGCCTCTCACTGAAGGTAACAGTACGGTGGCGAGGATTTGGCATACCTAATCATCGCGTACCGGGATTTCTAATGTTGTTTTAAAAAATATTCTGCCCTGCCTTGGTGCTATCTTAACTAAAAGAACAAATAAGTTGTACCTAAGTGATAATATTTATTAAATATTTATAAACTTACACAAAACAATGATTCTCTTCACAAGTCTCAATATCCAACCTTATATCGCCGTATGTCGCTCACCTCTCTTCATTTTACAGATACAACACTCTGTCTAGACAAAACCAATTTAATTATTAATTGCTTACGTCACAACCATAGTTCTACGTGTGACGTCATCACGGACCCAAAAAACCTCGTTGGCTGATGGTTTATTTTAAATCCTGTGTTTATGTTCTTTTAATTTAAGCATTTTTCGTCGTCGGTTTCACGCAGCAGCAGTGCGTAGTTGTTCTTTTGTTTTTCATACAAAACGGTCGCAGCAGGATGAGTGGAAACGCTTAATTTGAAAGGGCCTTTAGGAGCTTTCTTTCTGCTCTGCGTAGTGTTGTTTTGGGATGTTAAAAGTGGGATTAAAAGCTTTTTGTTGGGCAGCTTTTTAGATTTTTTATCGGGTTTTCTCTAAATCTGGTCGTGAGCCGTGAAATTATTTCCTAAAATATTTTGAGTTTGTTAAAGTTTTTTGGCAATTTAGATTCTTGTCTTTATTAGCACTGGGAAGATGTTTTCGTTTAATTGGAACCTTTGTTTCCGAATTCCTTTAAAAGTGAAATGTTTATTATTCATTTTCATCTTTCACAATTTCCTTATGGCAAATTCTTTTGTGATACTCGCATCTTCTACTTTTTCATTTAGTTGAAGATTTAATGCGTTTAAATAAAGAGGCAACCTTTGCAGCTTTCATAGAATAATCTACTTATTAAATAAAGTCAAGGAATTTGTTTTTTTATTTATTTTTTTGAACGTGCTTATCTGTTGGACCAATCGCACTGGCCAAAAATGTATTTTTATATCACCTAGGAGACGAGCTGGCTACTGACTGACTGTTGTACAAGACTTATTTGACGTTTTCATGACTTGAGTGAGCACAAGCACAGAATAATAACTAGTACTACGTACAGAAGCTTTACTTCGCAATGGTTTTCAAAGAAATATGACTCGAATCTGATAAACAATATGATTTAATTTAGCTCGCGGTCCAGTCGAGCACGTGTTCATTTACATACCTACCAATTTCTTTTTGAAGGAATATGGGCCTTAATTCACTATACTACGGTTCATAATAAGTTATACATGGTTATACGTATTGAAAGAGCCGCGGACTAGGGTTGCTTACTTCGAGAAACTACTTATGCCATCTAGCGCACAGCACGAGCGTGTGTGCAGTATTTAAACAATTAAATACTGCACAGTATCTTTTTGCTTTTTTTCGTTTTGTGTCCATCTTGCAATAATGAATCAATCAAAGTTGAACGTGGTCGAACATATAGCGCGCACGCGTGTGTTTTCTTTCGCTTGTGGCAGCCTACTAGATTGGCCCTTGCGCAGTGGCCGCCGCCCGTAGGTATGTTTTTAATACCTACACGCGGAGTGACACAGGCCTGGCACAAGGAGAAGATTTTGTGTAGTTAAAACCCCTAACAGTGGATGGTTCTTTCACCTGAAGTGAAACGAAAACGACGATATTATTAACGTAGTAGCGTGCGTTAATAATAGATTTAGTTTAGTTTATTTATTTAAAACTGGTAGCACCCCGCGGTTTTACCCGCGTTGTGCCTGTTTCTGAGAGAATTGCGGGATGAAAAATAGTCTATAACCTTCCCGTTGAATGTAGCTATTCATTACACAAAGATTATACATTTGACCTCTTTATAATATTACTATAGATAAGATACGTAATACATATCGCCCATTAGTATACGTCACCTTAATATAGTATTGTGTATGACGTAATGTTCCTCTACCTGTGTCGAGTTGTTTGCTGAACCGGCGCTGAATGTTTAATGGCGAGGCGATGTTTTGATGGCGCCTCATCACATACGACACGTGACTTCGTTAACTGTAATAAGTGTGACACAGTTCATGTGTGTTTAACAGTAGGTATATGCAGTACTAATTGCTTGTTTATGATCACTAGCAGTAGTCCGCCGCTTTTGCCCGTGTTGTACTCGTCCTTGTAGGAATTGCGGCATGAAAAGTGGACACAAACTTTTGTCTTGAATCGTTTTGACTGTGGTTAAAACCGTATGAAAATTAATTGAATAGTTTTTGAGAAAATCAATTACATAAACATAAGTGTATGTGTATATGTAGTATAATTTTGATTCCCTAATACAAGCTCAGGGATTAGTTTGGGTCTAATTAATCGTGTGTGAATTTGTCCAGGTATATTTATTTAATTGTTTAATTCGATAACTGTGTCACAATACTAATTTATAATACTGCATCTCTTTACACTGTGTCAGAGGTGACAGCAAACGTGGTGTTTGTCATTTATAATTAGTTGTTGCGAATACGGAGTGGATGTGCGAGTCACACTGCCACTATTCACTACTCGAGCGAGTAACTAAGCCAGTCCATTTCTGAACACAATCTGATTATAGTCGCACCCTTACCATTGATATTATCAAGGCAGGTATAGTAAGACATTGTAACGTTTTCGATAAGTGAACGATATTGAGAAAACGATACAAATTGAATATATTCGGAATAATAAAGTTTATCCTTCTAGTTTCCCACTCTTATAGGCGAGATAATTTTGTAGAAAAATCACACCTTGCTTTAGGTCATTCAATTTTGACCCGCACTAACTTTATAAGATAGATAGGCCGTAGAACAAACTAAGGTCACATACAGAAGTAAATCAGGTACCCTGCGCTGGTCTGCTAGGACTTATCAGAACCTGTCAGCGCTGGTTACCGACGCAACGTCTAATCGCCGAACGTTACCAGCAGGTTTTGGCACGCTCAGCTCTCTCTCTCTTTTCTAGCTGTCTCACAAGGTGATGGAGTCGATTGATCCAGCTATATCACGCTTATATCGGTATCGGTTAGCGCTGGTGATATGTTATTTTTTTTTATTGTATGCAGCTTAAGGATAGAATGCAGCTCAATAAAATAATATAGAAGATATTGTGGAGCATTCGTTAACTACACTTTCTCGATAGTTGCCAGTGGTAGTGGTCCTGACAAATCATTTTACGTACACTCGTGCTCGTGTTTAACTATTTTGTATTCCGAATGGTTTCTCGGTCGGATTGAAACTGGAGTCGGTTTAGTTTAGTTAATAGCTTACGGCTTTGTTCACGTGGAACGGATGTAATGGGAAATGTGGTTGGGTTCGTTAAGCGACGGGCGTGGCGGTGTGGTGTCGGATGGGTCGTATACTGATATTATCTATACTAATATGATAAGTCCAAGAATTTGATTTTTGTTTTGTTTGTAGGTGTTCGTCTCAGGAACTACCCGTCCGATTCGAATTAATGTTCTTTTTATTGGATAGTCTATCGGAAGAATTATTTTTAAGCTATTGCATAGCTTCTATCGCGGGCCTTGAGCGCGGGGACCGAATCCAGAAATTCCGTAATGAAAAAACCTCACGTGAATAAACCTCACGCTCCCCACTAACGCCATCTAGTGATACAAAAAATAACTATGCAATAGCTTTACCGCGGCAGTCCCCGAGTGCCACACGTCTTTTTTATATCCTAATTTTAATAGGAATTGGCACAACGCGGGTGCTGCTGTTGACAAATAAACCTATTATAGAAATATAAAAGACAGTTTAATATATACATAACTTTTTACCTATTAAATAATGATTGATTACCTTATTAAATTATAAGGTAATATATCTTACAATTTTCCTATTAAGTTACGAAGATATTTAATCTATCATGTTTAACCTTAAGACATTCCAAGCGAAGCTATAAAACTTCTTATCTCAATAGTTAATCGTTAAATTAACCTTTGAGTCGGTAATCCATTTCTATTAAAGTAAATTCAATTATAGCTGTCTTAAATTATTAAAAGTCAAAAACTTTTCAATCATGAAATTTTCATCGATTCTTAAAATTCTTTTAATGAGTTTGAATTAATCTATGAATTTTCAAAAAATGTCATTTAATTATAGGTCGGATGATCATTGCAGGACCAGTTTCCAGGAGTGGAACAACTTCCTCCCATAAAAAAATACTATAGTACTTTGTCACATTATATTTGAAAATCCTCATTGCCATGTTAGTAGGTACTAATACGCCAAGGTTCCAAATACGCTCAAAATATTCCCGAACCGACTGTACGTTAAATATGTTTACAATAGGTTACGAGTACATCTTTTCCAAGATCTTTATTATCATAAAAGTGGAGTACACATGAGTATTTAATGTTATATAGCGATAACCATAACGGGGTGTTCACACTGCATAGTGCTGCATAGCGCGGTGCGGAGGCGCGGGCGGTACACACTCTGCCAGTTACTTGCGCTAGTTACTGGATACAGTTTTAAAGAGTAACCACTACTTGCGGTTCTCGAATGTAATGGAAAAGTTACATGTGTAAATGATGTTGGCAGTCTTACAGCTTAAGAGAAAACTTCATTCAGATTATAAAGTGTGGATTACGATTTCTTGGTTAGGATAAAAATTAGCTCTTTACCTATCACTTGATTGCCATTAAATACGTGGTGACTACGGCTTATTCTCCTTGCTGTACTGATATACCTAGATTAAACGCCCAGCACTGAGACATTGCATGCTTCTAAAAATGTAAAATAAAGCGAAGTGTATCCGTAAAAGTAGTTTCATTTTTTTTTAAAGACTTGATCCTTATAAGTTCAGGAATATCAATTAGCGACATTGCTTCGATTTCCCTTCTAGAACCAGTAGTAGTGTCTCCCGTCACACAAGCAGTACATGTGTATTTCGCTCCACATTGTTTAATAATTAGCAGGACGGCGCATTGTTTCTTTGAATATTCGCGGCTGTTTGTGAACTAACAGTGAAGCCGACGCCTTGTTGCGAAAGAGTTGGGAGTTCGCTATTCTAGTTTTTGATTAACGAAAAAACCTAGGTTGGTTCAGAAAAGATATTTTAAAACGATGTTTGTATTTAACGTTTCTATATTAAACATGCAAATTATTTATTAGGTTTATACTTTACTAAGAAAAACAAATGAAGTACGGAATAAGGTGTTTTTAAAAACACTTTAATTTTAATTTTGGAGATTTGTATTTTTTGAGCTATCTTGAAAACTTAAGCTTAATCTTAACGAACGCCTAAATAGGCCTTTTTTAACTTACAAAAGTATATTAAATCTGAATAATATATTTAGTTAATTAGCTAGTAACTCATTTGAGATCTTTTTAAACTAACTCAAATGCAACTTCAGCTTATTACATATTTTAGGTTACCATGTTACTGTTCAAAAGATAATTTACAAGTATCACCGACCTCTGGTAGAAAACCACCCTAAACCACCCCCATTGGAATGTCTCATCTATTAATATCTGCTGCACAAACACAAGTCTGTCTGTTAGCACAATAACCCAACAAGATAATAAAGTTTAGAGAGTCAAAGAGTTCCCGCGGGATTCCCCATGTCCGGGATAATTGTTCTGCGTCTTTGTGACTTTTCCCATTACCTTCCGGGAATGCCGGGAAATATTCTGTGGAATATGAAAAATGTTTTGAGATTCACTTTCTTGTGAGGTTATTTTAATGTTTCATTGCAGTGGAGTGTTGTAAGAGTGGAAATGTTTTGCAGAGGTTTTATAATGGCCATTGTTGTTTATGTATTTTTGCTTCAATTAAATGTAAATAACGAGCATTTTTCCGCGGCTTAGGATGGATAGCACCCGATTATTTTTGTACGTCAATTGTTACAAGGCCGCCCAAAATTGTTCAACTATCATACAACTATCCTCACTAACCAACTTATGTTTATTGCACAAATCCAAAGACAAAATACCAAGCATCACCCAACTCATAAAGTAACTACCTACGCTTCCCAAGTTACTCAACCTTACATATAACAGGATCCAACGTTCACACTGCACTACCAACAAACTATGCATTGATTGACAAACTCCAATACTTGACAACAGACAATCTAAATTCAATTAATAATATCGCATCGCTATGGGCTACGAACATAATGTGGTTACGAACTCTCGTAGACGTGCTACGGGCTACGAGCTACGAGAGACTACGGAGATGTGACGACGGTGCTACGAAGCAAGTGTATTGTAATTAATTTTGGTGTAGCATACACGTTAGATTAATAATAGCTACTTATATTTGGAGTACGAGGTTTACACCCTATTATAGACTCGAATACTAGCTATATTTATACACCAGCAGCGCGCCGTGGTACATAAAAACTCACTTAAAAAATTATAATACCATTTTAACTTCGTCATATATAATCACAAAGCTTCGATGATTGTATTATATTAAATTTTTTAGCGTACGTTAAGAGATAGAGAAACTAGAGAAAGACGTCTTGATATAGATATATTTTTAACGATGTGTTCATCGTTATTGTTAATAATCTACGTTATTTTAGTACACAAAAGGTTATTTTCAATAAAAACAAAGTCCTTTTCCTTCAAGTGAGGAGTTAATTAACTGTAAAAGAATGTCGTTTACGTGTAAACATTGGAAACGTAAAAACTACGTGACCGTTATTCCGATCACAAAACGTAACGGTTGTCGGAAACTTTTTTCATTTTGAACCTTTTTTGACCGACTCGTAAAATAGAGTATTTGTTTTAGAGTTTAATGCATTATTTTATTGAGTTAGAATCGGTTGGTTTTAGTTTGATTGAAAGTCTTTCTTCGGGAATTGTTTGCGAAGTGAAACGAATTTCAAAGTTTTACGTTTGGTTTTTAATGTTATTACGTAGCGCGTGCGTAGCGCGTGCGTAGCGCGTGCGTAGCGATCTGCGTAGTTTGACTAAACGAAGTTTATTCATTGCGATTGTTAAGCAACGTCAATCGCCTCGGTGGTCTAGTAGTACGTGCACTCGCCGTCAAGACTAAGGTCACGGGTTCAATTCCCTGGTCGAGCGAATACATGTTTCCTAGTTTTGAAACATGGCTCGGGTTTGAGATCACCAACCCGCATTCGGCAAGCGTGGAGAGCAATGAGTTGGCAAATTCAATAGATATAGCTAGTGAGTTGTTTTACATGCTCGTGTTCTTTTGACCTCGCAAACTTACAACCCATCTCACTCAAAGTGATACACATACGAGTATCTTTGTTCCAACAGTAGAACAATTAAAATAACTAAAGCGTTGTTAAAAAAGGTTATCATTGTTAGTGGTTTAGTTTTAACAAGACCGATACACATAAACATGCGAGAGCATCATGTCAAGTTAGTATAAGTGTATGTTTTATTTCAGGAGCGTCCTTTTGCTGTACCCGTGTAGTGAAGGTATGTATAAACTACATGTTTATTGTTTCAGTGTGCATTTTCGTTTGCGTCAAATTGTTTTAAAAAAAGTTACAATATGGAAAGTGCAATTAACAGAAGAAAAGTTGTTTGTAGTCAGTTACGTCAAATGCACATAAACAATAACCTAACCGGTACCCCTAACTACCCCTAAACCCCTAAACCGGTAAACAAGTACCCCTAAACCGGTACCGATAGTGACGCACACAAAGACAGCGTGTCAAATCATTACAACTACAAGTATGGCGCAGGGGCGCTCGTGAGATAAAAAATCTATAATAATTATTTCACTTTTTGGTAGAATTAAACAATTCTTGATTTAATTTATTTACAGCTGAACAATTCCCCAAAATAAACCATAAAGTAAAACGTAAATAAAAATAAATAAATCCCATAAAATCTAACAATAATGAATGGTTAAATCAAAGTAATTGCTTCTCGGATCATTCAATAAAATATAATAATATCTTTACAATTTAATATAGTAACTCGTAGCGGATATCATCCGAGAACATATTAAAAATATTATTCAGTACTTGAAAAGCAATATTTCATATACTTACCTGAAGATATTTTTGGTTTTGTGTCATTTATGTTTTACGATATTTTGTAATAATATTTTCTGTGTACACCTACACACCTGTGTTGAGAATTTCTGTTTTCAAGCAAGTAGGAATGCTTTAAATATAGTGTCGCGTCTTAAATTTGTCGACTAACACTTTTTTATAATTTTTCGTTTGTTTTCGTGTGGCTTATGGGCAGTGCAGTGGGACCAACAAAAATACAAGTACGAATTAAGATCCTTCCATGCATTAGTCACATGTCATTGCAACATGATATAGTAGCATAAGTAAGTAAGTAAGTATTAGTTTGTAATGTCCCACAGCTGGGCAAAAGCCTCTCATCTCACTGAAGTTACCAGTACAGTGAGGAGGATTAGTCGATATCAACACGTTTGCCAAATGCGGGTTAGTGATATCAGACTCGAGCCATGTTTATAAAGTGGGAAATATGTACCACCATAATTTACATTAAAAATAATCGTATCGTATCGCGATCGCATCGTACACCATAAACAACCCTCTGTTATGGCCGGGTTTATCTCGAGAGCGTCAAAGAGCGGCGCCGCGAGATCTCGCAGATATTTATCATTCCGCGACTCAGCATCACTCCGGTTATCTTTATAATACTTGTGTTGTTAAGGAAAACTGTTTGAATGGACTTGTATTATGGTGGTATGAAGACTTTGAATGATCGATCTATTGACTGATTGATAATTCAATGTAGTAAGGTTAGGAAGGAATAGGAGAAATAGAGCTGGTTTGTGGTTAAACTAGACTATTTAGTTTTTGGTATTGTAGGTATGAGACAAGGACGGCGACGTCGGGGTGGGCCGAGGAAGCGTTGGCGGGACGATGTTATCGCCTTCGATAGAGATTGGTGGGAGAAGGCGAATGATAGGGATGATTGGCGGTGTTTGGGGGAGATCTATACCCAGCAGTGGGACAGTACGAGTATATGTTAAATAAAAAAAAAGGTATAGGTCTGGCTCGCCTCCTTCAGTAAGCGTTTAACGGGGAGCGCGTGTTTGAAAAAAACAAATATACGGTCGAACAAACAAAAACACAAATAGTAACCTGTAATGTCCCACTGTTGGGTACAGGCCTCACATCTGACTGAAGATATCAGATGAGACGTAATCAACACGCTTGACTAATGTGGATTGCATAACACAATATCTACATAAAATATTTTTCAACACCTTTTATATAATGTAATAACAGGTACCAAGTTAAAGCGCCATTTACATGATGCAAGTTTCTTGCCTGTTGCATACAATAAAATTGAAGCAATTATTTTCTTGCATGGTCTAAACAGTACGTAACATTTTGATCTTTTGCGCAAGTTTTGCTTGCCAAAATTGTCTTGGTGTAAACAGCACATACAAACATTTCTTATGCGATTCTTGCATTCAATTAGTTTTCTCTTCATTTGCCAACATGAGTGCAGTACCTAAGTGAAGGTGTGTTAATCGTTGCTGCTCTTCTGAGACAAGAAATATTGAGGAGAAATCGTCGTAAAAAGAGGTGTTGGATCAAAAAATGGATAGCAAGAAGAGGAGTTCTTGGAGCATCTAACAATTGTGTAGAATTACAAATAGAAAATGAAGATGACTTTAAGAACATGTTTCGTGTCAACAGAACCCAGTTTTATTATTTACTAGCAGCGCCCCGCGGTTTTACCCGCGTTGTGCCCGTTCCCGTGGGAATTTCGGGAATTTTTATACATATAAACCTTCCTCTTGAATCACTCTATCTCTTAAAAAAACTGCATCAAAATCCGTTGCGTAGTTTTAGAAATCTAAGCATACAGACAAACAGACAGACAGAAAGCGACTTTATTTTATACTATGTAGTCATTAGATAAAATTGGTTCTTCTATACAAAGGCAAAATACAACAATGGGTAATGCTATTCCTGCTCGAACAAAACTAGAAATAGACTGCGATAAATCTCAATAAACATTATTAAGTCAGCAGAACCAAATTTTAACACTTTTTGACCCATATTTTTTAATAAACAGACTCTTTACAAAACCTTCCAACACTTGAATGAAAAATTTGACAACGCAAATACGTGCAATACTTGAAGCAACCCGTCAATGAAATGGTACACGCACATACAAATCTCTGTTTAGACAAGTCAAAACTTGAAAGCAATAATCTCCTAAACATTATTGTATTGGTCTAAACAGAGGACATATGCAACTATTTTCAGTCAAGACTTGCATTCAATAATTGCGTTCAATTTTTTTACTTGTATCCTCGTGTAAACAGTTGCGTACAATTCTTGAAGGGCAATTATCGCACTTCATTTATTGCATTCAATAATTGCACTTGAATGTACAAGAAAATTGTATCGTCTAAATCACGCTTAATTCAGGTGCTGCAATATCATTACCATAACATCGTGTAAATAAACCTTAAAAGACATGAAAAGTATATAAAATCTTAAAATACAATAATTTGCAACTTAATCCGTAACTACTAATAAATTTTCATATAATTGCTTGAATGTTACCCCTACTATCGGTTTCGATTGATCTTTAAATATATTCACTCAGTTTTGATCCTCAGAAGCGTGTGGAACTAACTAGATGACTAGATGGTACTAGCTGACCAGTTAATTAGGCTTCGCTCAGATTAAGCAAGTTGTCAAGAAAGTGAGCGAGCGAGCAAAGGCATCTAAGACTGTCACACTTATTGAACTCGCATGCTTGCAATTTTCTTCATAACCATTGCAATCAATGGTTTTCTGCGTTGCGTAAACTCGTGACCACATGAGACCAATAGTAGTGGTCTTTTGTTTCCTAAAAGATCGTTTCGGTTATGAAGCGGTGTGTATTACTTGGGGATTATTGGGTATTAATGAGTTCACCCGCGGTAGGGACGAGAGGGGGGTTTGAGGAAGGGGGATCGGTGTTCCGTTGCATCGTTACGATTTGTTGTAATGATGGTAAGTTGGATGTCTTAGATAGTGGTTACATGAGGGGATTTGAAGGAACGTAAGGTTTCTGGTGTCGATCCTAACTAATATTATAAATGAGAAAGTAACTCTGTCTGTCTGTCTGTCTGTTACGCTTTGCCAAACAGAACCGATTTGAATGAAATTTGGTACACAGTTAGTCCAGAACCTGAGAAAGGACATAAGCTACTTTTTATCGCGAAATTCGTGCGGGAACGGGTACAACGCGGGTGAAATCGCGGGGCGCTGCTAGTACTATATGGTGATGTTAGGAGTAGGTCGTATTGTGAGAAGATTAGTTTTTCTTAGATTGTACATAAAGTATGAGGCTAGGATAAGGTGTTTAGTATTACTGTAAGGGCTCAGGGCTTTCTATATAAAGAATATTTTGGGGATTGGGGATTTACGGATATTGTGTAGGAGCTCGGCAGACTTTTCTACTCCTTTGTACTCCTTACTGAATATGGCTTCCTTTCTATCTAATGTCATTGATAGTAAATTGTCCCTGTAGGCAATAACCGGTGATAACTATACAAAATATTCGTCATTACTGAATCATTTTTAAAACCTACACAACTGTATTATGAGCCACACACACACACTGACACACACACACTCTGAATCAAAAATCTAAGCGAATTCAGTTTCTAACGACAAACGAAGGTAAACTTCTCAAGTTTCCCTCAAAAAAGTCTCGGAACAAACAAACTGGGCAAACAATGAGTTCGTTACCGGCTGTCATAAGTGAATTTGGAATGTTCCCTCCCTCTCCCCCCGATGTAAATGAGAGGGACGGCAGGTGGCACAGACACGGTCACGCGTTAATTGTTTGAAAACTTTTCAATGTTCCATTTTTGCGTTCGGTTTTTGAAAGGTTTGAGGTTATCAGCATACATTAAATCCTTATTTTACATACCTATAACTCACCCGTAGCTAGACTAATTAAGCAAAATTTTTTAAAGCTATATTTAACTACCAGTGCCCCGCAGTTTTACCCACGTCGTACCCGTCTTGTATAGAAGGTAACTCCGCCGAAGGAGACTATATTGTAACATAGAGAAGTAAACTTCAGGTCCATAGAGAATAACTATAATCTTTGACAATAGAATCATGAGTGTAACAGGGTTAGTTGTGTACCTAATGTCAACATTAAAGCTAATTTGAGCATTATTTGTTCGTTATTCCATCGTGTATGTTTACTCAAATAAATCTCGTATCAGGCCCCATTTTTTGTAAATCATTATGTTTATTTTATACATGTTCATGTCCTCGCATACATTGTATGTGTGGCGGTGTATGAGTCAGTTAATGTTATATAACGGTTATATTCGCCCCCTGGTTGACAGATACGAGTACCCTCGCTCATCAAAATTCTACGAGGTCATAAAACGTGTCAAAACCGGAGTTTACTCCCGATTCCAATTCATAGCGTGTACTTTTGTATCTTTAACGCAATCTATGATTTACGTGACCATTGCTGGTTTATATCTAAACTTAGTTTTATAGTTGCCGTTTCAAGTAGCAATGGATTGTAACGCCGATAGATATGTGGAAATGTATGGGGATATTTATCAGTCTTTATGGTAATAACTGGGTCCCCCCTCGAGGGGAGGGAGGATGTTAAGTCAGCTCTGGCCATATCGCATTACGTAAATTGGTCGGAAACACAGAACTATTTCATTGTGTTTTTCCTACATATTTGGGGACAAATCGGATGTTTTAAGGTTCCGTTACAGTTTTTGGGGGGAAAATTACCATAAATAAGAAGTGGGGGCTATATTTAGTGCCTTATTAGTTTGTGCGGTCGTATTGGTAGCGCTCGCGGGAGATTACAGTCATAATGTACGGACAGTAACGGATGGGATACAATGATGACGAGGAGGGTTGCGCGCGGAGTTACGATGAAACTAAATCAAGAAAAGAATCGTTCGTACTTGGAGACGTCAAATGATTCAAAAATAGAGATTTAATGAGTGATCTTGACATGTACTTAATGTATAATTATGTCAATTAGTTAAGTGTCTATTTAATGGACATATCTCAGTGCAGCATTAAACAAATACATACGAGTATATACCAAATTATATTACATAAAATAATAATTATAGTAAAATAGTGGCAAAAATAATGCGCAAATTAATTATATAAAAAAGTGAAAGTGTAAAGAAGTGTAAAACATCGTCAAAGGTAAACTCCAGGTGAAAAACAAACAAAAACAAGCAAAGTGTTAAGTGAAAGAAGCGAATGACCACTTAAACAAAACTTAGTTAAAATAAAAGACAAATTAAAAAGAAAGTTGTTTTTAAAACAGTGTTTAATCGAGTCCCCCGGACTGGAGGCGATCGCCTCCGGTGATAAGGCCCCGCATTGTCCTTCCCTAATTTATTTATCTACTTACCTGAGTGAAATGTTTCGGGACTTTTTACTTGTAAAATGTTAAAAGAGAACGGATTAATGTTCGACCCACCTGGAGTTAGGATTTGGTTGTAACTGTACTGTTGTGAAAGGAATGATGATGTAATGGTCAGCGTGGTAGATTGGAAAGATAAAAACAAATACTTAAATTAATCGACTTTAAAGTAGATTTTGATAAGAATTTCCACCCTTTTTTTTCAAATTATTTTTATTCGGTTTGAAACTAATTTGGTATTTATACAGTATCTGACATATGCCATTTTGTATTTAACGTAATCAAAATACTAGTTAAACATTTTTTAAAGAGATTTTTTCCAAAATGTGGAGTAATTCATTAAAAACATTACAATTGTCATTCCATTACAATATTAACCAACTTAAAGTCAAACAAGCTTATTACCAAAGAAGGTGTCTTTTCCTTAATTGCAGAGTTATCTTAGTATTACTTAAAAATACATTCTTCTACTTATTCAAACTTAATACCATAAATAAGATCCTAGAACTCTGTCCCGCCCCACCGGCTCGCGCTTGACCGCCATTTAATACATATATCATAAGACGCAAACAACTGTGACTACTTCCAACGTCTCGGATAATGGTTATTGTCATCTCAATGTATTTGTGTGAGTGTGTATGTGTGCGTGACGTAGTTCAGTAATTCATACTTGACCTTGGACGGCAAGGTCAACAGAAGTTGTATGGACAATTGGAAATAGAATGGGTTACAATGTAATGTTGTTGGTTTTTATGATTTGGTTGTATTTGATGTATTGTTAAGCTCATGTTAATACGATTTTTACCAGAGATATGCCATTGTATGTTCCTTTGCTATGGGTATAGTGGTATCCAATATTCATACATAGAATAGCAACGTAGCTTAGCATTGCTCTCGTTGAAAGGTACTCTTATTATATGACTAAAAAAGCTAGTATAAAGGTCCGAGTTGGATCAGCGACTGCTGCAGTCGACTGCAGACTGCAGGCAGCAGGGCGTTGCAGTCGTCCGCAGTGCAGTCTGCAGTCGCTAATTCACTGTCGACTGCACACCACATAATCAACGTTGCCAATGTGTGAAAATTTCCCCAAAATGCGGGGAATTACAATCAATTAGAGATTCAATAAAACTATTTAAACGTAATGTAATGGTCAACTCGAACATACCGGAAGAATTTACAACTAACTAAGAACCTGATTAACTACGTAAATCGATTGATATCGTAAAAAGCCTCGAAAAAGACCACTGGAATTCGAATGCTATAAATTCGAAACTATTATTCCGATCTGATCCATATCCAATTGTTATTACATATTATTATTTAATCTCAATCCGATACCCTAAACTCCATAGGCTGATTACTGATCTCCTGTTCATTGTACTATTCATCTTTCGATACAGAGGTAGATGGATACGGTTTCTACATTAATCAGGATTTATTTATTTACAAAAAAAATACTTGCCTTTGGAATGAGGTTGACTTGCCTTTATAATAAACAAATTAGCGACTAATTGAGGAGTAATTATTTATAATAAATTGAGGAGTAATTGTTTTGAAAAATGGTAACTCAAAATCATATTTCAAATTTTGACATAATACAATTTATGGTCGGAGAGCCGACCGCCACATTTGCTGCCTACCGTTACAGACACAAATATGATAATAAATAATCGAACGTTTTCAATAAAATTATCGAAATAAGGTTTTCCATACAAAACAAGAAGTGCGCTCTGATTGGTCGGCTCAAAAAGATTGGTGCCGCGTGCAACTTTCCTCCGCTCTGATTGGTCAGAGATGTCTATAAAAACAGAGCGATTTCCATAGTCCGGCATTTAGTGTTCGGTAGCAGTGCCTAGAAGAAGAAAAGGAAAAAAGGAAAACGAAAGAAGAAAGAAATAAAGTGGTGAAACGCTGATCCCGGGTTTTATTTCCGAAGGCACTCTCTCGCCCCGCCAGTTACCCGCTCCAACCCCCTAAGTGCTATACATAACTAGAAGTCGGGTGGGCGCAAAAAATACGTCTCGGTGAATAACAGCGCACTTGAAAGTGCTCTTATTTTATTCATAAGATTTGCTACTTTATTTCTAGGTGTCATGGTAGTAATTAATTAGATTGAAATTAGAAATGTTTTTAAACTATTGTCTCAGTTCGGTAGTAAACAAATAAAGATGTCCCCACGTCATCCACGCGGACAGTATTTAGATTTGATTTTGAACGTGACTCGTTATCTAGTTGTGTATTGTTGATCGAAGTGTAATTCATCAAATTCTACTTATTCAAAAAACTAAATTTGTTTTTGTTTTTATTTTATGTCTGTCACGTCGTTGGAACTAAATTTATATTTAAACCTCAATATTTCATTGAACTGATTTTATATTTTTTGGGGTATACAGTCAAAATGCTCTTTTAAAAAATGGTGGTGGCTGTCAAAAAAGTGAAGTTATATTATGCTTTTCAAGTTTTCATTATACTACATAACAGAGATAAAAACCACGACACTTTGATCTATGCCACATTCATCAATCTTAACATAATGATTTTCTATTGAGTGAAATGATTAATCATTTATCAACCTAAATTGTATTAAAAAAATAACATTAGCTCCTACACTATTATTTTTATTCGTTTTTCAAAATATTTTTCTCTTATCTGCTGGCGCTCTACGTCACGACTGCAGGACAGGACTGCCGACCGCAGCAGAAGTGTCACCGCGCGCTCGAAATTTCATAGAAACTAGTAGTGAAGCTGTGTCTGCAGTCTGCAGTCGACTGCAGCAGTCGCTGATCCAACTCTTACCTTAAAGCATGTCGAAAGGCCTCCGACATGGTTTAACGATTGAAACAATCGGGACCGACTGCAAAATACATGTTCGTTAACATAAACTTAATAGAGTAATTTAGTTCAGTCTGCGTCATATCAGAACAGTAGAACTGCGCAGGTACACTCAAAACATTCCTTAAATTGTATATGTACTGTATACCTTTCTAAAGGGAAAAAATACAAGCCCACTTCACCAACTCAAGAACAAATAAGAACAAAATCTCTTTGAAACCCAAACGTTCCGAACATATTTTAACATTCGTAAATATGCCAATTTCCCGTATTTGTCGTGAACAAAATGAAAAATTAATAGCGACCCTCCTGGAGGTCCGAGGGCATTGGGAACAAATCGGGCCCTTTCGTTATTGACGGCGCTACGGGTACTTTACCGACCACCTGACTACGAATTTGATGCTACGAAGTGCTACGAGATTGTTCATTTGGAAGTGCTACGAAATTGTTCGCTACGAGTGACTACGAACTGCTACGGGTAACTAATTCGTACCAATTTTAATCAGTTTTTTTATTAATTAACCAATTCACGGGTAAACCGACTTATATAATATTGTATACGTGATTCTAGTTTAGATCTAGCGAGATTAAAACTGCCAGATTTTAAGTCTCATAGAACCTGAACGACAATAATTGTCAAACCCGTGGGTTTTCTTGCATTGTTTTCAACTTGTTTCCAGCTTGTCAACTTATGAATCTACTAATCTAATTAAGCTGAAGAGTTTGATTGTTGTTTGTTTGAACGCGTTTATCTCCACATTCAAGGGAAAGGCTATTTTGCATTAAGAAATTCCCACGGGAACAGGCACAACACGGGTAAAAGCACGCTGCTTGTTACAAATTATAGACAATAATAAAACAATCAATAAACATAGATTCTTTCGAAACAAATACATAATATTTTGCTCAAACATGGTCCGCGTTCTTTTGATACGCTCCGCACTATTCACTACGTAAAGGTGAGTACGTACACTACGCGGAGACATTTCTCCTATAATTTATTGTTTACGCCACCTGAACCGTCCCGATTCGTGTCACAGTTGAATTGAAACAGTAATAACTTAACAAATATTATTAAATTAGAATATTTTGAGAGGTTGTTTCTGTTGTGTTAAAAAGCTGCGAGCAAGAGTTTAATAAAACGTAGAGCATGTTAAATTACTAGCTCGATTTATCTTACGCCCGTACTCAAAGACGTCAGATGCTTCCTTAGTAGAGATTTACTGAGTGACTGATATGTAATGTACGAAAAATTATGTATGTAATTTAGTTAAGTGTCCATTTAAATGGACGTCTCTGGGTGCGGCAGTTTGACGCCATGCATACTGAAGATCATAATATTTAAATAAAAATTTACGAATAAAATTGAATATGAAGCACAATCCTTACCATATCTACAACATTTTAAATACTATTACAACTCGATAACAGCTACAAAAAGAACATGCTTATAGTAATAGTAATTAGTTTAGTATAATTTCGTTATCAATAAAATAAACTTAACCTACTGCATAACTTTACACTGTGACAAGAAGAAGGGTCAAACTGAGTAATAAAAGGGCTCCTCTAAGTATGCAGAGAGGCAATAACCGACTCGAGAGGGTTCATTCAGAAGTATATTGTGAAGAAGTAGCTTCTATTGCACGATTTTACAAGCTGCAAGTAGATAGATGGAAGGCAAGTCATTCCTTGACCACGAGTGGTGTAGCCCGCTCGAAACGTTGGGTATTTTAATAAATACAATATACAGGGTGGCTGTTTTAAATCATTAATTTTTAAATTATTTTTTGGAAAATAAGCTTGCTACGTACGGGAATCGAAACGGGTAAACTCCGACAAAATAACATCCTGTATTATTAAACCAGACGTTACCGCTTCAATCGTAAGACTGTTTCCTTTAGGCGGTCTAACAGCACTGACACTAATGGCAACCACTCGTGAAGCGCTCATGGCGTGTTGTTAGACCGTGTTTGGAGACCTATAAGCGGTCTTAATACTCCAATACTTGAGTTAGCAACTCACCCACTTGAAACAAATAAATTAACCGCTAACCTGCTCAAACTGACGTAAAAGATAAAAAAGTTTTCCCCGTTACACTATTTAGCTGTATCGTGGTAAATGGATGGGCCTCTAATACACAAGAGATAGGACAGACACACATCTCCATACGTATATGTACACTTAAGGGTCCCCGTAATAAAATTCCCCATCACATGACCGAAGTCGGGGCAAAAAGCCAACCAGTGATTAGAGGTTAAGGGAAAAGGTATAGACGGAATATTGTTAAAAGAGTAATTTTCTTTGTTCTTTTGATTTTATTATAGCGTAGTCACTTTACTTAATAATGTTTAATATACAAATAATTACTTACTCGTAATACTTATTTACTCATATCTTCAGTGAAAATAAGAGATCTTTGCCCAGTAGTAGGATATAACAGCCTTTTACTACTACAACTACTATTACTATAGTTTTTTTTTTTTTTTTTTATAGTTCTATTCATGTAGGTACACAAAATAAGAAAATAAGCTTATGTGAATCTATATATATAAAAGAAAGTCATGTTAGTTACACTATTTATAACTCGAGAACGGCTGAACCGATTTGGCTGAAAATTGGTGGGAAGGTACTTTAGAACCAGGAGACGGATATAGGATTATTTATCCCGTATTTCCTACGGGAACGGGTGCGCTGTGGGTAAAACCGCGGGGCACAGCTAGTTGGATATAAGCATTTTTTAGGCTTACTTAATACTAAGATGAAACAATAAACATATTAAAATTGTGTTAAATGCATGTAGAATCAAATACATAAGAAATGATACCATTCCTAGGTCTGAAATTAAGTTTGCCGTATAAAATATCTTGATACTGAATGCGGTTCCGTCTACCCCTCCCACCATAATCTACGTCCGTAATAAATTACTTGACCGTAGTCGAAAAGTTTCTTTTTGTTTCGTAACTTATATTTTTTGCGCGTAAAGTTGCGTCAAAAGATTGCCGAGGAGCCCAAAGAAATATTGTTTTATTGTGACCCATATTCGAAATAATGGAACTTAATTTACTTTTTTGAATTTTGAGTGACGTCAGAGGGTCGCCTTTTAATACTGACTCTGTTACTTTTGTATTTGACGTTTTGTTTTAAGAGTTTAATTGCTTTTGCTTTTGTGTTACACGTTTGTTTGACAATTTTAAGTTGTTGTACTGATATAAACAGTTGCTCTTAAAAATCCCAAAGTACTCTAGTACTTTGGGATTTTGACCGATTATAACATTTTGAAAGGTATTTAATATAAAAAATCGAATTATGATTATAATCTTGGTTTTATATTTTAAAGACGAACGTCTCTTATTATATTTTTGAAGTTTTAATATGACAACATTCTTAGTATGTTTCTTATCTTGGTTTTCATATTTAAACGGCACGAATACTAGCTTTGTAACATGTTACATTACATCCCACCGCTCATTTTGTGTTACCTTTACAATAAGGTCTATATAATAAAAAAAAACTTTAAAACAATGTGATTATAAACACCAAACCTGTGACCAAACGGTCTCCCAACCTTCAAACAAAAATAAAATTTAATGCGTAGTCATAAATATGAGATTAGCATATTATGTAAACTGGCAGACATATTGTGACAAGCCATTAGGCAGACAGCGCCATCTGTGAGCGGCGGTGCGTAACTCATTTGGAACTTGTTTTAAAACTGAATTTATCGGAATACATTAATGAACTATTTGCATTACGAAACTATTTAAGTATTTGCAAATTAAGTTTCTACAAGTATTTAGAATCGTAACTCGATATTTATTTATATATTTTTGAGGTTATTGACACGAGAAAAGAAGAGCAAGTATTTATAAAAAGATTTTAAATCAAATTTTCATTGTTCATTAAAATGCATTCCCATTCAAACCAAACTCATATGAATTGCGCAATTGAAAACTGGAAAGAAGGTCTTCAACATCAAATATTTTATTATTACTGACAGACAGACACGGAGACACCCGCGTTGTACCCGTTCCTGCGGGGATTTTGAGTTATAAAGTATCCTATGTGTCATTCCATACTTTAATCTATCTCTGTACCCATTTGATTTAGATCTGATCAGTACTTTTTGAGTAAACGAGGAGTATCCAAACATAATTAAACTATCGTATTTACAATACGAATATAATATTTAAGTCTAATTTAGTAAACATCTTACAGTTTCAGAAACAAAAACCTTTAATCAAAAACTAATATTCCACTTCAAATCACTTTAAAAAACGAACACATTCACACCGATAGTTATTAAAACTATAATTTACAACTCGAACAAAATCCAGTCATCGGAGTGCACAATAAAACAATAGTTACAAAGTTCACACAACCGAGCAAGTTGTTGTGAAGTTACGAATTGTCGCGGAACAACGTAACTCGGTTACCGAGAGAAATAACTGGGATTCGTAACCGGAATTCCGTGTGAATTAATAATCTGTGGGGGTACTTGTGAAGTGTAACTGTTGGTGTGACTGTGACAAGCTCTCTTAATACGACTATTATATTTATATGGAAATGTAAAGATTCATTGAGTTATAATGTACTAACTTACATTACTTATGTTTTATATGTTTTAATGTACATTTTCAGGGCTTTTTAAAGACAAATTCTACTTTTCATACATATACATACAATGACGATCTACAATAATGCGCTTAAATTACTTATATTAAGAATTAGACTTTATTAATGCTTTTGTGTTAAACTTGCAAAATGCAGCCAACTTTTGAAAGATATAAAAATAATTTTAAAGATTACAAATATTATAATAACATAATCACACCAATCACAGCAAACCCCAACCGAACCCGAGTGCATCACCTTGTATTAGTTATTTTCCGCGCGTTTCATAACGCAACAGTTAATTACGTGAAGTTGTGTGGAACTGTACGACTGTGTGTCTGTATTCTAATTAATGTGACGTCATTGTGTTAACACGAGGGGTCCATAGTTTATTAAGTGGGGGTAGTTTTGATGCCCAATAAGATAGTAAGTTGATTATTCTATTTATAAAAAAACTACTTAGTGCAAGTCTTCAAACGGTTTGTTATCGTAACATACGATCGTTAAATGTTAAATGTCTGTTTAATATAAAGCGTTATTGTAACTGTGTTTTTACAGTAACAGTCTGTTAAAGTTACTCGTGCGGCGAGTAGAAAGCCACGACGTTTCATTTTCAATCGTCGGTTGAGACTGACATTTTGTGTTAACGTTTATTGGTGGGTTAACGTAAGATGAAGCAACCCGCCCTTAATGTTTCAGTTCCTTTAGAGTCAGATAGAAACTAAAAGTGTAAAACAACATAGTTTAAAGTTGGTCAATCTGCTGGAGGTGCTTAGTGCGCAGTGATGGCGACTAGAGGCTAGTGAATAAAAAAATAGACATACTCTTAACCTCATGTTTAATGTTCTTATTTCGAAAAATTCGCTTGTATAGTACAGTATTAAATTAACTTTTTATAACATACTCAAGGATTGAGTAAATTTCCTAAACACGGTTGACCATCAAACATACCACTTTTGTTTGTAACACTTTACTCTTTGTTATGCATTGATACAAACACCATACATTACAAAGTGATGCCTCAGTAATATTATACAGTTTACGAGAATAAACACGACAATACGGCGTTAAGATTGCATACAACTCAGTTGCACACCGCTAACATGTAAAAGAAGTTGTCCATTGACTTACGGAAAGACGAAGAACGGCAAATACGATAAGAATCAGTTGAATTAAAAACTTGGTTAAAAAATCGTATATGTGTAGTGTTTACCATGTTTTAACTAAATGGATGCTACATTTTTGTAATCTTGCTACGAGGACGCTACGGTATACTACGGCGTAGGCATTACTACAGCTAAATAGTATTTAGGAGACAAAAATGTTCTAAATATGAGCAAATGAGTTATTATTAATCTATTTTCAGCCTGGGTTGTCCCACTGCCGGGCAAAAGTCTCTCTCTCTTTCTCTCTCTTTTAGCCATCTTTATCTCTTTCTGATCCGGGCCAGCTTGGACACCCATCAACCTGCAATGAGTCAGTGTGGTGGCTCAGGATCTAAGTCCCTCTCTTAAATGAATACAACCCACAATAAACACGGATAAGGTGACATAAAATATTACAGTTAAATGAAACCCAATGGACACACACATTCTGCCATCTCGTATTCAAATGTTCGCGAAACGTGATGGCGTTAAGATCGTAACGTCACGTGACGCGTCGCGTCGCGAATCAATCCTGAAATACATTCTTCAAATGTCTCCTGAACAGAAGTCTCGCAGGAAGCCATTTCAACTCAAAATTCCTTGCAGTGATCTGAAGTCTTGTCATGTCAAAAGCTAAAATTGGGTGATCTGAAGTCTTGTCATGTCAAAAGCTAAAATTGGGTGACTGGACTACCTTTTCAGCGCGCGGCGGGTGCGGGCCAAGTGCGGGCTGGGTGCGGATGGGGTGCGGGCCGGTGCGGGCCGGCTGGGGGTCACGTGACCTTGTATTCCTTGTATTTGTACGAAAGGCGTCACTGTTACTGGCCGGCACCCGGTCCACTTTCGCTATATATGTGTCTTACGCTTTACCGTTGAAGTGATTGAAATAGAACTGCTAAAACTGAATTATTTATTTCGTTCAAAGAACGTTTCGTCCACGGAATCAATACTTTGGTTCAATCAATCGCTTCGTCACTATTTAATGTCTCTCAGAAGCCACCCTGGAAACTACTAATCACGGCGGGAAACTTCGAGTTTTAAGTCGAATGATAGCTCGATGTCCAAAACCTGGATGTCTTTACTTTAACGGTTCGTTAAGTCTATGGGTCCAGCTTTCTACAGCTTTGTGAAAATATTAAAAAAGTTTAATGTCCAAATCAGTGTAAAATAAACAGTTTAGTAACCTACTGATTAAATCTGAATGAGCTTTCTATTAAATATTATTTCCGAACGCGCAACAAATAGAACACAATTTGAATTACGATCTTCATTTTGTTTTAGTAAAGAAAAAATAATAATTCAAATGTTAAAACCTGCGTCTTGAATTAAAAATAAACCATCAGTTCTATTTTTAAATCTTGGAACCACGAACATTCTATTATTTTTAAAACAAAAGAAAAATAACATCCTGTAATTCTTATTTCGAAAATCAGGAAGGCTCCCCAGTGATTCCATTTCGAAGATGTGATCCCATTACTCTTAGCGATACATCCTTAGTTGGATTAAAAACATTTTTTTTATAATGTTGTAAAAAATTCAACGTGTTTTTTTCTAAGTGGATGTTTACCCTAAAAGCGTTGCTCTAATGTAATTGACCAATCTGGGGCCGGAACGAATTCTAGCGATAAATAACAGCCCGGCCTTGGCTTCACAGGAAATATTATAACGAAATTCACACCAATATTTCTTTTTATATTTTTAAAATGTTTCGGTAGTCGCCGACTTAAGAGTAGTGGCAAAGTAAGTAGTGCAAGTAGCTAGTTCAAAATTAACTTAAATTAAGAACTTCTAGTTTGACAGTATATTCTTTAGGATTTCCGTGTCGACTTATTTTTAACCAACTTCAAAGAGATGAAAATGGTGTCATATAAAAAATTTGTTGACACCATCTTATAATCTTTTGTTAGTATATCAAAACTCTACTAAAGGGACTTTCCTAAAATAAACATTTAACCTATCATTTCAAGTTGAAGGTTAGATAAAATCAAATAACCTCTTACTGCATAAAAAACAAATTGAACTAAAACAATTGAGCAACTTAAATTATCTTCGAGACTTGAATAATAACATATTTGTTCGAGTCAATTAAATTAAAAGTTTGTTCGCCGAGTTCTAAGTCAACAAACTAGTTTGGCTCAATCAGCGCACCTTAACTATTCACATGTGAGCGCGCCTTATGATATATTAACGGAACCACCCGAAGTTAGCCGAAGGAAAGCGTATTGTGAATTACATATGATCAGGCTGCTGCTTAGTTTCGGATAAAGGGACATACATATTATACTAAAGTCAAAAGTGATTAATATGGACACAATAGATTGGTGGCCGATAGAGGCGTTTCTGTCCGAGCGCTACCGTGCTTCGGAGGGCACGTTAAGTAGTCGGTTCAGGTTGATTCAATTGGACCATTTTGGAGGTCTTGAGACGGTCTAAAAACTCTGACGCCAAGGTTAGCCCTTCGAACTTACTTAGTTGATATTACTATGACCAACGATGCCATGAGCGCTATAATGTCCTTATTTTTTTGATTAAGACTATGTTTACGGATACACTTCACCTTTATTTTTTCATTTTTATCTGACGCTTCGGCCCCTTTACAGGAACCGTGGTCACAGAAGACTTGTGACGGACGTAAACGTAGTTTTAAATCTATACTTATATTATAAAGCTGAAGAGTTTGTTTTGTTTGTTTGTTTGTTTGTTTGTTTAAACGCGCTAATCTCAGAAACTACTGAACCGATTTGAATAATTCTTTCACTGTTAGATAGTCTATTTATCGAGGAAGGCTATAGGCTACATTTTATCCCGGATTTCCTACGGGAACGGGCACAACGCGGGTAAAACCGCGGGGCGCTGCTAGTTCGAAATAAGTAGTATTCGCTTAAACCTAAGAAACCAGTGTGTAATACCTTTAACAATAATGTTGGAAGTAAGTTTGTCGCAAGTCGACACGACACCGCGGGCTTAGTTTAGTTTTTCAACTAGTTGTGTTTACTTGTTAATTTGAACCGAGACGCCCGCGGCGCGGTGCCGGAGTTTCGCGGCGTGATAGCTCGTTTGAAGGGAATCATGTTTGATGTAGCGATGATTGTGGGTTTGGATATGATGTGTAAGTATATGGTTATTAGGTCTAATCTTCGGTCATCTCCATTAAGTTCAAGTAGGTCAGTGACTCTGACCAACACTGGTGTCGCCGTTTTAGACCGCTTAAAAGCCTCCGAGATGGTCTAATTATTGATACAACCGGGACCGACAGTTAAGCGCGGTAGCGCTCAGATAGAAATGCCCATTATCGACCATCCATCCAGGTTAGTAGAGGCCGCACTGCAAGTTGCTTAACTATCGCCATGAGCTAACATCACTCATCACACTCACACGCACTTACTTTATAACTAACACGATTATCCATACTTTTGGAATACATTTTGTAATTACCTCTCGTACTACATACATAGCTAATCAACTCTCTCCACCAAAGCGTAGTTATTTTTTTAAACATCTTTCCTAAATATCCAGCTATAAATCAAGCGTTTTCCCGCCACGTGTAAACGGTAATGAGGACAAAAACCAGTGACAGACAGACAGACAGTAACACACACCGCCTATTATATTAACGAGGGAAAAACTCGCATCATCTCGTGGTCTGCTCTTGTATGGAATGAGCTTCATTTGTTTTTGTGGTAAATATAGTTTTAATGGCAGCGCCTGGTTTTACTCACATTTTATCACAATCAGATCAGATCCAACCAGCATTTGCAAGCGTGGTGATTACGCCTTATCCTCCTCACTATACTTATATCTTCGGTGAGACGAAAGGCCTTTGTCCGACAGTGGGGCATTACGGGTTAATTTCTCATGTCCTGTGATGCACGATATAGGTAAAAAGTACCCATTGTCCTATTCAGTTCTTGGAGATTGTAGATCGCTGAAAGGTCTCATAGTAATAGGTAGCTTTTATATTTGATCGTACCTTTCTTATTACACCTTCCTTATCATACCTTCATTTTCTGCCGACTGGTAGTACCAGGATAAGCGTATATTATTTGGTTTCATAATTAGCTCGTGACTCCGTTCTCATGGACTGAAGTTTGCTATTAGAACTGAATCCACTAGTAATAGAAATCGAAAAAAAATACTGTTTTAACATATTCTTTTGTAATCTGAAAGAAATTTTGGAACCGATTTTTAAACCACAAAAGCTGTTCCTGGTTTTTGAAGTGGGTTTAAAAATGGAAGAGAATGCTATCATGAGTTTTGCTGCCATTAAATTTTTATTTTACAAAATGATATGTAAAAATATAAAATTTTCTTTAGTTATCTAGTTTACCAGGCGTTATTAAACTTTACTGTCCATAAAGTCTCTGTAGTTCAAACCCGTAAAGTATTTTATATGGCGCCGTTGATTTTTACATTATTTATTAAATATTTCTCATCTGGCAGTCGCACGGTTGGCTTACGGCAGGATATTGTGAGATTTTTACGAGGAAACATCAAGTGGCTTATATTTTCACCATTGTTCCGGCAAATCAGTCGACTTACGTGAGGAAAGGGTGTGGCCGTACTGACAGCGAGACAACTTTCATTATTTTTACTTTCCATTATTTTGCTACATGTTTCCTACTTTTCAAACATGGCTTGGGTTTGAGATCACCAACCCGCATTTAGCAAGCGTGCTGATTATGCCTTATCCTCCTCACAGTACTGATAGCTTCAGTGAGATGAGAGACCTTTGCCCAGCCGTGGGATATTACAGGATAATAGGAATATAGGTAATATCATCCTCCGAAAGGATAATAGGTAATATGTAGGTCCCAGTACCGGGCAAAAACCTGACATCTTAATATATCTTACTGCAGTACACACGCTTCTCATCTCACTGTAGATGTCTAATCCAGCAGAGTTTCTTGCCCATTCTTCTCTGCTGATGTTCTTCCGAATGGGTGGTACGTTCAAAAGAGCCTCTATGGGGCCAAAACTGAATGAAAATATTTGACTTTGACTTTGAAGTTGAATCAGTACAGTTTATCAATAGTTTGAAAAAACTCCGCCCTCAGTGTGGCCACACCAATTTATCCTCACAAAATAGTCTCGTAGCTCAGTGATACCATATTCATAGGATTTAGAGATATTGCGTTATCTTGAGCCACATCTTGTTACCGCAACACCTACACACACACCTGTTTATTATTATATATATTTTGTATTTTTCACGGAAACATTGTACCGGTTACCTCGTATTATTGTACTGTTCCTGTTACCTTGTATGGGACTTATGGGCTGGGTTTTAATTAAAATGATTATATGAACAACTAACTGTTTCTTGTGCTTTTACCCGTGGTACCCAATTTGTGGTAATTTTGGGGTGAATAGAAGTCTATGTGCGTCTCCAAAATGTCGTATTAGTAATATTTATTCATCGAATATTCATCGGTTTAGGCTTGATAATGTCTGACTTATAGTATATACTCTCCAAAGCAGTTCTAGTGAACACTTGGGATCATTTATACGTAGTGTAGTGTCATTGACATCGACTGCTGACTCAACGACGCTAACGTAAGTACTCAGAGTCGTCAAATGCTTTCTCAGTAGAGATTTAATGAGTGATTTTGACATGTTATGTATGAAAAATTTAGTCAATTATTTAAGTTTCGATTTCTAGGACGTCTCTGAGTGCGGCAGTATATCTAGCTCTTTTTAACCCATGCGTAAATATGAGTAAGTGAATAAGCCTCTATTCCATCTATGTACATATATTAGATGATAAACATTGGTCTTGCAACTTAGCTATTACACACACTGCCTGCTTAGGCATTGTTAGAAAAACCAGGCAGTAACCCCTATCGAAACCTAAAGCCATGCCGCAACATTCAAAAGATGTCTAAAACGCTACAACCACGCAACTAGTCAAGTTAACAAACAAGTTCATATTAATTTCATCGCTACAATAGGCTCATGTACGGCGTTAATTTAAGTTGGTTGATTACAGTACTCCCTGTGGACCAATACTAGTAAGAGAGCGAACTGACTGTAGTCTAGGCAGTTTTTAGACTGCCTAGTCTGTGATAGAGAAAATGTTGTTAGGTGTCTAGTCTCTAGTGTGCGCAAAAATAAAGGTCTGCAATGTCTTTTTAGAGAATAGACTAGAGTCTATAGTCATCTTTTTCTATATCTATATAAATAAAAGAAATAGAAAATAGGAAAGTCATTGTCTTTAACGCGTTAGCTAGCTCTACAGAAGACTGTCTAACTACAGTCCTGACTGTTCGGGCTCTAATACGAGCACTAATACAATACAAGAGATATATCACGAAGTCTGGATGAAGCTATATTTTAGTGTTAGGCACTGCCGTTGGGAACATGACCTGGATTTTTAAACGACTTAAAAATCCTCGCGGAATTTGGTTCTGAAACCTTCCCTAAATTATTGTTGTCTAAATAACGACTAAGTCAGTGGCCAATTCTGGTGTCGATATTTTTAAACTGCCTAAAAGAGTAAGAAGTTTAAACTGCCTAAAAGAGTAAGACAATTTAACGGGCAGTCGGAGAAAAGCACAGAAGTGATCAGATAAAAGTAGTATATTGTTATTATTATAGTTGAATGTATGTATGTATGTGTATGATAGTATGTATTTATCCGCGCTTGGATGGGTGCCCAATAGTGGTATTTCTATCGTGCTTCGGAGGGCACGTTTAATTGTCGGTCCCGGTTGTTTCAATCGTTAGACCATGTCGGAGGCCTTTAGGCGGTCTAAAAACTCCGACACCAGGGTTGACCACTGACCTACGCGAACTTACTTACTTTATATGCGTGTGTGTACTATGTATATGTGAGTATATATCTGATAATTATCTGACTCCCATACGGATGTAGTCACGATATATAGATTACATTACCGTGGTAGTATGTACTAAATACACTAAATTAGGTCTCAAACTAACCTAGACGTCAGACAAGTCTTTAATACTGAATGCCATTTGCTCCGTGTGTCATTTGGTATGCAAGTGGAGGTGATGAATTGAAAATGTGCTCCATTTTAGCGCTAATTAGCCTCTGAAGTCGGGACACGATGCATTATTAACGAATCAAGGAGATTTCCGGTTTGAAATATTAATTTGTTCAATTCATTGTTAGTTGCAAACTTATTGTATTATATTATTGGTTTATATTGTTTTATTGCATCGCTTTTTGGCATATTGATATTGAATTTAAATTAATGAAACACATTGTTTGCCGCAACGTTTTCATAGTAAAAGCGCCATGTTATAATTATTTAATTAATTTTGAATTGAAACTACGCTTACGAATACACTTCGCTTTTATTTTACATTTTTATCTTACGTTTCGGCTCCTACAGGAACCGTGGTCGCAGAAGACTGAGGTGTTATGTTATATTTAAACTTGACGACTCATGGTCCCACTGGGATTGTACCACTATTACTCGTGGTCCCACTATCCCTGAAATCATGGGTTCGTGGTTCCACTGCTTAGTGGGACTACCAGTCATAGTTAGAATCGTAGGTTCGTGGCCCCACTGCATCAAGTTTATACACGTAGAGTAAATACTTGAATGTTGTTATGTTATATTTAATTAATCGAAACCGTTATAATATATTCTCGCACGAATTATCACGTATTGTTGTTTAGTGGTTTTTTGGAACGTATTTAGAAGCCGCATGTAGGACGGTCTCACGATTAAAAATAAAGGGTCTGTCAATTAAACACAAATCGTGCAGGTGCGGGCCGGATGCGGGCCGGGTGCGGGTCACGTGACGTTGTATTCCTTGTATTTGTATGAAAGCCCGCAATGATCCAGTGTGACACCTTTCACACCCGGCCCGCATCCGTAGTATATGTCTTGCGCTTCAATGAGTGATCACTACATAGTATAAAATAAAGTCGTCTCTTTTTCGTGTCTGTCACACTGTTTGTCTGTCTGTATGCTTAAATCTTTAAAATTACGCAACGGATTTTGATGCGGTTTTTTGTAATAGGTAGAGTGATTCAAGAGGAAGGTTTTTATGTAAAAAAAATCCCGAAATTCCCACGGGAACGGGCACAACGCGGGTAAAACCGCGGGGCGCTGCTAGTATTTGATATGTAACATACAAAAAAGTTAGGTTAGATTTATTTACATACTCGTATTACCTTGCATGGTTGATATGCAGCTTTATTTTCTTTTGATCGCCATGATTTTAAATTAGAATTTCTTTAAAAAATACAGATTCTTCACACCCTTTTTACCAACTTGAAAATAGAAGATTTTATTTTAAAACTCCATTCCCTCTGTACTGGTATGTATAAAATGCATACACCAACTAAAGGGGTATATAGACGAGGCAATCAAGAGAGTTGCCTAAACACAGAGCGGGCACATGTGGTGTGGACCGCGCATATTGTGCTGTCTGTCCGTTGTGTAGAGCTAGCTTTAATTGTTATGCTGAAACGTAATATTGCCAGGTCAGTTTCAACTGTAGTTCGTTGAGTATATTTTATATAAACAAGTCTTTAAAATAGTGTTAAAGTACAAAGGCTAGTCGTTATGGAGCCCTACGTGTTTATTTTATTTGTAAAATGTTTTAAAAATAACAATGTTTTATCTATGCTAATATATATAAAGCTTCTTCTTCTTCTTCGTGTCGATGGCACCAAAATTAACTTTTTAAATGAGCCCGCTCCAGTGCTTATATAAAGCTGATTTTTTTTCTTTAAACGCGAGGAATCGTCGCGCTTATATATTTTGTTCGCCAGGAAGAAAATTGTCCTTTTATATAATTAGTAAAGATAGTATAGATCCCCATTAAAACAGGCAACCGCTTGCAAAACCACAATTACTTCAAACAATAACACCAGCTTGTTTTCCAAACAAAAACAAATAACGCGCAAAAAAACCATAACTCCAAATTGGAACGCCATCGAAATACAAAAGAATAACAAGTGAATGAGGCTGGCTAAGTGATTGTGGTATTAACTCGACTAGAATCGGCGGCGGCAGTAGAATATACTACCATGCATAATGCATCGGGCGGAACTCGGTCACACCCCGCCGTAATGTTTGTTTCATATCGAGCTGCTTGGCTTTTTAGTTTGGCCAAGTTTGGGAGTGGTGTACAGTATGTATGTTGCGGTGTGACAGTGTGTGGGGTTTTGTAGTTGTATGTAACTCTTAATTGAAAAGAGTGATGGTCGATACTTGCTTTTGAAGATCCCAATGTTATTCACACTTGATAGTTTATTACATATAGAGTTGCTAGACCAGGACTAAAACAATAAAACAAATACTTTGATATTGCTACGTCCGGGCGCACTGAAGGTTTTTATTATTATATACAAAACGGACGTATATGCCACTCGACCCAGGACGGCGAAAACACTACAATAGAAAGAGCCCCTAGCTACAAAGTGTCTGTCTGTCCGAAACAAAATAAACATCTCCACTACCCAGTCAAAACACTAATAAAACCGCACACAAAGGGTTGTCATGTTACAGTTCAGTGTAAACAGAATTCCTTCGCGGTCTTTAATGAAATAGTTCATAAATCTCAAACATTGGCCGTCGACAACCCGCTTGTTACAGCTCTATGAAAATATGTCCCATACTATAACTCGAGTTCGTTATACGAAGACATTTCTACTAAATTCCTTTGGTTTAATAAGCCCGATTCGGTAGGTAAAGGAAAATATTGGGCCCAAAACGAGTGTCTAGGATGTTTGCGGTATTTTTATTATGTTGGCTCGAATATTTGTGGCTAGTTGGTGATCTCCGGCGATGGACTGAGCTTCTGTTGTTTCGTATTATTTATTGGAGGCCAATATTAGGATACAAGATTTTGATATGACTGAGTTATCACAGTAAGGGTGGTTACAGACCAGTGCGTATTTTAGGCGAGCGTGTTAGTTTGTGTCAAAAGCGCGTGTATAAAAAGGCAAGTATGCCGAAACAATCGTAATTGAAAGCATTCATATTTGAAAAAAAAATTGTGAAACATCTCACTGTTACCAGTACGGAATAGGGGATGACTCGCGAATAAGGTTTTTAACATGTAAAATGCTTCACGCGTGCAGGTCAAAAAGACACTAAGTACAAAATACGCGCGAGGAAAAAAGTTGATCTAAAACCACCCTTAACAGTAAACTTTTTATATTTCAGTATGATAAAATAAAACTGATATTTGTAAATATTGCTCAAGAAGCAATTTTTATATTATGTTATTACCACGTTCATTAATAAGGCATTCTGACAGGAATTGGCTGAACTGCACGTTACCAACAGTAAAAGCTTGTAAAAATATAGAATTTCATAACTGAATCATAATGTTCATTTGCAAATCTTTCTACTTATTCAAAAGCTCATATAAGTTCATAAGTACTTTTCGCTTATTACTATAATATATTTGAATTTCATAAATACGATTGAAAAGAATTAAAGAACCGTACAGATAGAACGTCGAAGAATGCGACGAAAAAAAGATGGCGACAAAAAATGGCGTCAGTCGCCGTCGCAGGTGTGACGACATGCGACTCGCTGCGACTTGTCGCACCAATGGGCAATGAAATCACTCCTTTCTATTGTGAGGGGAATGCTGCGAGATACTTTTATATTGTGTAAGGGTGTTATTGGTAATACGTCAATTGAGTATCAGTAGTATCTAGTGTTGGGAATTTATGTTTTGCAGTGTAAATGTGATTGGTTGGCAATTTAGTAAATAACTTTGTAGTCAGTACCTAACTTACTTCGAGTAGGTTGGTGGCCAACCATGAAGTCGGAGTTTTTAGACCGCCTTAAGGCCTCCGACATGGTCTAACGATAGAAACAACGGGACCAACGATTTAACGTGAACTCCTTAGAATAGGAGACAATATACAGGAGGGATATAACAAAACCTTTATTTTGGGCCATCTTAACATTGATTGAGTTTACTATCAGAATTTTGCGTCTTTTGCGTTTTGGTCGCATTCCATTTAAGGTAATTGTACTTTACCTTGTAATTTAAAAACAAAAGCAAACGTAAAATAAATATTTAATCACAAAGAAAAAGTACCATTAAAACTCACAAATAATCCGTGAAAAATATCAAAATTGAACGTTTTACAAAGTTGAGGCTGTTCAAAATGTATAAGAGGATCTCAAGCCTTGTATTTACTTCATCCATTAGGATTTGTGTGAAAATTGGAAATTGTTTTCTTAGGTAAAAAATATTGTGTCCGGAAATCCATGTACTCCGAGGAGCTCTAGTGATGGGACATGGGTATCGAAACTCCTCATAAACTATCGATATTTATATTGAAGATGCTAGGTCTGCATATTATATTACAATGCTGCCATACAAAATATCAATGATAGAAAATAGGATAGATGATTTTGTATTGTGCGAAGTCCATATTTGACATAAGTAAAAATTTGTATTAAGGTATTTACATCATACTGTAATCTATGACGGAAACTCTATTTGTGCTAACGTTATGTCTAACATACTCAAACACTTTAACTGTAATGTGTGCGAGCCCTACAATCGCGGAGCTCTCCTATTCGCCACCTCAACAATATTCAACATACCTACAATTTTATTTCTATAATGCCAACTAAACAACCAAAACTCGGTGTTTACGCCATTTTGTCAAACATGTTTTTAACTACATTATAATGTTTATTAAAGTTCTAAATGTACTGTTTATCATTTTTTAGGCTAACTGTCCATAACTGTAGGTACATGAGGTTAAACAAACAATAAAGACTGTCCATGAGGTACAAAAATATAGTACCTATTACAAAAATATTATATACGAGTATACGTATGCAAAGCCCGCTTTTGTATTAAACAAAAAATATTCCGTATAGTAAAATTCCGCCTGTGTTAATATGTCAAGCAATGTTGCTGACAGACACAGGTAAAAATAAATAGATTGTGTTTGTGTCACCTAAAAATACATTTGTTTGCGGATAAGGCGCGAAGTTTTAGTGTAAATAGAACTGTTTGTTTGGACAAAGGACCTACTCGTAGAAAATATGAAGTCGTGTCGTATTTAGCTGATGTGAACGTACGTGATTTTTGTTATTGTTTTCACAGTATAATAATATATAAATATAATAATAATATACACTCTCGGACAAATAACTTATGACTAACAGTTGATAAAGTTTGACAAACCCGTTTGCACAGTGGCATTAAGAGCGCTGCTGTGTCGGGAGTTGCGGGTTCGATTCAATATGTGCAGACATAGTTGTTGGCGACGACGTCTAGGTGTCAATTATAATTATATTCTTATTTTATTTTATTTTATTACAGCACAAAACACATTACAACCACAAAAAAAATCTTACTTACTAAAACTCAAATTTGATCTTTATTGTAACATAAATACATGTGCTAGATCTAGTTAAAATATAAGTTATGCTAATCTTACTACAAATAAATACTTAGGTTAAATATTTTTTTTTTAAAGTTAGAATGTACTTTACAAAGAAAATATAAAAATAAAAAAGTTATAAATAAAGAATTTTCCTCACTTGATAGATAAATTTACAAATGTTTTGCTCGAAAATATCTAGCTCACAGTTAGTTTTAGCTAATTCATTATATTGACGGGCCATTCTAATTAGGGGTTCATTCTTATTATAAAGTATTGGTGTATGTATAATGTAGTAGTATCAGTGAGTTGGACTCCATAAGCTCAGAGTTTACATTGGGTATAATAAACCGTGTGTGAATTTGTCCAGGTATATAGTATCATAATATTATAAAGTATTATTTGTTACTTGCTAAACATTAAATTTTCTTCAGAGTACGAGTACAATTTAAAAAATACTCGTTCATTAATCGATAACTCAATATCGCCTGTTTATCGATATCACCTCTACCCCATCTCTAGGACCAGGACGTTGTTACTAAATAATTCATGAGAGGAGCTGATTGGAAAAAGAGTGGGTTCTTGATGATGTCTTAATACGAACACAGATGTGCGGAGTCATGGCCGCCGCGGAATCATCACAAATTGTTTAGCGATTTCGTGAGTCCGCCATGTTGTGAGGGAGATTATAGGTTAATTGAGGAATAGGAAGTTGGGGAAGGTTGAAGGTTAATTGTTAAATAACCTTATGTTAGGATATGATAGAGGTTTATTTTAAAAATAACGTTAGGAATTTGATTTAATTACTAATTTTATTAATCGACTCGTGTTGCTTTTCTTTGTTTTTCATGTTGGTATGGTGTTTCATTCTTATAAATCTATAACTAGCTAATTTATGAATGCACATCGAGAGACAAATGACACTATTAGTACATCTTCTTCTTCATCGAGTGGATGGTCAACCTGACCAATCCTGGTGTCAGAGTTACATATATAGCCGCCAAAGGCCTCTGACGTGGCTCATGTAACGACTACTATCCGTAGAAAGTAACCGGGACCGACGGCTTAACGTGCCCTCCGAGGCACGGAATCATCTTACTTTTCGGGCAATCAGGTGATTCAGCCTGTAATGCCCTAACCAAACTGAGGACAGTCTCACAAAGTGATTTTTGTGAGGTATCCCCACCGGGAATCGAACCCGGAGCCTCCGGATCGTGAGCCGGGTGCTCAAACCACAAGACCACGGAGGCTGTTATACATGTTATATTAGTACATATAATGAAATGATTCACGTATACCAGTTTCGTGATCTTTTATTTGAAATTAACCCGAGAATCAGTGAGATAGATAACTGAAGCCGACGCAGAGAGTACTAATAAAATATGTATTATTCAAAGTGCTAATTAGTGTATTGTTAAATAAAATAATGTTGTTCTTTCACCCAAACACAGGCTGAGTTATTCGTCTGTGTGTCTGTCAGTCTCATGTTTAATGCTAAAGTCGCTTTTGCACGAGGATTTTATCTCAGAGACATATTGTCTATCGTTCACGTGGCATGTCTTAGCAACTTTGTGGTGCAATGTCGCTCGAAAATTGCTTTGTTTATGTTATACTACTTATACTTTTTGTATTTAGTTTCTCGACCTGTAGATGTTATTTTGTGATACAAACATCCCCTTAAAAGTAAAAGTAAGTTCGTGTAGGTTAACGATAGGCGGTAGGCGATAGGCGGTAGGCGGTAGGCGATGTATGATAATCGAGTAGGTGTCAGAGTAATTTGACCGCCTAAAGACCTCCAATGTGGTCTCATTTTTCAAACAACTGGAGCCAGCAATTGTACTGTCCTTCGAGGTATGGTAGCGCTATGATATAAATGCCACTAACGGCCACCCATCAATTAGGGGCCGAGCTGCACGTTGCTTAACAATCGCAATGAGCTTAGTGAAACTACGCCACTAATGCATACTTACTTTTTCGCAAGTTTTCATACGATATAAAATGCGCTTTTCCTTACTTTATAGCCCAATCAAGATATTGCAATTATACTGTATAATCCTGACAAGTTAACATGCGATTATTTGGTACAATTTACCCACAAAGATAAATTAGACGTACGAAATTACCTACCGTGGGGTAAACCCGCAGGAACCTGCTGTCCCAAACTCAATTATCATCCATTTTTTACCTTTAATTTTAAAATTCGGGGAATCTGTTTCGAGCAGAGTATTAATTAGGTTAATTGATGATTAGCATCGAATTGGATTTTTGAATTCTTTATAATGAGGCTGCTTGATGCCTCGGAAAAGCTCGAAGTGATAGTTTTCTGTATAGAAAAAACTAAATAATGTGCACATAAAATATTCAACCTCATTAATAAGATGAAGAGTTTGTTTTTGTCTGACAAACTACCTATCCGATTGAATAATTCTTTTTGTAATAGATAGCCACATTCAACGGGAAGGTTATAAGCTATTTTAAATCCCGAATCTCCTACAGGAACGGGCACAATGCGGGTAAAACAGCGGGGCGTTGCTTGTCAAAATATAAATTAAATAAATGAATATCACGCTCCATGTCAATACCATTTAGATAATACCAATACAAATGTAAAATTTACTCCTTATCCTGACACGAGCGCACCCCTCGGCAAGAGTTAGTAGTCCTATAAAATGATAACATAAAGCACATAACGAACCTTATTCCAAGCTTCGGATAAGATAACTTGACGAAAGCTCCCGGTTGTGCTTTTATATACCGTCGTCATACTAATTTTTGCATGTTTGACAATATTTTAAATAATATAAGCTGTATTATTAATGTTTACTGTGGTTTATGTGAAACGAAAATCGGGGAAAAATGTTATTGACTTTTATGTTATATACTTATGCCGGTGGCCTAAAAACTCTGACTCCAGTATTGAACTGCTCGAACTTACTTACCTGTCTGGCGTGCCGCCGTTTTACTCGTGTTGTCCCCGTTACCGTGGGATTTCAGCTTATAACCTTCGAGTTGAAAATGCTATTATAAAAAGAATTATCCAAATCGTAGTTGTAGTTTTTAAATGCAAACTATAAACACAATAAAACAAATAACAACAAAAACAAACTTCAGCTTTCTAACATTAGGATAGATCTGACTGTTGAATATTTCCTTTTTCTGACAGGACTTGACACTGGCAAATAAAAAACTCCCCGAAATAGATAAAATATTGAATATGATATGATATTCATCGAGCCAGATTCACCGACGGAAAAAGGTAAGTTCATGTAATATTATCCATCTTAGAATAAAGTGATCTTTTCTCATAAATAAACTATTTCCCTATAAATTATTGAATGCTATTAAGTAATATGGGGAAAGAAAAATGAAATCAGAAATAAATATCAAAATACAATGAAGACATGGCGACGGAAATAGCGCGGCTAAATAATAGTCAGCTGACACAGACGTTGAGCGAAGGACACACGAGCGGTTAATCACTAATTAGTCGAAACGCTATAATAGCGATTTAGTCAATGTTATAGCGACGTAGTCACTATATTGTAGCACTCGTGCCGTTCTTTGATTGAACTCTCTATTGATAATATAAATCTAATTAAGTTAGCTTTGGTCTACGGTTTTACTTGCTTACTTGATGTTTATTCTGCTTTTCGGGGCTGAGACAAAGCGAACAATTGAATGTTATGAAAATTGGTATTGATAAAATTGAGTTGTAAATAGAGTAACTGATATGATTATGGACATTGTTTAATATAAATAAAATGAAGGCAGTAAGACAAAATATTTGAAAAATAGCAAAGACGCGTGAAAGTTACCTATTTCGTAAGCGTCTTCTAGATGTTATAAGGTTGACGTCAGTTGGTCTATCAACTTGAGGACTAGGGTTAGGCATTGCCAAGGTCGGGAAAAGTGTCAAGGATTATAGATGGTAAAATTAAGCTTATATCAAAAATAATAGTTTATTTTTAAAGGACAATGCATTATTAACATCCTGTGTTATACTTAAGTTTAAGTTATTTGATAGCCTGTAGATGTTAGTATAGCACTTGCTAGCAGTTTGACAAAGCACTGTTACCTCATAGCGATTGTTAAGCAACGTGGAGGTCGACCACTACTGTGATGGGTTGCCGATATTGACATTCTATCTGAGCACTATCGTGCGGCGAGCATGTTCAATGGTCGGTTTCGGTTGTCTCAATTGGCTTTGTCGGAGCCTTAAGACGGTTTAGAAACTCCGACACCAGGGTTACATACTGACCTATTCAAATTTACTAAGTTGTCGGCTGTCGGACCCGAATTTTGACCGAACATCCCCGTGGCCGAATATTTCAGTACATCAACGGCAGAATTGAGTATTTGAATGTTTTTTTTTAATTCTTCCTTTTTTATTTTATTAACTTATCTTGTTATCACGTGTAAGAAACTAAAATCCGTTTTTTTATATCGTTATTATTTCGAGAGTTACAGGCGGTCAAAGTTGCTGATTAGACAGAGACAGCACTACTACTAGTGTGACGTCACAATGTTAGAGCGCCATAGACGTCGCATACAAAAAATCGTTTTGCAAGAAAGGGACAGCATCAGACAGGAGAGAATATTTCAGAGTTTATAATTTATTTATTTTTTAAACGATTTTGATTCTGATTTCAGTTTTGATCATAATTTTAGTCGTGATAACAAGATAAGTTAATAGGAAGAATAAAAAAAATATTCAAATACTCAATTGCCGAAATATTTATTTCCTTGTTTTCACCGACTATCTTATCGAGCCAGCATACAATTACAGTAAAATATCTTGAAGTACCCTTTATGATAAACAAACAATAAAACATTTACGGTCTTATTATTATTCATTACTCAAATGAATATAACCGTTAATGTTAGTACCAACATGATGGTGGTCATAAAGTTGCATTACATCCGCCAATAACTTCACTTTGACGAGTTCAAACAAGGTGGGCAGTTATTTATGGGACATGTGCTTAATAGCGATTATTATTTTGTATGATTAATTATCACATTCAATCTGGTGAAGGGAATATTACTAATGTAATATGGGACTGTTACTATACAAGTATTGTTTCAATTGAAGTTAAGATTCCATAATCACACTTTATAGTCTGCATCTGCCTTCTTTTCATAAATGTATTTACTTTCTTTACAAATTATTTTTTTATACAAGAAAATTCTTTATTCAACACAATACATTTCAACAATGTCTTGCATGTTTATAGCAATATGTGAAAAAATACAATACACATAATACAGCTAATAAAAAACAGCAATAGTCCATTACTTTTTTATTATTAAATTGTCTATAATATACCCAAACGTTGATTCACTAAACAATCTTTCAAACGAGTAAAACAACACGTTAAAAGTCAAGGACTGAGATAAGGCCAAGAACACACACGAACCGTAAAATAAACTAAGTAATCTAATCCAATATACTTTTATTCAGCAGTTGACTTTGAGGCGAGTGCTTAGGCGATAAGATCTGTCGGCAAACATCGCGCGTCTGCCCCTAGCTTAACAGTTGGAAACATGCCAAATTGACGAAACTGGTTTATTTACTTACGTTATAGGATGTTTTGAAAAACGTACACTTTGATACGTTTGGGTAGCACGGAAATTGAAGTTACGTGGTTTGATAAAGGTATCATTTTAATTAGTTCCCATTATTAATTCGCCTCTGTGGTCTAGTGGCATGTGCACTAGCCTGCCAAGACTGAGGTTCTGGGTTCAATTCCCGGGTCAAGCTAAAACACGTTTCCTACTTTTCAAACATGGCTCGAGTTTGAGTTCACCAACCCGCGCGCCCTAATGGAAACGGTGATTATGCCTAACCCTCCTCACTGTACTAATATCTTCAGCGACATTACAGGCTAAAACTGTATTTTACAATATTTATTATCCACTAATTATACTTATGGTATGTCGAGGTAATTCCATCTGAGCGCAAAAACTACTGAACAGATTGAGATGAAAGTTGAAAGTAATATTGACTACATCTTAGAATATAAGACATGGGATACCTTATATTCCATAATTCCCGCGGAAAAGGGTACAACGCGGGTAAAACCGCGGGGCCCGGCTAGTATAAACGAGATATATATTAGGTTACAGCATGGCGGCGCGTTTGCCTAAAAATCGTAGCCAAACCACTGAACTGATTGCGATGGTAGTTATTTGAAATTAAGTTTTAGACGATTACAAATAGCTTGGTTTTATCCCGAAATATCCTTGAAAAAAGGTTGAATGTGGGAGAATACGCGTAGGCGGCTTGTATATCAGCGAAGGTTACTACACAAATCATTCATTTATAGTTCAAAACGTCAAAGATTTGCAGAATACAAAAAATAACAATCACAATAATATTTTAAAGGCGACTTCTATTAATAGAACAGCCCACCTTTCTTGAGTCAGTTAAAATGGACTTTTTTGAAAACATATATTTTTAATTATTGGAAGAATTTTAGAGACAGAATACAACAAAAAGTAGTAATTTTTTTTTTGTATCGTTAGGATTCAGCGTGCTTATTACTACAAGCAAACGAGCGAGCACAGACTATAGAATCACCACGCCCCTGGCGCGGCGGTGATTCTATGCTCTGTGCGAGCGAGCGAGTCCTTTGATGACGTTTGCCACTTATTGCACTTACTTGTAAACTTGCTAAATCTCAAAAACGCCATACACAAGTAAGCAACCTCCTTATTATTTCTAAGACGATTGTCAACAAACACCACTCAATCAGAACCCATACCATAGAATACCTTCCAGTTACTATCACCACACGGATAGAAACAAAAGAATACGTAATCTATACTTCTATACTTAATAATATAATAATAATAATAATAATATCGTCTCCGGCGAGCCTTCCCCGGCCGGAGTGGACCCCAAGGGGGCCCGCAGGACTCTCGGCTCTGGCTTGCCTTCGCCGGCCGGCCAGAGGGGGGTCGTTAGAGGCACAGTCGATGTCGGCTGTGTGATCCGGGGGTGGACGTGTTAAAGGGCATAACGCCGCGAGTAACGTTTAGAGAAAGCGCAGCACACCTCTCTACACCCCCGAGTCGCCCGCACCGATGTTGCCCCCTTGCCGTCTCTACGTCGGCTGTTTCGGGGGGCCCATCCAGCGGGCGGCGAGCCACGGCCTGCCGCCAATAACTTGTTTTCCACTAGTTATGGCAGGTGCCGATTCCTTTGCAATAACCCAATTCTAGTCCATCCAATCTTCATTCCCATAGCCCATTTTTATTTCTATCATATCTTGCAATAGTCCCTACTTCTGCAGGTACACATTCCCGGACATGTTGTACTGATGTGGTCGGGAGTGTGTCCCTGCAGTTGTAATCCATTACATTAAACATCTCCAAAGGGCCTCTACGAGTTGGATCTGTATCCCCTCGCATGCCTCTCAAAAAGACCGGGCTTGTCCCGTGACTCCAAGGAGAAACACTATAATAATAATATAATAATATAATATTATAAAGAGGAAAGGTTTGATTTTTTGTTTGTTTGTTTCGAATAGGCTTTGAAACTACTGCACCGAATTAAAAAATTCTTTCACCATTCGAAAGCTACACTATCCCTGAGTGACATAGGCTATATTTAGTTTAAAAAAAAATTTTATTATAGTTTTGTGACAATAAGCGATTTTTTATATTAAAAAAAGACGTGTGGCACTCGGGGACTGCCGCGGTGAAGCTATTGCATAGCATTTTGTATCAACTTATGCAATTATACTATATATATATTTTTTTAAATTATTTTATTCATGCAGTATTGCTTATTGTGGGTTCACCCCTCCCGCCTCCTCTCTCTCTCTCCCCTCCCGCCTTCTCTCTCTCTCTCACCCATCTCTCTCACCCCTCTCTCTCACCCCTCTCTCTCACCCCTCTCTCTCACCTCTCACTCTCACCCCTCTCTCACCCCCCTCTCTCATCCCTCTCTCTCATCCCTCTCTCTCACCCCCCTCTATCAGCCCTCTCTCCCACCCCTCTCTCTCACCCCTCTCTCTCATCCCTATCTCTCACCCCTCTCTCTCACCTCTCTCTCTCACCTCTCACTCTCACCCCTCTCTCACCCCCCTCTCTCACCCCTCTCTCACCCCCCTCTCTCACCCCTCTCTCTCATCCCTCTCTCTCATCCCTCTCTCTCATCCCTCTCTCTCATCCCTCTCTCTCACCCCCCTCTATCACCCCTCTCTCTCACCCTCTCTCACTCACCCCCCTCTCTCACCCCTCTCTCTAACCCTCTCTCTCACCCCTCTCTCTCACCCCCCTCTCTCACCCCCCTGTCTCACCCTATCTCTCACCCCTCTCTCTCACCCCCCTCTCTCACCCCCCTCTCTCACCCCTCTCTCTTTCCCCTCTCTCTCACACCTCTCTCTCACACCTCTCTCTCACCCCTCTCTCTCACCCCTCTCTCTCACCCCTCTCTCTCACACCTATCTCTCACCCCTCTCTCCCACCCCTCTCTCTCACCCCTCTCTCTCACCCCTCTCTCTCACACCCCTCTCTCCCTCCCCTCTCTCTCACCCCTCCATCTCACCCCTCTCTCTCACCCCTCTCTCACCCCTCTTTCTCACCCCTCTCTCCCACCCCTATCTCTCACCCCTCTCTCCCACCCCTCTCTCTCACCCCTCTCTCCCACCCCTATCTCTCACCCCTCTCTCTCACCCCTCTCTCTCACCCCTCTCACTCACACCCCTCTCTCACCCCCCGTCTCATCTCTCTCTCTCACCCCCAATGCACAATCGCACACAACGCCGTGTCGAAGACTGCCGAACTAAAACGACGTTAGACGATGCACGGCCTTCAAGCCACACCTCCTTGCCCGTCGGAGTGGGGAGCGTGAGGTTTTTTCGTTACGGAATTTCTGGATTCGGTCCCCGCGCTCAAGGCCCGCGATAGAAGCTATGCAATAGCCAACTCGCCAGCTCGCCAGCTCGCCAATCAATGAAAAAAGTACAAAAAAAATGAATTATATCTAAAGGTGCTCCCACACTGCTGTTACAAAATGTTTATAAACATTTTTGAACACTAAAACATTTACTAACAAATGTTGTCAATTCTTACATTTTGTTAGGAACTGTTATATGTTATAAGTGCTCCTACACTGATGGAAAGTGTTTACTAACATTTTATAACATTTTGAATCTGGCATTGGCTCGCAGTTTGGTTTTGCGTTCTGAGGCGTCTACACGAAAATGGAAGAAGATTTGCTAATTGGGATAGCTTTCATTTTTTGTTTAAAAAAAAAGAAAAAGCGCTCTTATTGGATGCGCCGAACGCTTAAAGCTAGAGAAAAACTCACCGACTCACCGCATACCCCGCCGTCACCCGTATAAAATGTTTACAAACAAAATTTTGTTCAAAAATGTTAATTAACATTTACTAACATGAAAACATTTTTTGACTTTGGTGATTAAATGTTAGCTAACAAATGTTTACTAACGTTACTTAACATTCTATAACAGCAGTGTGGGAGCACCTTAAGAATTAAATTTCCCATTTTGTTTAAATTCGACGCGAAAAATTGAGAATGTGTGTTTCATGTTTAGTACCCGTGCGAAGCCGGGACGGGCCGCTATATAAAATAAAGTCGTCTCTGTTTCGTGTCTGTTTGTCTGTTTGTCTGTATGCTTAAATCTTTAAAATTACGCAACGGATTTTGATGTGGTTTTTTGTAATAGGTAGAGTGATACAAGAGGAAGGTTTTTATGTAAAAAAAATCCCGAAATTCCCACGGGAACGGGCACAACGCGGGTATATGTAACCCAAGGTATGAAAAACATGCCTAAAAAAATTGGTTATTGGCGTGCGCTACTAAATCTATTGATGATACACAAAAACAATGTTCTACACAATCAAAGTACATAATATCATTGCAAACAAATAAGTTCGCGAGGGCATATGTCTAACTATTATAGTTAAGCCACAATAACCGTTTTTAGTTAAAATTAATTAGTTAAAAAAGGAGTGTAATTTTAAGTTGATGATATTCATATAATGATATGAATCTACATCAAAATAAATGACTCTACAATCAAGGTTAATTATGTTTCTTTGTATACCTTTTTAAATTATTAAAATCGGACAGTTAGTTTCAGAGTTATGATGAGAAATATCACTACATAGTATAAAATAAAGTCGTCTCTGTTTGTCTGTTTGTCTGTATGCTTAAATCTTTAAAATTACGCAACGGATTTTGATGTGGTTTTTTGTAATAGGTAGAGTGATTCAAGAGGAAGGTTTTTATGTAAAAAAAATCCCGAAATTCCCACGGGAACGGGCACAACGCGGGTAAAACCGCGGGGCGCTGCTTACAAAATAATAATGCTCAATGGCGGGTCTCTTATGGCTACTTACTGTTTCGTGCGGTCAAAGCGCGCGGGGATATACCTATCTACCTACGAACTACGAACGACGAAGACGCGCTATGTAGGTATTATCCCGAAATCTTGATTGTGTATACATATATACTCGCGCGAGACATGTAATATTTTAGCCCCAATTTCCCACTTTAAATTTTGATTGTGTATATTCCTGCGGGAGACACGCAATGTTTTATCCCGATTTTCCTACGTGAAATCTTGATTACCCGAAGCGAAGCGAGGGCGGGTCGCTAGTATGTAATAAGAAATGTATGAGGTTGTCGCCGAGTCATTAACGTACCACCAGATTCCCCATTTCAAACGCCACTGATTGAATCGACTGCTTTTAGGGATTGGCTTTTTCGAGACAGATTTTGAGACTGATCTTGAAAAATACTTTTATTCTTGTTACTGAAACCGTTTCACATAAAATAATACATTTTACTTGTTACTTCATGCCGTACTCAGGGACGTCAATTAAATCAATAATTAACTTATAAACGTAATATCTCATTCAATACAGGTCACATACTTACTTACAAACCTCTCCTAAGGAATAAGTGTGTAACTTTGGGGTTTAATGTATCTATTAATATCTTCCAAGCGTTCTTTCAAAGATCTTTACTCTAGTGAAGTAACTCTAAATCGCCCGTTTGACAGATGTTGTCTTATTAAACAAATGAAAGTCAAACAAGTAATTTGTACCAATATTAGACTTGAGTGAGAATTCGGAGTTGTCAGGGGTCAGTTATCAAATCGTTGGAATTCCCATTTGATGTTTAAATAAGAATCTAACTAATTTAAAGTGGGTAATTAAAAACAAGACATACTAAAACTCGTTAAACTAAAAATATAAAGCCAATTTGACGGAAAATTTGCTATGAAGTTAGTGCGAGTTTAACGCGATTATAATTTGAAAAGTTTGCAATAAAGGAGAACAGAAACTTTTTTATTATATAATAACTAAATAAATACTTTTTTATTGTATAAGTTAGTGGCTATCCAAATTAAAATAAGCATATCATTTTAATATATTTGTTATGTGTAATATGTTAACGCACGTATTAAACCATCAAAATTTCAATATTATATTAGGCCTCTCTCTAGGCAGTTTAAAGCCCTCCAGCACAACAGTTGGCCACCAATTCAATCTCGCTAGTGGTCCTGATCAGTCTCGATTATTCAAGACTCTTCAACTCGACCCCATCCCTAACTTCCTTGAGGGAGACGACACTAATTTGATTCACCTGAAACTATTGGAATGAAAAGACGCGAACGTTTAAATTTTAAATTGCAAAATTGTAGTTTCAATTTATTCCTTTGTATTTGTTTCGCTTCGATCCAACATCTAATTGTTTTAATAATAAACTGTCCTGGTATCTATTGAAGCTGCCGGTCTTTGCTTTGTTTGGATTATTCGAGATGTATAAAGTTCCTCCAGAAACTTTGGAATTTTTTTTTTTTAATATCCTTTGTCGTGAATTACTCTGTATATTACTAAAAGTCCTATGTACTTAACTTATGTTAATACTTACAAGCTTTAACTTAAGTAAGAGGCGTAATGTACCATTCAGTAACATACATAATTTTGAACTTTTCTTTGAAATATTCAAACCCGTTATATAAGTCACTAGCTGTACCCCCCGATTTCAACCGCAGCACATGCGCTCCCGTGGGAATTTTGGGATTTTATTACTTATTATCCCATTTCCGACCAAGTTAAATAAAATAAAATGAATTATTGAAATCGGTTCAGCCGTTCTCGAGTTATAAATGGTGTAACTAACACGACTTTCTTTTATATACTCGTATATATAGATTTGTTTACGGGAAAAATCGTATTTTAATTTATTTTAAAATATTTAAGTACGCAATTTATAATCTAAAATAAAAAAGTAAGTACATGAATATAAATAGTAATATTATCAAACAGAACTCCGTTTTAATAAAACATTTTATTCTCGGAATATACTCTGGTTGTCGGATTCAAAGTGAATCCGATTCAATTTGGTATCAGCATGCGTTGCGGTGATAACGGCTTTAGCAGACAATTGATTTTAAGTTTCCCGCACACTTGCGACAATCTTAATAATATTACGGCAGCTTATATTTTATATGCTTAAGTAACTTTGTCTCTGTAATAGTGTAGGGATACCGTCCTTGGGCCACGCAAAGCTTTATATAAGAGTTTTATCATTGTTAAGTCTGGTTTCTTAAGCGCAAAACACACATAGTGCGGTTGCGGATCGCATGATATTGTATTCCTTGTATTTGTATGAAAGGTGTCACATTCGCCCGCAATAGGCCCGTTGCACCCGCACTACATTATGTATGTCTAGCGCTTAAGGTTTAATTTTAACTCTGTCGGCTGCTGGGCACTAACATCTTGTGCTTTCAATAACGCATTTTAAACGAAACACCAACGCCTACAACGAGAAATATTCAGACATATTTAAACATAAAATGTTGCCATAGTTTATTTGATATTTATAAGGGTTTGTTTTGACTGGAATTATTGTTTGATGAGAACATTTTGAAGTCTAGTCTTTAGATCAGGGAGTACTGAAGTGTATTTTGATGAAAACATAGCCAAACTGTAATAACAATTATGTCTAGAATGAACTCTGAATAATATTTTTTTCTGGACTATACGGGAAAATTATGAAAATTATATTTCTGTCTCTTCTTTAAAACCAAATAATATTATAACGTACTTATCTATTATTATAATATATAAATACAAAACCGCTCAGTCTGCGCGGAGCCTTAACTTTCGCATTGAATATTGCAGTCACGGCCACCGTCTTCCATTTAAACATGAAAAAATAATAAAAATATCCTTTCGCGGCTTCAGTAGTGTGAATGAAACTTATATTATGGTTATACAGTTTTAGTTCTTAGTGGAAAAGGTTCAAGCCCATTGTAATATTTTGGTTTCGCAGCCACCGATATTGTTTCAATTTAGATCAGTTACTGAACGTTTGTCATCAAACTATACTATCAGTTGACTGCGGTCAACTAATTAGGTGACAACTACTGTCGCTTGGTGGATACCGACTACCAAATATTTTACACTTTCGTAGTCACCCATCATCCCATTTCACTGTCCATCATATTTTTAAACAATGTTGCATGTTTAATGCTGTAAACTATTCATAGTTTTTTTAAATATTAATTTAGTAATAAAAAAATTATTGTAAAGGGTGTCTAAACTTTTTGATTGAAGTATTGTTACGTTATAGTAAGTAAAGACCTTTATTTAAATATTTTTATTAGACTACTAAGGGTCGATTCGACCAAACTGGTGTAAGTTTTTACTCGAGAGTAAACTACTGCTTATCCTAAGGGTAAGCTGATTTTGCATTCTACCAATCACTAACCCAAGAATAAGGTAACTACACGCGGGTAAAGATTTACACGGCTGATTTCGGCGGTGTAAACAGTTATACTGAGTGTAGCCGTTGTCAGGGGAGTCATTTGTGCACCATCTGTGCTTGTGTAAATAGCAATAATACGACCGCGCAACGATGGAACGTTTAACAAATTTAATCGATGAATCGGACAGCGATGATGAATATTATGTGCCAAGACGTCCAAGGTGGATCAAGGAAAGAACCAATTATTTTAATGAATATGATGACCATGATTTTGCTGTAAGATTTCGTTTATCCAAGGAAGCCACCTTGTGCTTGTTAGCTAAACTTGAACGTTCGTTGGAATACTCATCAAACCGGTAGGTACCTGAATACTTGAAATAACTGTGCTGCTATATAACTTAGCCTTTAATGTACCTACACATGTGTGAATTATTTTTTTATTATCTTACAGGAATTTCCCCATATCACCAATAAACCAACTGTTAGCTACATTAAGATTTTATGCAACAAATTCTACACAGATGAGTGTTGCTGATTATTTGGGTATGAGTATTCCCACTGCAAACAAAGTAATTCACCAGGTAACCGCTGCAATAGCTACACTGCATAAAGACGCAGTCGGTTTTTTTATTTTCGATAATATTGTAGTGTTTTTGAGTGGAAACTAAATCCAGCACGGGTAGCATGAACACTGGTAGACATATATCTCTATAGGGTTAAAACTTTTGTCTTGTCTACGGGTTATGGCGCGGTTGCGAGCACATAATGACAGGAAGTGAAAATCTCTACTGTATACAAAACTTTCGCTACGGAAGACATAGAAATATTGCCCTTTACAAATATATTATATTTTTAACATGGTCACACATGATTACCGATAAATTTGTTGAAGCACAACACCGTCACAACACTATTTCATTCATTCGCCATTCATTCATTTCAGTGCGTTTTTGTCCGTGGTTATTGTTTCTTGTTTTCGTTTTTGTTACAAAAATATTGTATTTTGTAAGTATAAAAGTGGTTTTTGTATGCACCTTGGAGGGTAGCCTACATATTTGTATACTTTGAAATGTCAAAGTCAAATTAGTCTCTGACGTAGACATAATATGGTCGTCATGCTCAAGGGCGTAGACATTTGTATACAAATGACGTACGAGACAAGACAAATCTATGTCGCGGTAGCTACTGTAGACAAAATCGCGATGACGTCAAACTTGCGCCATAGATGGTAGACATATTTGTATGTCTACTTGTCATGCTACCCGTGCAGGAGTAATGTTTTTTCTGATGTAAGCCAATTGGGGCTACGTTTGCGTTTTTCTACTTTTTCGTCAAACATTTTTAAACAAACACCAAACACGGCAGGCCGAAATTTTCGCCGCGAAAATAAATAAATAGGTAGGGTAGGTAACCACGGAAATGTCGCAACAAGCTGTCAACATTGACATCACAGATTGACATTTCACTATATTATCCTACAAAATTAAAATGATGTGGCACTATAAGTAACTATATTACAATCAGTAGCACATGAATTTCGGTCGGCTTGTACATTCGTTCGTTAGTGGTTCATCAATCATTTCACACTACAGAGTAACAATATCGAGTATATGGTATTCCTAGAATAAGTTGGAAAAACGCAATCGGGATACCCTAGTGTAAAATTCAAGGAGTAAAATTATTTCCGGATTAGTTACTCTCGTGTAACAATGTGTTTGGTCGAATCCACCCTAAATTGAATAGTTTATTGAAAATTGTTACTTCACAAACATTCTTATTGAATAACTTAAATCGACTGAGTATGATTTGAATATAAATTATTGAGTGGACCGGCTCGCTTGTCATCGAATACTATTCAATGAGTGAGTTTGAGTTTATTCTTTAAAAACTTAAATATCGGTCTAATCTACAAAAATAAATTTAATATTTTTTGGTAATACATTCTTTCATTATTTATTTATTTATACAAATGTCTGTCTCGGTTGGCGGTAAACTCCAACATCAGGGTTGGCCACTAACCTCCTGCAACTTACTTTCGTTGCTTTCATAATATTCAGTTAATATGACATTCGGTGAGTGACGGCAGCTATCACCTAATTAGGTGACCGCAGTCGCTTGACGGTCTAGCGAGAATACGAAGTAGGTATAATAATAGAAGTTTGACTTTGAAAGTGTTCAAAGTGTGCTCAACAATTTCATATAGATTATATGTATCGTTCGTTGTTGATATGATATACTCGTGTATATAACTCATAGGTCAGAGGTATAAATACTGCTTGTATAATGGAATAATCCCCTAATATCATGGTGTATGTTTGTCTGGCGGCCGGCCAAAGACTTCGATACTGATCCTAATGGCTGAACTTACTTACTGTTATTGGTTTCCCCCTCCCCTTCCCTATCTCCCCACCCCCCCCTCTTTATGAATTTTAAACGATGCTGTTTGAAAATTGTGCTCGTTTGAAAATGAAGAAATTGAAGTTTTTCTCTATTCATCATGCTTTGGCTGATTGCAACATCTTCGATGTACTCAGCTATACAACAATTTAGTTACAATTCAGACCATGTCGGAGGCCCCTAGGCGGTCTAAAACCCCGACACCAGGGTTGGCCACTGGCCTACTCGAATCTGCCACAAAAATTCTTCATTGACAGTTAATACGGTACGGTATCAAAGTTTATTTTGTGATTTAGCAGCAATTACCGGAGACACAAAAATGATGATAGACGCGGGCAGCGACTCTATACTAAGACATGGTATGATAAGGCTGAAGAGTTTGATTTTTGTGTTTTGTTTGTCGAACGCAATAATGCACTAATCTCAGAAACTACCAATACGATTTGAATAATTATTTCCACATTCAACCCGGTTTCGGTTATCGGTTATTTCTCATTCCAAAATCACACAAGAACGTGCACAAATCGGGTAAAACCCCGGCCCACTATGTGTGTCTTAGAGTAGGGCCACATCTGCGGAACGTACGGCGCCGAACCTTCCGCTCTATGACACATCAGTCGAAATTACGCCGCGTACTGATGTGTCATAGATAACTTGAAATACACTACGAGCGTATTTAGCGGAAGGTTCGGCGCCGTACGTTCCGCAGATGTGGCCCTACACTTGGGCTTAAGTTACAAATAATAAAATACATTAGTTGGTAATTGTACTTACCTTAGTACGTAGGTTATGTAAGTAAGGGTAGTTTACTGTTAAAAGAACTCCCTCAACCTTCTTTTTATCGAAATGTCTACTCTATATCCCATTGTTTTAGCAAACAATCAGTCCACTTGCCAATACCATCTTCATATAAGTAAGGTCGCAGAAACTACTATTTTACAAACTCAAATATGTATTTTTATATAAAACCGAAGCAATTCATTGTCCTGATATACGGACGGACGGTCTGATCTCAATTTTATTGCTGATTTCAACACATTCAATGAATATCTTAGCAGGTTACGATTGCTGTTCGATTTTAAACTTTATTACTGTGCAGTTAGAGTGGTGGTGAGAGGTGAGGGTCCTCTGGATTGGTTGGCGAAGATTTTGAGAATTTGTGTGTTTTAGAAGGTCTATATATTAGTGAAGGGTGGGTCGAGGGCTTAGGGGCCCGGCGCTCATCACTCTGTGAAATATTCTAGTTATTCTCGGTACTGATAATAACGTTCTCTAATAATTACTAACCTCGTCCCGCGGTTGCACCCGGATTGTACCCGTTCCCGCGGGAATTTCGGGACACAAACTAGTTTATGATTTATTCCAGACTTTAATCTTTAATCTTCTAATCTCTATCTTATCTTTATGTCAATTTAGATCTGTTCAATAGTTTATGCGTGAGAGTAACAAACACACATACATTCTCGTACATCCTGACAAACTGTCTTTTCTAGAATTTCTAGTAATGTTGAGTTGATCGATAGTAATTCATCGTAGGAGCCTACACACTAAATAACCTTTTGACTCTCTCCTATATTATAAAACCATTAAAGGAAGTTAGACAAGGCTTATAACGGAATTTTCAAGACAAAAATGTTATGTCAGTTTAACCAGAAAATTTGACTGACTAAAATGGACTTCAAAAGCTATCTAGCTTGATTAAGCAATTCTCCTAAATGTCAAGCATCATTCATCATAGACGTTACTTGAATAAATGACACATTACAATGTCGACATACGTTGGTACCTGAGATAACCTGCGCATGTTACCTGTGCAGTGTGCATTAAATAATTAACAGACATACATGTCAACCTTTTTAAATTCAAGTTTTTATTTAAGTTTGCAGTATCCTAACAGGGTATGATGCATTTAAATTATGGCAAATAAATTAAATTAAAATAAACAGCACTCTTCTTTTCTCAGATGCTAAAACGCTAACAGCAAATAACTAGATGAAATAGCTTATCATAAAAGCTCAAAGTCCTAAAGCTCGACACTGTCTTAACACGATATCCGAAGCTCGTATACTTGTAAGCTCAAGCAGCGATCGAGCTTAAAGCTTATAAGAGTAATTTACCGCTAAATTGAAATCGCTCAACTTATGATAAGTTCAAGAGAAAGGGGTAGCTTATTAGGTTATTAAGGGAAAGTTTGATTCGTTCGTAAAGCTGCGGATTCGCTTAACGTTGTAAATTGAGCGAGCAATTGATCGTTCGTGCTTGAACATTTGAGCTAGCGAACATGTTCGTTCAGTAATGTTCGTCTGGATACAACTGCTTATTTCTTTATTGTGTTAAACATTAGCATTACGCGAACATTAAAAGAACACTAGATAAAATGTTTGTTGGAATAAGGCTTTGTTCTAGGAGAAGCAAAGTGTTCCGCAGAGCGTGTGTTCGAATCAAATGTACGGTAATCAATGAGAGCGTTTATGTAGACGCATGATCGAGCGTGTTTTGTTTTCAGTGTTTTTTGTCGAACAATGCACCGCTATACGCCCCGCGCATCGCTCTTCGTCTCTCTGAGCGAGGCCTAAGAACGCAGCTTAATCTTATCGAGACTTAGAAATTGGTTTGGAAAGTGTTTATACTGGTTTCTTAGGCGAACACTGCTCATTTTGAATTGAAACAGTCTTCTGTGACCACGGTTTCTGTACATGAAAATGTCAGAAAAATCTATTTAACTAATATAATAAAGCTAAAGAGTTTTGTTTGTTTGTCTGCGCGCTCTTATCTCAGAAAATACCTATTTTATTTAAATAATTATTATGTCATGGATGGCCACATTCAGCGGAAAAGTTATAGACTTTTCATTCCGAAATTTCCACGGAAACGGACACAACGCAGGAAGAATCGCGGGATGCTGATAGTGAGAAATAAACAGAAAACTTATTATTTATCCAAACGGGAACTTATGTAGGAGGTTGCTGTTGAGTGTTCCGCACAGTGCGGGGAGAGACGCTGTCGCTGTCGCTTCACCCACCTCCTGGTGAAGGACACCGAACGTGACCGAAACGTGTTGAGGAACACTCAACAGCAACCTCCGTCGTACGTAAGTTCAAATTTGAGCAAATAATAATTACATTAACGTACGTTTCAATTAATATTAAAACAGAAAGCTGTTATTTTGATGTACGAGTGTCAAATAGACACTTCAATTCCACTGTGGGCTAACAATAATAACTCCTAAATTGAGCTAATTATTATAATTGTATTTTATTTCAAACTGCTAACAAATTCCATTTAATTTCGAAGCCCAATTAAAACCCAGAATTAAACAAACACTATTAATAATTGGTGTTTACATCATTATTGAAACTAAACATTAATTATATTGCATTGTTTACTTTAGCAAGGTATACCACAATGTGCAGAGATGTGTGTAGTTTAGATATAACTAATATATAGTACTAGCAGCGCCCCGCGGTTTCACCCGCATTGTACCCATTCCCGCAGGAATTTCGTGATAAAAAGTAGCCTATGTCCTTTCTCAGACTCTGGACTAGCTGTGTACCAAATTACATTCAAATCGGTTCATTTGTTTTGACGTGAAAGCGTCACAGACAGACAAACAGAGTTACTTTCGCATTTATAATATTAGTTAGGATTAGTGGCAGCAGTAACCCACGGTAATAGCGGTGTGCAAGTTCCTGTTAAAAAAATGGGATAAAAACGCGCATGTTTCTCTGTCTGTCTCTCTCTGGCATGCGCATGTTTCTCTGTCTGTCTCTCTCTGGCGTGCGCATGTTTCTCTGTCTGTCTCTCTCCGACGTAAAAAGTGTCGTTACCTTTTTTTTCCGTCTAGCCCCCTTTCGCAACGCGCGATAAGGAACTTCGTTCCAATAACCTATTAACGTTCTCTTGAATATGTCCGTCCAACACAGATATTCGAATCAGATTATTAGTTCCTGAGATCTGCCTGTTCGAACAAAAAACTTCCTCTAGAGCTTTATTATTTAGTAAAGACACTTTATTTTAATTACAATTATAATATTTTGGTTACTTCACAACACCACTGGCTTACGCGGTTCTTGTTAAAAGTCCGACAGTCAGCAGGTCACTGACTGCTCTTGGAATCGTATTCTTAAAGATTCATAGAAACCACAAGTGTACCCTGCAGGCTACTGTACGTCCTAGATTTGTACCTAAATACTTAAATACGGCCAGTTTTATTTTACCTGAGACAGGCAAACCCATATTGTGTGTGTAAAAGGGCGGGCTAAATAGCTAGTCAGAAGTGGATACGTTATCAGATATGTTATCACCTTGAACCGCTCTAATAGTAACTAACTGGAGTAACGAAACGAACTCGGATTCCGTTCCGACTGGCTTCGTTCCAACCAGGAGACCTCTCCACGGCTTATCCACCAGAAATAACGATCACTCCAACTCTTCAAAAATATACAAAAAGACACCCAATTCCCAACCTTACCTCTCCAAAAATAAGCACTTCCAAAGAAACGTCAAATTGAAACCTAATTGTCATGAAAATAAGAGCTATGTTCGCGGGTATAATGGCCGTGTTTACCGGCCAATTGGTTTCTGGTATTGTGGACACTAATGGGCTATAAATAAGAGTGGTATTCAATTGATAGCGGTTATTGAATCGAGATGTCGCCGGAATTGTGGAATATTGTTTGGTTGATTTTATGTCTTGAGAGCTGGCGCCGACTGCGATGAGACTTTACAGGAATTTGAGACAAATTGAGAGGTGTTTTTGTGACACTTTCATACTAATATTATAAAGAGGTAAAAGTTACAAGTTTTTTTGTTTGGGCGTTTGAGCTAATCTCGGGATCAGTTCGATTTGAATAATTTTAATTCTTTTTGTAATAAATAGCCACATTCAAAGGGAAGGTTATAGGCTATTTTTCATCCCGAAAATCCCACGGGTGCGGGCACACCGCGGGTAAAACCGCGGGGCGCTGCTACTATCGTATATATATAATATATCATATATAATAAATAAATAAATATGAATGATACAAAGTACGAGTATGTTCGAGCAGGTTAGCCAACGCTAGCGTCGGACCACTTGAAGGCTTCCGACATGGGTTAGCGATTGAAACCGCCGAGACTGACCTCTTAACGTGCCCTCCGATTAGTTCAGATAGAAATGCTTCTTCAAGTAGCAATAGAACTTCGAAATCACAATGAGTTGACATCGTGTGAGTAGAGAGTGAGTGCCAGTATGTGTGGTATGATACATATCGTGATAAAATGTTGTATACCTTTCAATGGATCTAGAAACTTCTACAGGATTTCAAAAGCAGAAGAGTCCAAAAAACGCTTGATTATTTTTTTTAAACTTATGAAGTATTACGAGCGAGTAGGATTGAGTTATATAATAGAGTTTAAAGTAAAAAGTTAAGTACGAGTATTAGCTCGTAATGTCTTAAAAGACATAAATAATTAAGTATCTAATGTATTCCTCGTGATATTTCCTACGGAATTTCACTATGTCTTTGTTTTTTTTAAGCCTAAGCCTCTTGTGAGCAATAAGTTTACCTAAAGTTGGAAAAAGAACAACCTGGAAGGAAGTTATTTATATGAATATCTATTCTAATTAATAAATTATGTTTGTCTTACATTTAATCGTGCTGTGCTAATTTAAGTGGGTAGATCCAAAATGAAAACACAACATATCGGTAACTAATGAATTTATTTACATATTCACATATAATAATTAAATCTGCAACATTTAAATAATATACATACAATTATAATCTTAACTACTTATACAAATATCCAACTAATTATAATGTAGGGTCTATCACAACATTCAGTTTCTTTACTTAATACCCCATTTCTACCCCAAATATATCTGTCCTTCACGTTAATAGCGAGAAAGAAAGAGAAAACAAATACTCTTTCAAACATCTGACAGACATTTCCGTATTCCATCTTAAACATCATTATTTATAAATGTCAATTTTAAATATGGAACGTCATTATGTCACAAATGTCATTGTTAATACAAAAGTCATCCATTATAAAACCTATTCGATTTTTAAATATTTATTAGGAATAGTGCCCAAGTACGAAGCCTTGACTCTTTCACTCTCTTACAATAAATTGACATTAGACAAGGACAGGAATACCTCGGCTAGTTGCGGCTAGTAAGTTAATTGGGACTTGAGTGATCATAACAAATACGTTAACGTAAGGGAGATCAATGATAGAAGTAAGCTGCTTAGTTGACAAGTACCTGCAACAAGAAACGCCATTATTATTATAAAAATAAGATGTAACAATCATTATTAGCTATTAAGTTGATATTTTTTATTATCTTTTATTGTTATAAGTACAGTGTAATAGGAAAATATCATGTTATGATTACTTGTTATACTAATTATCTATACATAATATAAAACAAAGTTATCTAAAAAAGTTAATATTAATATTAAAAAGTTATAATTAAACTAAAGCTATCTATCTGTATGTAATTGATTGTCTGTATGTTTTCACCAACATACAAAGTGATACTGAAGGAAGGTTTATACTTTCTTGACTAAATTCTCACAGAAACGGGTACAACGCGGGTAAAACCGCGGGGCACTGCTAGTTTATATATAAACATTTTGTTGTCGCGTCAAGGCGCAGCCCCTTGCCCGCATACGGTTCAGTATAATAGGTAATATCGAACTCAGAGACATCAAATACTTCCTTAGTAGAGATTTACTGAGTGATTTCCACATGTAATAAATATTACGTCATAATGTATGAACAATTACTTCAATTAGTTAAGTGTTGATAATAACGTCTCTGAGTGTAGCGGTAAGCGTTGTTTTTAAAAACATTGCTAGTAACTGACTTGCTTGACCTTTTTATAGAGAGTGGATCATAACAGTCCATAGTCACCACCTACCCTTAGAGTCCTCCCCCGTGACGGAGGCGGGGTGCGGTGCGTCCTCCTTGATGTACAGGGGGTCGCTCCTCCGCGAGTAGATGTCGAAGATGGTCGCCACGCAGCTCAGGGAGAACTGCCCCGACGGCGGCGGGACCAGCGTGTACCTGATGATGGACAGCATCAACTGACTGATGAGGTGGAATTAGAACATGGTACAGGACTTTGGGCGGTCGGAATACTCTGACACCAGAGCTGGTCGCTAGTGTTCCCAGATGTTATGTTGTGTTTTTTGGTATGTCACATGACAATGATAGGCCTCGTAGTTCATTAAGAACTAAAACTAATTATTTCAACACATAAATAGTCAGCCATCAATAAAAGAATGTGATCGAAACTACTACTTGTCCACATTGATCGACACCGTCGCTCGATAATCGATCGATTGGCGAGATCGCGTTCAATTTTAAAATCATAATTTTGGAAAATCAGTCTTTTTAAAATTTAAACGGCAAACTAAGTGCCTAGTGAGTAAACAGCATTACGTTTATTCGCCTTTGCCCACTGTCTCCTCCAACCCCCTCACCTGAGCACCTCCTGCTCCTCGCGCTCCGGCTCCCGGGCGAACCCGTAGTGCTCCTGGTAGGCGCGGCTCAGGCTGGCACTCGTGTACGTCAGCCCCATCTTGTAGTGCTCCGCCTCCAGGACCGAGATCTCCAGCTGACTGAACGCGCCGCGCTCCTTGAAGTCTAGCTCGAACGGCTTGGGGGCTATCGTTTCCGCTATCTGATGGGGCAGGATAATAATTTTTTTTAAGTTGTCTTTTTTGTGAGTGGTCTGTTCAAGAAGTATTGTTTTGTGAAAGTGTTGATATATTTATTAATTATTTGTGATACCGTTTTTAAAACACTGTTATACTCGTTATAGCATAAATTGTAGTATTAAGGTGTAGCACTTTGTAGCACTCGCTATATCGTGCTACGAAATGCTTTAGCGCCGTGTACGAGTTACAGAGTTGTAGCGTCGTCGTAGTCTTTGACCGAGTGCGTAGCAAACTGTTGTCGTAGCGTTGCGTTCGTAGCCCGTAGCATCGTAGCAGCGTGGCGTAGTAGTGTTTAAGTACGCGTATTTTATTTATTGCTCGACGTATATTCATAGATAATAGCTTCTTCTTATAAAATATTGATGGATAGATAAAACGACGTAGTCATAAATAACGTAGTACGCAATATAACAGCAGATGAGCTAGTTCTGAGATAAAATGAACACTTTGTCCGTAACAAACTTTATTTACATAGAAAATGAAGGAGTCGAGATTAATTTGCCCTCTAACGAAAAATAAAAGAAGTAAAATATACAGATACTGTAGTTAACAATCTTTTGAAAGTTTCCCTTTGACGTCAGCGTTTGAATAAAAAATGCCCCTTTGAATAAAACAATCGGCCATTGTGGCTGAATATTCAGATAATTATTCAGGATCACCACCTTAATGACGCCACTCGCCAACAAACAAAAAAACAAAACAGGAAATATTAATAAATCCATAGAAATTATATAACATTAATAATATTCAACAAAGAGGGTTGTAATGAAAATTTAGATGAAGCAATTTGAATTTTTATTAAAATTGTTTTTATTCCTAATATTTATTTCTATAGGAATAAATAAAATCGGTGAGTAATGTAATGAAATCTAGATTTATAATTTATGTATCTATTTATGTATCTAGGCTGTTGCAATATTGATTAAATTTCAAATAATGAGACTAGACTAGACAGGCTACCATTATAAGTCTAACATATCACTTGTGCAGGTAATCTAATACCTATACATGCAAATTTTATCGAACACTTCACCTGCTCAGGTGATCCAAACCGATCACTAAAACCAAACTTGAATGTAAAACAAACTACGCTTGTACTAAAATGATATTGCTCATTCTCTTGAAATACCTACAATAAGTAGTATTAACATACTCATACTTTTATTCGCGGAAAACTGTTAATGAAGCAAGTAACCCACTTTGTATTTATTTCACAAAGTTTCTTGTTTTATAATGTTTCTTTAATCTTCCCCTTGAATGTTAAAAAATATTCAAATCCGATTGGCAATTTCTGTGATCAGCGCTTTCAAACAAACAAAAAATAAAAAAACGAACTCTTCATCTTTATGTACCACAACCGATTTACCGGGAAAATATCCGTGTGAGTAACTACCTTAATACTATGTTTTAAATCGCAAAAGTTTATAACACCGACAATAAACTCCAAAAAACAATAAATCAAAGTCTCTTCAAAAACTAAATCAATTAAAAGGTCGGGAAGCGAACCCGCGCCACAATAGTAAGGGAGGCCATTCTGGACGCGCCCTACCCTTCCATCATTTGCAAAAGATATTAAAAAAGTCAGTCGGGGAGAGTTTCACCGTATTTTTTGCGCCCTCGGAAACAATACGACATTATTCATAGATTCCATTCATTAGTGGGAGAGGAGATTTTGCTTATTTTTTTCGGTTATTTTTTATCGACGCTCTGTAGTCTATGGGGAAAATATGGCGGCTGTTCGGAGGAAGATTGTTTGTGTTTTTTTGGGAGTTCAGATAATAGTTTTGGATTGATTGTGTAAGGCTGAGTTTACATTGAACGAGCCTACTAGTTTCGAATAATCATGTTGAATAGAATTTAAAATTCACGTCAAATCGAACTCGGAACCAGTTACGTCACACGTATCACACAATCTTTTTAAACGACTTCAAACACCGAAGGAGGAAGATTCTCAATTCGATCGGCTTTTTTACCTTAAATTTCGCCAACCAGCAGCTTGAATACCTGCGAGTACTACTAACGAGTTTGATAGTATGAATGTAGCTTATAAACTCGCTCAGTCAAAACGTCGCTTTATCTTAAGTATTTTTCCATTAAAATTCCTTTAAATCTTCAAAGCTGAAGATTTATTCATTCCACGTGATTTTAATCTGGAGACTAGTTACTAAAACAATTGAGGTTAATAAGCTAGCTTCTAATATCTTGAAAGGCATCGCTCCAGCCCCTGAGTCCGTTCCCCGGCGGGCGCGGGCCGGACTAAGGACGCCAAGGTAATGCCTGTTCATTATTAATGATTCACACTAATGAAATATAAATTCATTGTTTTTGGAAAGTATTTCCCTTATTTTTTCTCTCGTACTTTTGTGTTAGCAAAGAGTTACTTAGGAAGCTTATTGATTCTGAGGTGTTTAATAATTTAATGGGCACTTTATTTTTATTTTTAATGGAAGGTAAAAACAACCTAAAAATTGAAGAGAAGAGAAATATTTTCACTTGTTATAGTTATTATATACTAGCTGCGCCCCGCGGCTTTACCCGCGTTGTTTCTGTTCCCGTAGGAATTTTGGGATGAAAAATAGCCTATAACCATCGCGTTGAATGTTGCTATCCATTTCAAAAAGAATTATTCAAATCGGATTGATAGTTAAGCGTTCAAACAAACAAACTCTTCAGCTTTATTGTAATAATATAGATGTTTATCACCTGTTCTAATATACTAATATTCTCTACACTTGGTTAACATGAGTTTGAACATGACACGGGGATTGAACCTGGTACTTTTACTTACTTACTACCAAATCATCGGAAAACAAAAGAATCACATTTCAAGTTGAATTCCACCTTTACTTTTCAAATAGCATCATCAGAAAAAACAACAGTCGTAACATTCATAACTAATGTATTCTAATGGCTGAAACTGCAAAGAGTCGTAAACTGAAATATTAAACATTCAGGAGATTTTATCGCCATCTTTAATCGGCGCGACCGATACTCGAGATTCCGAACGTCTCGAGTTTACACGAGTTTCGGTTCCGACCCATTACCGCTCATTTTATTATTTATTTTATAAAACCACTGCTCTTGTTTTGGTTTCTAACTTTATGGTTATTTGATCAGTTGGTTTCGGGTTATTTAAGTTAATTGGTGAAGTGAACTGTAATAATGAAGCAACCTAGTAATATGTTGTTTGACGAGTTCATTTCAGTCGGTTGGAGTCACTTGAGCGTTGTACTACTACTACAAATACACAGTTATATATATTTGACACCCAGACGTCGTCACCAACAACTATTGTTGAGTCCAGGCGGGCATCGAACCCTCATATGCCACGGTGCCAATGGGCTTGTCGATCGCTTAAGTAAAAACGCGTGGCATCATACTCTGAGGCCCTTACAACACAGCATACTAACTTTATGGTCGTCGAGTATCCAAGTGATGTTGGGCGCGGGGTACGCCTCGTCGACGGAGCAGTTGGCGCGGATGACGTCACCACGCGCGTAGCTCACGCGCGACATCGAGATCTGCGGCGCGCGGAACGGGGGGTCTGGAGGGAAGTGGATAATCAAATATGTGGGTAAAGTCTATATAAAAATCTGTCCAGGTATACCGTGCCACTGCTGGCTCTCAAAAATCTCACCCAATGATTGCCAACTATAGTTGTCTTCTGCGAGCTCCCAAATAAGACTCAATGTATTTTTGAGGGGTTATTCGCTTTCATAGATCATAAGACCGTCTAACTGCCGCACGTTGTTTATCTCACAATCACTCATTAAATCTCAATCAAAGCATTTGACGTCTCTGGCTGCGGGCGTAAACACTGCTCAAACTAAGTACCGCCGAGCTCGTATCAACTCACCGACAACAGTGAGCGGCGCCGCCTTGATCTCGGTGTGGAAGAGCGGCGCGTCCGCGGACACCTCGCACTGGTACTCGCCGCTGAGCCGCCGGTGCATGTTCACGATGCGCACTTGTTGGTGGTCCGATTGGGTCAGCTGGGAAACGAAAGGCCTCAAAATAGGGTGGTTTTTGAAGGAATGATAGCTAGGAAGGTATACTCATAAATACGCCTGATTTATATAAATATTTAACAAACAGAATAAGACTACCAAATAATTTGCGAATGAATCTAATTATTTTAAGAAGTATGCTGAATCTGATTATTATATGTTGGTGATCCAATCTCAAACCCGACCCATAAAAACACCATAGAATAACTTTAGAACATCCAAAACTGCACCCCACTCACATCAACAGACGCCCCCTGCAGCGGGAACACGAGCGAGGGTGGCAGCTCTCTCGGCACGTAGCGGTAGAACTCGGTCTCGGCGCGGTACCACCGGATGGAGTACAGGGCGGCACCCTCCAGGTCGTACGAGCACCGCAGCAGCACCGCCTCGCCGTCGCCCGAGAGCACGGCGCGCGGCACCGAGATCACCACGTTGCGCAGCGACCACACTCCTCCTGGGGAAGAGAAATATAGGTCATAGTACGATCAGGACGTGATATAGTATGGATAGTACGTTATAGTACAGACAGGACGTTATAGTACGCTCATTACGAATAGTCGCAGGGGCCAGACTCCTCCTGGGAGAAGAGGATTTAAGGTTGATCCGGTTTTGTAGTATACTAGTAAGTATAGCTGATTCTGCAAACACATTAGGAACAATTGTGTAATTTTTATTCGATAGACTGACGCAGAAAGAAAAAGGACATTTTTCATTCAATATGGCGAATTGCCTTTGTTATTTCTTTCATACGTCTAATATGCTGCAAAATGCTTCACATTATAAACATTAATTTTCTACAAATAAATACAAAATATCAAATTTATCGTAATTCACAGCGTCACGTACGGCGCGAGGCGTCCGTAAACGAAACAATTGCAGTCAGATGGTACGCGAATTATTTTAATTTAAAACTGTCAGTACGTAGTCAGCTGATTATTATTTGTATATTATTTGTTTATATATCCACGCATTGTTCTATAATTTGACTAAAACTACAAATAACATTTACGGTGTACCATTTGTATAAAATATTTTGCTTAAAATATGAACGTATTTAATTTAGTTTATTTTAGTTTGCAGCCATCGTTTTGATGGTAGTTGTGTAATTATTTTATTTGATGCCGGTCCATTGCGTGGGTTGCAGAATAAGCCGATTGTAGGATAAGCGATTAATTCCACAGCTGATATAGTTTTTGTGAAAACTATATATACTAGCAAAGTACAAAGATAGCTATAGATAGATAGCTATACTAAATTAGCTTAGCTATCGGTGTTACTCACATTATTATAAATACATATAGAAATTGCTGCTTCGCCGCTAAAAAAACGTTCAAGTTACTTCATTACAAAAAATCAATTATAAAACAAAACACTGATGTCTCTCTCCAAAACCACACAAATAAGTCATTACAAAAAACCCAACACACACAAACAAACCACAATAAAACCGACAAAAAACTAACAAAGACTGCGTCTCATAAAACCTCTCGGACCTTACGTTATTGTGCCAGTGACACATTACTGTAATACCTGTCTAACCCTTCGGCTGCCACACTAATCATGTGGCACACAGGTGTGTCATGTGACCCCCGAGGCGTGTCACGCGACCCGCGCGTCTTGATTTATTACTCTTAGTTTCGACATGACAAGTTGCTTACAAGTTGTAGGGATACTTCGGGTCGAGAACCTTTTCCGGTCATGTTTGTGGAGTGTAGTTGTAATAATTTAATTATATATACTGAACCTTTTTCAAGTGATAGGATTAGTTCAAGATCACCAAACCTTAGGCAAGCGTGGTGATCATGCCTTATCCCCACACTGTACTGATATCTCGGTGAGATGAGAGGCATTTGCCCAGCACTGAGACATTAATGCCTTTTACTTTTTTAAGATCAGTTAATTCTGAATTTACTTTGGTTATGGTTAAGACCGGTTAATCGCATTCACTGTACGGATATCTTCAGTGAGGTGAAAATCCCTATCCTTATTACAGGATGATAATATGTAATATCTAAACCTTTTTTAACGTTCAACTTAATGACCTTTCATATGAATTCAAAGTCAAGCGACCCGCACCCACTACGTGTTTCTTGCACTTTAAGCAAAATTTTATTTATCTATTTTGTGCTCAAAGCATCGGCATTGAATGAGCTTATTAACTGCACACTGGGTATTATTGGATGAACTTATTAATAATTAATTTGAAAGACAAAGTTTAAAATTAATGTGTGGCGCTCGCATTCTACCAAATCCTGAAGCTCGCATGTAATTTAGATCAATCTCATATGACGCTTAATCACTTGAATTAATACTAACATTTCAATTAGACGAGTAGTGGTCTATCATAAAAGACCTATATTTAACCCTCAAACGTCCTCAAGCTGACTAAATCAGCTCCAAACCAAAGTCAAAGTTCAGAACTATCATTCGTAATTAATTAAACTTCAAATACATGTACATGTACATCCCTAAACACATTGGAGTAGTCGGGCTCGGACCCATTGAAGCAAAACAATCTAATTTTAACTGTGTAAAGCGCCGCAAACCGCTAGCGTCTCGCCGCAAGGGCCGGGACCCGCGCGGAGGGTCACAGCTGCGAACACATAAGCTCTTAACAACCCGAGATTATACACGCCAAGCGTGTCACAGACCATGAAATTTGTGGTCATCTACGCAAACTTAGGAGAACATGTTGATATGAAGTTTATGAGGTGTGATGGCTAAATATATAGTGATTGAACAGTTTTACGTAAGAAGTCATACATCGTTCATTTAAGTGATTTCTATTGTTAACAGAAATGTAATCATTAATGATAATGACAAAAACTTAAATACGTGATTATTCATTCTCACTGTAATTGATAGCTATACTTCATTTATTTTCAAGAGAAATACAAACATACTTAATTTAAGACCGATTTACACACATATATTAATCGAACCCGCAACCCCGGACACAGTAAGTGCTCTCACAAACCACTGTGTCAACGGGTTTGTCAAAAAAATAGATTTAGTGGCAGACAAGACGAATGAAATGAAACCACTTAATACACAAAGATATCTTTAGGGAAATCGGTTGTTTTCGTAAAATCTACTTAACTTTGACATTTGGCATTTGGCTTGCAAAGCTGCTGAATGATAATAACACTCGTCTTCTTTTTATTATACTTAGTTCTGTAAATATAATACTAAATTCGGTTTGATATTACTTCAGCCATATACATAAATAAATAAATTCAATTCACCGGCACGAGTATTCTAAGACATACGTACCTATTTATAAATTACTCACCTGTGACATTATTATATTTTCTTGAAATGTTATGTCCCCTAACGTAATATTACACGTGTAACCGAAGTGACTGGGTAACATTATATCAATTGTTGTCTATCGTAAGAATTTTTTCAATCATTTTTTAAAGCGTGAATACATCGTATGGATATGCTGGGTGCATAAAAGTAAAAGTATTATCCTGTAATGTCCCACTGCTGGGCAAAGACATCTAATCTAACTTTAATAACATATTATGATTTTCTGGTGCTGAAAAAATATGAGTACTTGGTACGCCTGATGCTAATTCTGTGGGTAAGTAAAACTGTCAGTCCCGGGTGTTTCAATCGCTAAGCCACCCCCCTTTAGGTGATCTAAAAACTCCGACATCTGGGTTGAACATTCTTACGTTTATTGAAGAACTAGCAGTGCCTCGCGTCTTTACCCGTGTTGTGCCCGTTCCCGTGGGATTTTTTATACATACGAGTATCTCTATCTTAGGGACGGACAGACAGACAGACAGCGGCAAGCGACTTTGTTTTATACTAGTAGTGAAGAGATAAAATCACAAACAACATGTAGGACATCTGAAGATGAATCATATTTTGAGTACCGCTTTAGCAAAGTATAGCTTAAAATATTTACAATTCCGTGTCAAAATATTCAAACTTACACAAAAAAGACGTACAAAAAACAGATGACTGTAAAGCTTAGCATATTCTCTCTGAATTATTCTTTGAAATCGTATTTTTCCGGGAAATAACCTTTTGTAAATAAGTTTTTCTTGTCTCAACTCTAGGAGGAATGAGCTAATATTAAAAGCAAAATACAAGTGATTTCAGGAATACTTTTGCTTCTGGGAATATTTTTATGAATTCATACTGAAAATATTGTGTGTGAGTGTTTGTTGAAGGTTCAAATGAGTTAAGTTTTTTTAATGCTAAGCGTACGTACTATTTCGGTAATGATCAATTTAATTTCACGTCTGACTTTTATTTATTTTGAAATTTATGAAATCTTTGACATAATATCTGAACCAAAATGAGTTCTTTCTATTTTATTACTAGGTGTGATTTAAATTCCCAGTCCACCTACTTATCTATATATCTTAACAGTTAAAGATCTATTTTCTGATTGATGGAGTGCTGCTGAGTAATTTTCCATACACAGTTATCTTGGATCGGCTCAATTGGAAATTGAGAGACATTGGAGACTAACGCCTGCACTCAGAGACGTCAAATACTTCCTTATTAATTTAATAAATAAATAAATAAATATACCCGGACAAATTCACTCACGGTTAATTAGACCCAAAGTAAGCTCTAAGCTTGTGTTATGGAATCTAATTAACTGATACTACTACTTATACATACACAAATACTTTATAAGAATATATAATTGACACCCAGACGTCGTCGCCAACAACTATGTCTGCACATATTGTTGACTCCGGGCGGGAATCGAACCCGCAACCCCCGACACAGTAAGCGCTCTCACTGCCACTGTGCCAACGGGCTTGTCAAAATGTTATAATGTAATGTTAATGAGTGATTACGATGTATATGTCGTGATTGGCGTGATATTTCATACATTACAATGTTTCAATTATAAGTAATTGATTGCGTGGTGCGCGATAGTAACGATTTAATGGACGTCTCATAAGATAAGATAATCTCAACATAAGATAATGAAAAACTAATCTTTTTAGTAACTATTTATCATAACTTTAATTGAGGGTTCATAATAAGATCAAGTTCAGAGGCACAAGGTAAGGTGTAAGAAAATCAAATGATTTCACAAATCAATTCTATCGTTAACTCTATAAATCTTCTACCAGCTCCACTTCCCAACAACGTAACCATCGTATGTTCATCAAAACGCGCGTTCACTCGAACGTAATGAAGGTAACAAATGTCTCTTAGTGTTCGAGTAAGCAGCAATGTATAGGCTCCATCGAGGTAATGACCGCGCGAGCAATATCCGAATGGCTTGGTAATGGCCCTATATGTTTGAACGTGACAATTGGTATTCTTTCGTTGATGGCTGTATTTAGACGGCAGTTTATCATTTTAGGAATGGATTGAGCTGGTTGAGGGTCTGAGGGTTGGGAAGCAATGGTTTTGAGGCGCAGAATGGTTAATTTTTTGGTATGGTTTTTTGGCATTTTTGAAACGGTAGTTATTATAAGTAAGTTGATTTAAGTTAATATTTAAAAAAAAAAATTAGATATTTTTTTGAAGAACTTAATTTTATATTTTACGATATTGCGGTTAAATAAGTAAATTGAATAAAAAATATTATTTTTGAAACGATATGTCAAATTAATAAGCCTGTATAAATTCAGGCAACTTTATAGTATTGCACATGAAATAAAAAGAGGAAAATATGATCTTCCTACAAACCACATGCATTAAACAGGCAATCTTAAAAATCATTTTAGAATAAAAAACCTGTAGCAAAAAATAAAACTCGTATATTTTAATAAAAGCTATAACAGACAATTTAAAAAAAAATCTTTAAATGTTAATAAAAATAACTATATTAAACAGCCATCATTGAAGAAACAAAAATACTAAGTCAAACCCGGCACAAAGCTACTACACAAATAAAACAACTGAATCGTGGAATAAAAGCCTCTTTCGGAAATTCGGTTAAAACAAATCACAGACTATTAGCATACAGAGTAAGGGATCCAATTAGAAGGGGTGAAGTGACAATGAACCCCCGACCCCCGCAGCGTGGCGGTAATACACACAATTTGATTACCATCACAAAAATATATACTGACACAACTGTCATAGGAGAAATGGTGAATAATGCTGGCATTGTTTTAGATAGAGATAACAATACTGGTATGCATAACTAAGTATAATAATTTATACCTAAGTAAATAAGTTCGTATAGGGAGGCTGCCAACTCTAGTGTTGGAGTTTTTAGACCGCGTAAAGACCTAAGACATGGTCTACCGATTATAACAACAGGGACCGACAATTTTACGTACCCTCCGCAGCACGGTATCGCTACGGTAAAGATATTGTACATTGTTCAGAGATTTACAATCCGATCAAAAATATTAAAAACAATAACACCGTTGATTCTCTCGACGCTTAACAAATGATTACGTTAGTAAGGAACGTCATTCATTCATCTATAATTGTGTTATGTATTTAAAATCGGCTTGTCTTCTTAACCTTTGTAATGTAGAGAAACAATTGACCACACATGTTAAAAAATACCTTAGCCTTATGTATGATTTCTTTCAAACTCTGATGTCGGAGATTGGAGTAAAAAAGTCTAGCGATTGAAACAACCGGGACCGACAATCAAACGTGCGCTCCAAAGCTCTCTAATCAAATGAAAACAAAAGATAAAACTCAATGCCTTTCATATCAATTAAACCGCCTAAATGAAACGTACTACATAAAACATGAATTCAGAAATACTTTTTTCATTAAAAACTTATTTTAATGAAAACATCAAATGGTATAAAGGAGCGGTCTCGGGGACCGCGGCCGCTGAGGGGTTAATTCTGTCGGCTCCATTTCCACACTTCCCCTCATCCCCCATATTAACGTTGCGTGTATGAGTTATAGCATTTGTTGACTCACAACTACCCTCGGAAACTTTTCGAATTTCATTTTTACCAACTTTCGTTTTGAATTCCGTTTGACATGGTTTTGTGGCGAGATTTTTTTGTTGTTCTCGATTTTGAGATTTGAATTACCCTAAATTGCGTTTCGCGGGTGTTTGAGCGCTTCTCTTTATGGTAACACCCGAGGGTGTCTTTATTTTATGGTGTAAACTTGTGATTTATATCATCTAACAGTGCGGGGATCGCATGGAATAAACCGCCATATATCGTCATAGCAGTTCCTTCAGTTTAAGCTGCGTTGTACCCATTCGTTCATGTGGGTATTTTGGCAAAAAAAATCTCTTGAATGTATATTAGTGAAAACCGCATGAAAATATGTACAGTAGTTTTCGAGAAAATCAACTAATTACATATAGACAAACCGTTTCTCGGACTTTGTTTAATAAATGAAATAGAATATACGAAGCTACGTCATCAATATGTTCGCTAAACACACCGAACAGTCAACACTAAATGCACATAATTATGCAAAACAATCCAATTCAGTTTCGTTAATTCCACTAACCCGATTCACTCAACCGAACCAACATTCACAAATAATTTTAACCTTTTGCTACACGCATTAAGGTTGCAAATTGTTTGTTTTAGATTCCAATTATACCAGTAGTTGTCAACGCGGAGCCTGAAATGACGTATTGCCTTTCAGAGATTTCATTACCGTTTAGTTGGAGCGCGATTAGATGTGGATTAATAGTAGAGCGGGGCCCAGAGCGGCTCCTTGCGGAACCCCATTATGTAAATCTTTGAATGTTAATGAGGCGATGTGTTGGTGTAAATGGCTTTGTAATTAGAATGTTTTTGGTATAATTCAATTGTGTTTGCAAGCTGGGGGCGTTGTGTTTAACTTTGTTTTCCTTACAATTTTGTGATTCAATTTGTCAAAAGCTTACGCTAAATCTAATGAATTGGTTTGGATTACAATGTGGGGTAAGAGCACTGCTTGATTTCTATTGTTCTTTTATGAAGATACTCGTGCCGGGATTCAATGACGATTACTGTCTGTACTATGAAATTGAATAGTTTAATGAAATAGAAAGCTTTTAATGAAAAATTCTATATTTACAATAATTAACGTATTTTTGTAAATACAACTCTTCCTCTCTGTACTGACAGCTTCAGTGAGATGAAAGGCTTATAGGCCCAATAGTGGGACAACTACTTTACTTTTTTTACTTAAAGCTTGTCAATTTCTGTTCAAAAATATCTCAATTTTAAGACATTAAAACATGCATTTACAACATACAAATAAATTTATAATATTCTTTACTAATAAAGATACAGAGATTGTTCATTTGAACGTGATTCTTATTGGTGTTTGGAACTGCCAGTTAGATTTTAATAGGGAGATTAAGAATTGCTTCATCATTCTTCAATGCAAATGAATACAACACTTTCTTTTGAATTTCTTTATGAATACAACATTGTATTTTCTTACAATTCTCATATCATCAAAATGTATCCGAAGAACCGAAGAGAAATCGCTTGTGCACACAATACATATACAAACAGAGGAAACGAATAATAATTAGTTCAACATTACAAGTAGGTATTGATGAAACGTTGCGTGGCTCCGTTGGTAAACAAAAGGCTAGTGAATTTGAATAGATTTCCGCAATTAATGAGATCAAGCCTCGCTCGGATTACCCCTCTGATTGAATTCCGGCGGAACAGACAATGTATTTTAATCAAATCTAGTCAGATTAGACTCGGATAGACTTCCAAACAACACTAGAATTACTAACAAAATGTACGGTTGAGTGGTTATGGAATTTAAAGTGTTTGTAATGACTGAGGCTATTATTCGTAACGGTATTAAAAGGTAAAAAAAAATATAATTTTCATATTATTGTCATAAGACAATAGAAGAGAATAATCTCTAACCGATTTTTATACCTTTATGGATTCGCCGCAGTAGAGTAAAGGAGAAGTTTCTCAATTCAGATGTTTTTCTTTATTAAATTATTTTTTCGTAGATTTCCAAAATTATATTTTCTATCTAGATTGATTTATTATTAAATTTCATTGACGTCAATTTATGTTTTTAAGTAAATTCATAACTACATAATGCAGTTATTCTCAAAAACAATTATCTATCTCCAATAACTTATTACAGAACCAAGACATCAAATGTCAAAGACAGAGACATCACCACCGACCCCTGTTTCCTTTCATCTCCCAATTCCTGATTACCCAAAGCGTCCCAAAACCTGGTTTCCAATAAATGCATAAATAATGCTTGATAAATGTTAATGGGAGCTCTGTCTGATGTTTTCCGTGCGACCGACCCCGATGGTTCTATCGCACTAATTGTGGCTCGTCAATTACCTATCCTCTATACAAATCGTCATGAAAGGCAGTGTGGTTGCCGTTGTGCGCGTGTTCTGTGGTTAAACTGTGTCCATAGATTTTATTACTAGAAGTGCCCCGTGGATTTACCCTCTTTGAGCCCGAGATTGAGAATTCAATAACTTGTAGCAAATCTTATAGATTTTTTGCTGTTTGTTTTTTTTTTCATAAAAAGTATGAGTCGGAGCATCTTTAGTTTAGACAGCTTTATCCTGTCTTCTTGTCTTTTAAAATTGTCTTTGTCTAGTTCTTAATCTAATACAAATATATTTAAATTTAATTTAGTTCTTATCTTAACTTTATCATTACATTATGTTCGAAAACACATTCCTCAGCACGATTCGGATTATCATTGTACATCTGCTATTTGCTATCTGGATCCGAATCTGCTTTCACAATCACTTTGTACTGCTAATTAGTGTTCATCTCTATACTAATTAGCAATATGTCTGTGTAAATCTGTATGTACTGCTGTAGGTTATATAAAGTAATATAGGTATAAAACTAGGTCAAATGATAATGAATAGCCACAGATAACTCTTATCTTAAACTTGGTGGTTTTGGTCGTTTATTTAATTCATCATTTATAGAAGAGCCTGATTTTTGCGTGTTTTTTTACAGTATATTAACTCCCCAAACCATCATTTTAAAAGTTTAATTACCGCTTTCAGATACGTCCAATAAATCGAAAGTTAACTAATTGACGAAATTTATCATACATTTTGTGTCAAATCACTCATTTAATCTCTACTAAGGAAGCTTTTGACATCTCTGAGTACTTCCATACTACGAGTACTCGTACCTTTTTCAGATACACGGATACTTTTTAACACCGAAGCACTGAGTGTTAACACTCCTTATTGATTCAAACCTCTAATTTGACATGAGCCGTTTGTAACACACACACACACACATAAATTCTGCAGTCTAAACATAAGTAACATACATACATCCAGAAAGCCTACTACGACTAATACTAAACAGACTCACGCACACAAAGACGGTTGCTTACACGTCTTTCATAGCAAATCTTCACTGGCATTAACTCAAACCACATTCATAATTATTACTATAATAATTATTTTCTATCAAAATCGTCTAAATTATTAAGTTTATTAGCATTACCAACCTTAGCTTGAAACCTTCCCAAACTCCTATAAGTATGCATATTATGTGCGCGTGCTCTATATGTATGTGTGTGTGTGTGTGTGTTGTTAGTAGGGATTCCTCTAGGTGTATCTATTCATGTTATATGTATGAGTAATACCGCGGTATGTGATGATTTGTCTTAACCGATGATTAGTTGCGGTTAATTAGTAGGTTTGCATGTCTACAGCCAATCAGAGGTGAGATCAGCTCCTAATCGGATATCAAATTAATTAGCGGTTTTCAAACGTTGATTCTGTTATTATTTGATCTTATTAACAGATTTGCTTGTAGGGATTACGTTCAGATGTTTTAATAATTTATAGAACTTGGCTTTTGGAGCGTGAATTATTCCTACTAATATAATAAAGAGACGATGAAATAATGCGAGTTTACACGAAATTTGTAATATCATTTATATTATTCGTATTTGAAAAAGATTAATTGTATCTATGGAATAGTTGAATTCTTATGTTTCTAAAATATATTATACCTAGATATTCAATATATTTAAGAGTTTTGAAATCCTGCCGCTATTTGCCGTAATTTTTCAATAATTACATGTCAAAATCACTCATTAAACCTCTACTAACGAAGCATTTGACTCTGAGTACGGGTATAAGTGTAGGGCCACATCTGCGGAACGTACGGCGCCGAACCTTCCGCTAAATACGCTCGTAGTGTATTTCAAGTTATCTATGACACATCAGTACGCGGCGTAATTTCGACTGATGTGTCATAGAGCGGAAGGTTCGGCGCCGTACGTTCCGCAGATGTGGCGCTACGCTTAGAGTCTATTTGATAAATAATCCTTAATGTAGAGTCTATCCTCTGCCCTACACTCTGCCACAACCCTAACAACCCTATTCTAAACTTTGCTCATAAAGACCATATAAAATTAAACGTCCTTTAAGATAGACATCTCACAACTGTCAGTTGACCCTCTCGGCTTATCTTAACTGTAGTTAGTTCCACAATGTATCGCAAACTTGCTAATTGTTCCAATAACTATCGAACTGTCTTACATGGTTTAACGGGCTCTACTAATTGCCTACTACTTGTGGTTCGATTAGGGCCAGTACATAATGGAGAAGTAAAATGGTGCTTAATGCGGCTAATTCATTTCTTATTGTTGTGTTTGGGAGTTTGGTTGGTTTATGTTTATTGTTTCTTTTTATCCCAAGCTGGTGTGAATTGTTGCTTATAATTTAACGGATTAATTTTTATTATGTGAAAATTATTATGTCAAAAATGATTTGTGATTTATTTTCGTAAGATGAGAGGCCAGAGGAGACTGACTCAATGTCTTGAAAAATACGTGAAATTGAAATGTAAAAAAGCAATAAATGCCGTGATTTATTTAGAATCAAATTATTATAGACTAATTTACTTTTTTATTTGATCCTGATGATATTGCGTGCCAGCAATGTAAACTATTTTTGAAGTTGCCTTGAAGATTGAAAAGATAATATCATTTATAATTATTTGAAAATTGTATGTTCAACAATAACACAAATAAACAAAAAACTTTCAAAATGTTAGCACCGCACAAAACTTTTCCAATAAAATAATTAAAGTGTGGAGTTCTCCATTGTTGTGAAAGTACATAAAGAAGGTAATTATGTAGCCTTCTGTCGGCACATAATGTATGGCTTCGGAACTTGTTATCCGTTCAACAATTTTAATTAAATTCCGTTAAAACATTAAGTCAATAGAAACAACTTGAACACTTTGATTGGCGCCAAGATTTCTAATAAACATAGGCGCGGTTTGCAATTAACAGTCACCTAAATTTAAGTAATTTTAAAAGGACGATCAATCATTTTCATTATGTCATTTTAAAAGGACTAAATATAATAATGTTTTTTTCAATTATTTTTTCTGACTGTAAGGTGGGAGTATGGGGTTTCAAGTGAAACGAACGAAGCACAGAGCAAGACTACCTTTATTACGCTAAATACCTGGATTATATACTGTCACAGAATACATACTTACTTATACTACTACACCATCCATCCAAGAGAAAAAAAAAATTACATAGGTACATTTTTTTTTACATATACCATAACAATACAAGATTACATATTTTTTTATTCTTTTTTTTTTTTTTTTTTACAAAGCAATACATGATAATGACAATACAAGATTACAAAAAATATATATATTTTTTTTTTTTTTACATTCACCATATACGTTGGTTAAATTATTCAATAAAACATAGTAAAGATAACAATAACTTCATAATTCATTGTATATATAACTTTGTACGATTTTTATGTACTATTTCTATTTTTCCATTTTTTAATATTTCTACATTAGGTGTTTTATCGTTAACTACTTTATAAGGACCTGAGAATAATGAACATAACTTGTTACCAGTTTCATTTTTAACCAACACCATATCATTAGGCTGGTAAATAATTGGATTAGTATATTTATCATAATTTAATTTTCTATTTTGTTTACATTTTAACAAATTGTTCCTAGCTTCTTTTTGTGACATCTGTAAACGATATTTTAGTTCACAAGGGTAGTCATCAAGGTTATACAATGGTTCTAAATGTGCGGTTAAATTACTGGGTAGTGAACATTTCTTTCCAAACACTAATTCATAGGGAGTAAATTTTGTTTCTGAGTGGACCGTTGTGTTGAAAGCAAATGACCAGAATGGAAGCCAACTACTCCATGTTTCAGAGTGATTGTCGGTTTGAATTCTAAGAAAAGAATTTAAATTTTTATGAGATACTTCCAATGCGCCTAACGATTGATGATGATAAGCTGTAGAGTTTAATTGTCTTATTTGTAATAAACTACATACCTCTTTAAACGTAGCTGCGATAAACTCCTTTCCTCTATCTGTAGTTATTTCTTTCGGCACTCCATACCTAAGGATAAAATTGTTAACAAAACTTTTCGCTACTTCTTCTGCTTTTTTAGATATCAAGGGATATGCCTCAACATACTTGGTTAGTTCACATTGAAGGGTTAAAATATATGAGTAATTATTATTATCAACTTCAAATGGACCTACTAAATCGAGATATACCTTTTCAAACGCCGTATTGGCAGTTGTTGTTATATTCATTGGTTCCTTTATTGGTAAGGAATGTTTCTGACGTTGACATTTGTCACATCGTTTAACATATTGTCTGACATCATTATCTAACCCAGGCCAATAATAATATCTTTTAATATTATTGATCATCCTTCTCATGCCAGCATGGCCACTGCTAGGCAGGAGATGGAAATCGTTTAAAATTACTCTCCTATCATCTCTGTTATAAATCGTTTTTACATTATTTATTATACAAAGGCGTGGGCCTTTCCTATTCTCCATACTCTTTATTTCTTTAATCAATTTCTTAATAAAATCTTTATTACCATCTTTCTTTATTATGCATATTTCGTTTACTTTAATATCATCACAAAATTTATCTAATTCATTCACGAATTCGCGTCGCGTCATTTGTGAGTCTGAACTAAGATATTTTATATATATTACCTTTTTCTTTGAATCATAACAAAACGTTTCATTTTCTTGACATATATGTCCTAACTTTCTCAACTTTATTAAATCATTGGCATTCACCATACACATCTCTACTGATTCTATCGGTTTAACATGAGTACTCACAACTTTTGGTTGATCAGGCCTCGAGTCAGTGTGTACCATATCCAACGAGGAAGAATCTGGAATGTTATTCTTCTTTGATTGAGCTCGTGTCAATACATTAATATCGTAACACATATCCTTCAATTCTTTCGATGTTAAACAGATTCTAGATAAAGCATCTGCAGCTGCGTTATCCGAACCTTTAACATACTCTACTTGAAAATTATACTCTTCTAATAATAATCGAAACTTCATAAGCCTACTTGAAGGGTCTTTCATTCCGAATAAGTAAATCAATGGTTTATGATCTGTTCTTATTTTGAAATATTGACCATATAAATAAGGGCGAAAATGTTTAACGGCCCAAACTATAGCTAATAGCTCTTTTTCTATGACCGGGTAATTAGACTCTGCTTTATTCAATGTTCTACTAGTAAATGCTACGGGACGTTCATTTTTATTTGATAAAATTGCTCCTATTGCCTTATTAGAAGCGTCAGTTTGTAATATAAAATGATTGTCTTGTGAAAAATCTGGGTAATCTAAAATAGGAGGTGAAATAATACGTTGTTTAAGTGTATTAAATGCATTCTGACATTGTTCATTCCAAATAAAATTTACATTTTTCTTACAAAGATGATTCAGGGGATATGCAATTTCGGAAAACTTTGGAATAAACTTTCTATAATAGTTTGTGAATGCAACGAATCTTTTAACTTCGTCTACATTCTGGGGACAAGGGTATTTTTCGACTATTGCAACTTTTTCTGGGTCGGGTAGAATACCTTCATTTGATATCAAGTGTCCTAAATACAAAATTTGTTTCTTTAGAAACGTACATTTAGAAGGGTTTAACTTTAGATTTACTTTTTGTAATCTTTCGAATACATTCTGCAAATTTCTATTATGACATTCTAAATTACGACCAAAAACTATTAAATCATCCATGTAAATTAAACAGATTTCATTGTTTAGACCTGACATTGCCAAATTCATCAGCCTGGAAAATGAACTAGGGCTGGTTTTTAAACCCATAGGCATCCGACACATTTGGTATTGACCCGAACAAAAAGCTGTGTATTTTCTACTCTCTTTTTCTAATTCGACATTATAATAACCTTGGTTTAGATCTAAATGTGAAAAATAGACACTTCCAGACAACGACTCTAATATTTCTGTAATGTCGGGGAGCGGATGTTTATCGTCTTCTATGCAATTATTCAACTTTCGATAGTCTACCACTAAACGCCATTTTTTCTGCCCAGTAGAATCACATTTTTTAGGTACTAATAATACAGGACTCGACCAGTTGCTTCTACTAGGTTCTATAATGCCTTGTTTTAGCATTTCACTAAGTTGTTTCTTTATTTCCTCTTTATGAACCCTAGGCAATCTGTAAGGTTTTGCAAAAACTGGAGCAACATCCGGTTTTAAAGAAATATCGTGTTTATAAATATCCGTAACAGTCAATTTATCTCCTGGCAAGTAAAAAATGTTTGCATACTTGGCACAAATCTTTTTTATACTCTCTGACTCTTCGCTATTAAGATCGTTTAAATTTAATAAAGAAAATAAAGATTTTACTCTATCTGAGTTATTCTCTGACTTATCAAAAGAGCAAATACTATAATCACTAAGACTATGGACTACTTTTGGACTAATACTAGCTAGTGAAATATTTTTATCAGTGGTATTCAAAATTCTAACTGGAACCATGCCATTTATCGGACTTGCAATCGAACTGGCAAGATAAAGACCATCCTGTAATTCCTCTGAACAAATAATACAGTCCGTTTTAAATTCAGTTTGAATAAAATGCACCGACTCACTGCGAGATGGCATATAAAATTCATTTACTTTACAACTACTGTTGATAGGTATCATAACGTTTTGTGCCAAACCAAAATCTAAAGATAAAATGTTTTCATTGAAGTCTACGGACGCCCTAAATCGTTTTAAAAAGTCACGTCCAATAATTCCATTAGATAATATGGGTAATGAATTAAATACAAAGAACTTATGCTTAATAACTTCTCCTTTTATAGATATTGGAATGTAAACATATCCGATAGTTTGTACTTTGCCCCCGAGTCCATTTATTGTAATACTATCTTCATGAAATGGGATATTAAATTGATTTACATGTTTATATGATATAGCTGATAATGATGCACCCGTATCGATTAAGAATGAATAAGTTTTATTAAGTGAAGCTATAGACAAATTAACAAAACAATCGCTACTACTGCTTAAAATGGAATGATATTGATTATTCACGAAAAAATTTGTCCAACTGTGGTTCTACATCCGAAGTGGGCTTCTCATGCTCATTAATAATATTTACGTAATTCCTATTCATCCCTCTACGCGTATTTCCACGATAAGATCTGTTGTACATACCTCGACTGTAAGCTCCGCGCTGTCCTTGGCCTCGCGATGACGGCGAGTTCCAACCGCGCTGCGATCTCCCTCGGGTCGCGTGTCCTCTATGTGAAGAAATTGGACGATTGGGTCTTCCACGGGTATACCTAAGGTTGTTATTAAAATTTCTAGATCTATAATTTTGGTTATACATACCCATTACCTCACCTGAAGAAGAGGGGGACGAAGTTTCCTCATCTTTGGCTGCCTGTATCGCATCTTTCAGCGAGCTGAAATTCCTAGCCGCTATCAAAGTACTGAGCCTACGATTTCGCAAGCCATCGGAAAACTGCTTAATCGCTTGTTTTTCATTGATAGGTTTCAAAACATTGTAGTTTTCAGTATTTCCGTCGGCTTGTGCAATCGTAAGGTTCACAAACAACTCCGTGATTTCCTCTCCGAAATCTGAAATAGACATGTCATTTTGTTTTGTAATATGTAACTTTTTTTGAATAGCCGTAGCCCCTTTACTTGGTAACAATTGTTTTTTCATATCAGTAACTAAATCTGCAATGCAAGAATAATTATCTCGGAGACGTAATTTGGCAGATTGTGATAGTCTGCTTTTTAATACAAATTTAATTAAGTTATTTTTGCAATCAGATGATTTGAGCAAGGAATCGTAATACTGAATATTATCTATTAACTGCTTTATACTCGCTTCATCGTTTGACATAACGGGCATTAAGGTCAAAGCCGTTTTTAAATCAAAAGTATCCATTTCGTTACAACCTTTGTTTTCAACACAATCGGCACACAAGTGTAAAATCTATACTAATATTATAAAGCTGAAGAGTTTGTTTTGTTTGTTTGTTTAAACGCGCTAATCTCAGAAACTACTGAACCGATTTGAATAATTCTTTCACTGTTAGATAGTCTATTTATCGAGGAAGGCTATAGGCTACATTTTATCCCGAAATTCCCACGGGAACGGGCACAACGCGGGTAAAACCGCGGGGCGCTGCTAGTATCCTTATATAACAAATCGAACTTTCTACATGAATTCTCATAAAGCGATATATCCTCACATTTAAATTTTCCCTCACTTATCTCTTTTTTGAAATTTAATAACCAACTGGTATACTCATTAAAAATAACATTCGCTTCCTTTAGCTTAATTTGTAATATATTCCCCTGTCGTCTACTTGGTCCAATTTTAATTAAATATGATTTTACTTTCTTTAATTCTTCATCTAACTGATTTAAAACAAAAGCCATAACTTACCACCAATATAATATGTAGTACGCACGTAAATACATCAAGAGTAAAAAACATTTTAAGTGATTAATAATTTTTAAAAACAACACAAAAATGAGCGCATAATTATACGATAAAGTTCATTAGGTACTTAAAAATACGGTCCATGGATATGTTTTCCCAAGACGTATAATAATATATTTGACACTATAATACACGGCACTACGCACGTACGTGCTACGATTTAATTATTTTCGCACTGCACTCACACTTTCGCCTTGGAGTATACGGCCTGGCCTGGCTGGTAAGTCTCGTCTGCTGCGGCCATGGGAAGAACGGGCTGCTGGAACTGACGGAATAGGGACCTCCGCAACGTATTCCGGGTTATTTCCGACGATATCCACTTCATGTGGCACCTCTTATACGTTCGATAAACGCAATATATTACTCCAACACATATGATCAGTACAATTATTCCCAATAATATGTTAATAGTGGAAAGGTGTACTCTGACTTCCTCCAAGTGTGAATTATTGTCGCCTGCTGCTGCATTTTGCACTATTATTGTCTCTTCTTTTGATTGTTGTTTCCCCATTTCTTTTTTTCACGTATAGTTGCGGGCACGAATAAAGTATCTCTAACTCCATGATTATTTATTTAGTCCATCAAATAGTTCCACAAAAATTCCACTCCTAAAAAGGGACGCGCATCGCGTTACCGAGCGGACTCCTTCTTCGGCAGGGTCGCCATGTAAGGTGGGAGTATGGGGTTTCAAGTGAAACGAACGAAGCACAGAGCAAGACTACCTTTATTACGCTAAATACCTGGATTATATACTGTCACAGAATACATACTTACTTATACTACTACATGACAACGTTGCTTTACTAAACTTATCATTAAACTTTTTAAACTCACACGATCACACGAAGACTTGAGTCTTCCCGTGACCACGAGCGGTGTAATCCACTCGAAACGTCGGGTACGTATTTTAGTAAATACGTTAAATTATCTAACACGATACAGACCCGTTTCATTTAGTATAATAAACTTATCATTAATAGAAGACAAAATAATCATAAAGAAATATAACCATGTACCGTATTCTACATAGTTTTAATCGCAATAAAATATACTCACATGTGAACACATCCTAACAACAAGAACTACACCAACCGCAAACCAGCCCAACACCGTAAACACCAACCTTAACGGCTCAGTGATAAAGTAGATTATTGCTTGACAATGAAATTGGCAGTAAAAATCGATGGCTGGGCCAATTACAATACATCGGTTAATGTTGTTTTATTTAAGTAATTGCTCTAATTGTGTTCCCGGAGGCTTGGCACCATTCTTGTTAGATAATGACGTCACTATTATGTAATCACACTATTAGTATCTTTTCCAAGAGAAAGCATCGCTTACGCAGCAAGTACTTCGCTCTCCCGTGAAGCCATGTACGAGTATATTATATAAACCTACGCAAAAACGGCTGGATAGATTTTCACCAAACTTAACAAACGAAGATCGCACCACAAGGAAACTAGCTTTTACATGCAAACAATCAAATTTCTTCAACGGTTTAAGAGCTACGGTGCCAATGACACACACACATACATACAGACATCGACGTCAATGTTATAACATCCCTTCTTTGCGTCGGCACTCAAAAATAAATTAATACAGCATTTTAATTGCAAATTAACAGCTTTAATATTAGAATAGATAACATATATGTACGTAGAGTTTACAAAGCAATTTGTTCCTTCTAATTAATACCTAATTGGATTTTTTTCTTCATCAAGCTCGTTTGATGAAAAATGTTATTTTATGTTATGCAGCCACATAGAAAAACAATTCATTTTAGGTAACAAAAAACCCAAACAAACTCCGAAACGAAACAAAAATATTACGAGTATATCAAAAACATGGCAACATCCAAACAAAGCAAACTAGTAATTTGGTTAGAATGTGAATTTGATCGTAAGCGGGTGTCGCGGGTTCCGCACCCAACCGGGGTTGGTGTATGGGTCCGCACGTGTAGAGAAAGGGACATTTACATTTACCAACTGATGAGTTTGTATCTCAGTCTGTACTAATATTATAAAGAGAAAAAGCTTGAATAATTCCCTTTGTAATAGATAGCCACATTCAACAGGAAGGTTATAGACTATTTTTCATCCCAAAATTCGCAAAAGCGGCATAAGGGGAAAAGTAAAAATCACCGTCATCGTCACCAGTCCACCGTGGCATCCAAATATGTATACGACATTATATTTGCATTTCCAACTAATTTGCCCAAACATGTCACACAACCCATACATTAACAAAAATGCTAACGTCCCCACATCTCCTCTCCCGCGGGAAATCATGACAAGAACTGCACCAGATGTGATGACTCCAGGCGGTGGTTGTACTTCATTACTATGAGATTACTCTACAAGGCGCGTGAAGTTGAATGACTTGTGCTTTTGGAAACTATGCACTAAAATAATAACCTGCGGTATACTCGCTCCTTTCAAAGTTTTGGTTAGTTCCAATTCCTTTCAGAATTGAGGGAAAAAATAGTCTTGCGCAAAATCTTCTACGATTTTATTAAAGTGGAAACTAACAATCTCACAGCGTACATATTAATTTACGCGTATTAAATAACCAATACAAAAACAAATATTACCTCATAATGTTCTAAATTAGTCTAATGCATTACAAAGGCCTCTCGCCTCTCATTTCGAAGATATCAGTACAGCGAGAAGGATTAGTCGTAATCACCACGCTTGCTCGCGGCGCGATCTCAAACTCGAGCCTTATTTTAACATGAATTAGGAGCATGTTTCGCCCGCGACGGGCATTGAGAAAAATGTTAATTAAATAGACACGAATGACCTTTAACATCGCCAAAAGCTACGCGAGGGCGAAGAGATCAAGTTGAACGTAGGAAGAATTATGAGATACTCGTACAGTTTCACAGGTAACGTTAAACAGAATTCAAGGATACTCATTAAGAATGAACATTTTTTGAGAATTCTAATCGGAGTGAGTGTTAAGGAAGTATTATTATACTTGTATTTACACGGGGAAGTATAAATAAACAAGATAATATGATTGTTGAAATGATACAGAGGGATGAATACTATGAAATTGTTGTAAGATTAAATTATGGTTTGAAGGAGGAGGTATATCGACGGTCCCGGTTGTCACGAGATGCCACGGTACAGCGGCAACGCGATTAGTCTATTTATGTTGTACTAGCAGTGCCTCGTGGTATTACCCGAATTGTACCCGCTTCAGTAGGAAATTTGTCATGAAAAGTAATCATAAACCTATCTTTTGAATCACTCTGTGTGTTGATAAAAACTGTATGAAAATCTGTTGTCTTTTTGGAGAAGTTCAACTACATACAGACAGACAGGTTTTGGGGAATTTGTTTTATAATATGTAAAATTCTGACTGAGACTACTAAAAACTGAAAGACTGAGATCAAATATCAAATGTTCTTTTTTGTACAAAATATTATAATTGATATTGGCTTTTTTGCTTTTTTAATTTAGGCACAATTCACATTTCCTTATTTCTACCGTTTCACAATTCCTTCTAAAATATTTCACTCAAAACCAAACACACCTCAACAATAACTAAATTCATTTCACCAAACAACTAAATTTAAATCTTTCAAAACTAGGTTAAAAATCTAAAAAGAACTTCAGACAACCAATACTTTTAAGACAAATGAAGAAAGACCATCGGTCAATTGTATAATCCCGAGGGATCGGAGAGCCATCAAACTGGGGAACTTGAAATGGAGCACATTCGGGCCGGGAACAACCGGGAACGATCCCGATCGAGATATTGAGCGTCCCTTTATTTGGATAAAGGACTCGCCAACTGGCTGATAACGACTTGAAGATGATAACGGCTACAATGTTACTAGACACAATTTACAATAGGAAAAATTGGGTGATGGGGGATCAGTTAGTTAATGTTGATGGTGTAAAGTATTTTGATAGATTTGAGTGTTTGTTTTTGTAGGTGATATTTTATTTTTGTCGATTGTACACGTGTCAGTTGTAAAAAACTTTTAGGGATGGATAAATTATCTATTAAAATAATACTTTGAATGTATCTTTGATGCATTTACGTTCGGTTGTGTAAGATTGTGCAAGTAGTGAGACGGAGAGTTTTACAGAGAGCAAGAGTTATAAATCATTCTCATTTTGGGATAGCCTCAGCTTGTAAAGATCAGATCAGATTGTACAGATAAGTAATCTTCATAACTCACGTGTATGTAAAATAAAAATAAAATACATTAAGGTAACCAGACGTTTTCTTAGAAAAATAATCATAAATGTTGTGCTTAATAACATGGTTCGATCCAATATTCGTAATCACACTATTTCAAAGAAAAATGTTATCAGCGTCGCGCGCTGTGTGTGAGCGCGAGCGCGGGTCGCCGGCGAACGTCGATTAAACTTTAAACGAAAGCTCTCAATCCGTGACTTCTGATTTGCGACTCCACCGCGACGCGAGCCGTCAGAGGCAGAGGCCGCCACCGGCCTCTACCTACATCCCATCTCCACTGCAGTGCCCCTAAATAAAGCACTTGTAGATTCCACTCACGGACCACCGATTTTAAGTGCCCTTCTGGCCGTCCGTTATTATCCTATTTTTCTTGCTTGCCAGTGTACAAGGGCCTTTTTATCCATTTGTATACAAGAGCACCTATACCCAGAGGCTACTAATAAAAAGCCAGAAAAAGTATTTTTGAAGTCAAAGCGGGGAATTTCTTTGTAATTTCTCTGTTCTATTGTGGAGAGTTCACACACAACGCAAGAAAACGTCGACAGAGAAATATTGCGGGTTATGATTTTTGGATTAAAATTTGTGGACTGCAATATTTTTTGTGGAGTGTGATGCGAATAAGAATTACATTTCGGCGTTCCCGAGCTCAACTATTAGGGGATTGGTTCCGCGACGATATTTCATTCAGCTTGAGGCTTTTAAATTTTTATGGACTTCAATAAAAGCGTGGTGAGAGGCGAGCGGCCGTACAGAGTATGTTAATGTTTTATGATCGTGTAACATCAGTTCCATTAGCATAAAGTAATCAAGTCGCGAACAACAGGCGCTGGCAATCGTTTGTCAAAACACAACATAAATCCAATAAAGAGTGGGCCCTAGCGCGCGCCCTGCGAACGCCTCCCCCATTGTTATTCTATCGGGCGACAATCCGAATTGAACCCAACACCTCCACTAAGAATTGTTTCAGAATTCACTCGGTACGGCTCTTGTTTTATTGTGAATCTGTGACCGCAGTCGAAAGCGTTTTAGGGATCGTTGCCTAAGCGAGGGAGGCGTAATAAAATTTGGCGTAATCTTTGCGAGGCGAGACACTACTTGTTTGTCATAAGTCAGTTTTTTGTTCGCTTTTCCTTCTTTGTGCTAACATTGCGTGAATATTTTCTTGTTTTTACACGCTCGGGGTAAACGTTATTCTGTATAACGAGTTGTTGTGAAAAACATGTTTGCTTTTAAATCAGATTCGTGATATGCGCGGCTTGTTTGGTTATTCTGTTTCCATTCACACTTTACCGTGCTTCTAATGAAGCTGTTTATTTTGTGTTTAATAATTTAGCTTACTATATTTCATTTCTGTTGAACATAAGATCAGAGATATAGCGGCATTAATTAGCAACTATGAAAGGATGGAGATGCAATTGTTTGCCTTGCCGAGGGTAATTCTACAGAGCTGCAGTTATTATAGCGATATTTGAATAATATTACAATAGCTATGGCTCTCTACTTACAATGAATACATAGACATAAACAATTCAATTACTCTGATTTGAAAAATAAATTAACATAATATGTAATTGAGAATAATAATTTGTGTACAAGCTAAGTCGCGCCGCAGTCTTAACTAATACGTTTCAATATTTCCTCGTATATTTGGTTGCCTTTCCGTTTCATCTTATCAAACGCCGACGTTTCTGTTCCACGTTTAAAAATAAACAATCCCTCGACTTCCTTGATCCGAACCCCCAGGAACGTCTCCGATCCCGTGCTTGCTAAACGTTTGATGTTTTAGTAAAATACAAAATGTTTCCTATTAAAACGCGAAATGAACTCGCTACAAAGAATAACTTGCTAACCTTCATGTTCCATCATGAAAATAAAATTCCCTATTTAGTTCCTTAATCCGCGGCCAATCCTTTCCCTTTATGAATTTTCTGGAATTTTCTTCTAAGTTTTTTTTTCTTGGAAATCTTTTTGTGTTCGAGTCCGTGCGCTTTATACTGATTATGATTTAGTGTTGTTCGCTACATGTTAGTGAATCCACTCGAGCCGCGGGTTACCAGATTTATATAAATTCCGGTTTTACTGTTCCGAGTTGTGTTCTTTCATCTTTTTTTTTCATGTGAAGTTAAATTGTTAACATTGTTCCGTCCTTCTGGAAGTGGTTTACTAACGTATCAATGAAGGTTTTTAAGAATTGTTTTATTTCACTTTGAAGTTGAGTAAGTGAATAAAAAAATATTGAAGACACCTGACATGGGACTTCACAATTAAGCATCAATCATCAAGCTAAAGCAATGACAAAGAATAAATAAAAAATACCAACGGAATTGAGAACCTCCGCCGTCGCTTTTTGAAGTCGGTTAATAAACAAAACTCGACTATCTCAACCGTGCAATTAAAGTTGCCCCAACTTGTTCAAACACAACACATTTTCATGAAGTATTTTATTTCCAACGAACAAAAAACTCAAGTCAAATATGAAAGTAGCAACATTTTAATTCCTCGATCCGACACACTCAGTGGCGCCACTGTCGGACATCGCCTCCAGCACTTCATAATTAATCTCCTTTTTATTTTCTCAACAACTTTTAATTAAGTTGTAAAAACATAATTTGCTTTTTCATATTTTCTCCCCTTTCTTAATACAACGATCGTTGTTCGAATCCGAAACAGTTGTTAAAATATAACTTAATTAATAGTCATCCTTCTTTTACCAGCGTTGTGACTTTCAGGTTAACAGCCTCCGTGGTCTAGTGGTTTGAGCGCTCGGCTCACCATCCGGAGGTTCCGGGTTCGATTCCCTGTGGGGATATCTCACAAAAATCACTTTGTGAGACTGTCCTCAGTTTGGTTAGGGCATTGCAGGCTGAATCACCTGATTGCCCGAAAAGTAAGATAATTCCGTGCTTCGGAGGGCACGTTAAGCCGTCGGTCCCGGTTACTTTCTACGGATAGTAGTCGTTACATGAGCCATGTCAGAGGCCTTTGGCGGCTCAATAACTCTGACACCAGGATTGGTCAGGTTGACCATCCACTCGATAAGAAGAAGGTTAATGCGAAAAATTATTATTTTCTGTGGTAAAAGTTATATTCTGGTATAATCTGTTAAATGTTCTCACCAAAACATAATAGTTAAAGTACCTTAGTGACTGCTTTTTGGACCAAAAGTCATTTTAAGTTCGGCTCATTGAAATGATAAGAACTTGCTCGTTAAGATTAAGCTAGTTTACAAGTTGGCAAATGCAAGAGAATTGCTGATTAGCAATCGCTGGCTAGCAATCACCGGCTAGCAATCACCGGCTAGCACTCGCCGGCTAGACGCTCGTAAACTCGTTCAAACTAAACGTCTCACGTGAAGTAATAATTCTCTAAAGTTTGAAGTTATATAACGGTTTGAAAGATAAAGTCAGTGAAAAGTACGGTAATTAAAATAATGCCATTAAATAACTTTGAAACGGTTATAACGTCTTATCAAATCTGTAGAGATGCCAAGTTGAGTTGTTAATAGATATTTTATCAATAATTATTCTGATGTTTTTATTCATTCCACTAAAAAACGTTGGAAATACATTTTCTACTAATATTATAAATTTTAGGATATGTACATATGTATTGTACTATACATCGGAATAAGACACGGGATATGTTTTATTCACAACGCGAGTAATACCGGGAAACGTTACTAGTAATTTTATAAAACAAATAAAAATATTTGTATGCATTGCTTTTAAAGGTATTTAAATAATGCGAACACAAAACAAAAACGATTTTTTGAACGAAAAAATCTAAAAATTGCGTGTGATCGTGGATGTTGTTTTTAGATCGCCGGCCGTCAATTTCAACGTGACCTAGCAATTCAAATATCTAGAACTGACAATTTATTTACCGCTCTGTTCAAATAAAAATCCCAATAAACTTACAGACTTTTTACAAAATAATAATTATACTTTTATAGTAAATGTTAAAGATGTGTTAAAATGTTTGTTTCACACGGTATCTCCGCCATGTTGAGGCTCATCTCGAGAATTACTAATCCAATTTGAATAATTATTTTTGTAACGGATGGCACATTCAAGGGGCAGGTTATGGGCTATCTTTCACCTCAAAATTACCACGAAAACGGGCACAACGCGGGTAAAACAGCGGGAAGCTGCTATTGTCTTATATGATAGTCATATTCAAGATTAAAATCCATTGGTTACTAAATCCTTTCGACAACGAAACATCTTAGATAAAATCGCACGATGCTACCAGTATTACTGAAACTCAGCCATAGATACAGTTTACCGATCACCGATCACTCATGCAAGGGATCACACCAATCACACTCCAAACATATTCTACATACAAGCATCACTACTTGAGTACTAAAACGATGATAAAACAATCCATTGGCCCCGAACCTCATCAATCTTAACTAAACTGATTCCTCACACTCCGGTGCTTCGCCAGAGTACCAATCAAAAGTTAGACACTATCGAATCAAACAAGCTTCGAATCAAAGGTATAAAGGAGTATCGAATAGGTATTAGTTTACAGAGGAATAGGGAGGGGACAATGTGCACGGTTAGTCACGGGTCACGGAGATTACAGACCGATACCACTGACTTTGATTCGGTTTCGGTTGTACCCCTACACTAGAAACTTCAGGTTCCGATACAATTAAGTCATTTGTGGTAAACGGATTTGGGTTCGTGAGTTCGGGCGGCTTGGTTCTAAAGGGTTGATGCGGGTTGTAATTTTTACGGTTATTGTGGAACTATGAAGGTTTAGAATTGACAGCGATGTTATAGGTGTTGGAGGGATGTAAAACAAATTACTACTGCGTTAGTAACACGGGTCGTCATTTGTCAAAGGTACTATCGGCTAAAATCGTGGTATATGTCGTTAGTGATCGGTTCGGACAGTACTTTATCGCTTTTTTGGTTTATCTCTGTAAATATTCAATTGGATTTAAATAACTTAGAGATAAAAATAAGGTTGTGGACACAGAGTGTCTTACGACTTTGTGTTTTTTCATACTGTATAAAAACACCAAAATAACTCATTGCTTTTGCCGTATTATGGGTATTATGGATGGCCGAAGTAGCATTTCTATCTCAACGCGATGCATTGGGCAAGTTAAATGGGCGGTCCCGGTTTTTTCAATCGTTACATTATGGCGGAGGTCTTAAGGCGGTCTAAAAATTTCAACACCAGGGTCACCTACACGAGCTCTCTTACTATTGAATGAGAAACTATCCTTGTGCATCTTTGTAATTTATTGATCAGATTCATCGTTATCTGTACCAGTCTTCATCAGCAAAATATACCTTCAATACTTTAGGTCCCCTTTACATTGTTAGTTCTGGTACACCCCGTACGGTTCCTAAAGCCCCCTACATGTTGCTAAGTTGTGGTGTTATAGTTCCCTCTATATACTCATTGTCCCGTAGCAAGTTGTTTCAGTCACAGTCCAGTCGGTATCGACCACATAATTTCATTTTCGCTCGACTAACTATCTCCGCCATCTAATTTACGACTCTATAACTTGTTCCGATACGGGGCTCCGATAAAACGTCGACCCTACAAATGTGGACGACTGCATTTTTCCCGGCCCAAAAACATTAAGAACAAAAGAAGGAATTTATGGGGAATCTGCGTTTGATGTATGTTTGTTATTGAAAACAGATGTTTGGGGTGTTACCAACTAGTGAACACTCGGGTTTACTGCCCCTTACTCGCGAATATGGATTCATAATGTCCGGCGGCCGACTCGAGCGGAGTCAGCGTTCTAAATCATATTCGTATTATAAAGAAGGAAACTTATGCAAAAAGAGGTGTGTTCCGTGTTTGACTTGTTAGTTCGTTTAACTGTTCCGTTATGTAAAAGAGGATATTATATGTACCCGATGCGTAAAAGAGGTGTATTATACGTGTATTGTAAATCCTAAATTCCTGACATGAAAAGACGTGTATTACACATCTTAGCTCCTACACAAATGAACCGATTATAGTGCGGTTTGTTTTGATTGAAAGCTGGCGTGACTGAAATTTCAAACTGCAGCTGTCAATATGTGTTGGCTGTTGGAGACAGCCTAGTGCGAAGATGACGGTTTACGACCGAAGTAGATAGTATTTGGGGTATTATATGCCCGTATCCTACTAAAATTGTAAAAGCGAAAGTTTGTGGGGATGTATGGATGTATGTTGTATACTTAGATGCAAAATACTGATCAGATTTGGATTGGCACAGAGATAGATTGGAGTCTGGAATAACCTAAAGCTACTTTTGCTCCCGAAATTCCCAAAAGAACGAGTACCTGTGAAACCGTGAGCGATTAAAAATTCTTCCTGTATTCCCGGAAAAAGCAAAACAAAAAATCCGTATTCTAATTCATCCGTTAACATCGCAGAGCCCTCACATGTAACAGATATAAGTCAACAGCTTGTCTCGTTGGCATTCAAAAAACTTTTATTAAAGTGAACTTCAAAGGTATAAAGGTTTGTAGGCATCGCGCCATTTTTAGGGATCCGCACGAATTCCAACAAAACCCTATTACGTTACCGCCATCCAGCTGCCTATCATTCTGTCAGTGTTGTATCTTTTTTAAAGAGAAAAGGAAACGATGTTACTGAAATGTATTGTATAAGAAGTATTGAAATTGTTATTTAACGTATGTTTTTAAAGAAATATGATTATGAATCATTATGTTAATTTAAATAGTTAAATGGGACTAGATAGAGTTAGTATCAGGAGGTATAATATTAAATAGTTTGTAGTAATAGTAACCAAAATTATTAAATAATTATAACTATAGTTATAGTATTTATGTAATATTAAATAAACTACAAAATGAATACAATCAACGAAACATTATCACTAAATGCGTCCACAAACACTTCATCACTTCAGAATGTCTTTAAACATTCAAATACACTACGGAACCCTCGCGCCTCGCTGCAGACTCGCTCTTCTCCCGTTTTTTTGTTATCACAGACTTCTCTGTACAAGATTAAATTCTTGCCGGACGTCCTTTGCCGGACAGACATTCTTGGAGCTATTGATTAAAATGTTACCTTTGCGCCCTCCGCCACACACCACACGCTCGTCAGTTTAGACCTATTGATTTATTTGTTGGCCTGGCTGAGCGTTTCAAAAGAAAATTAAAGTATTAGCCTGTAATGTCTGTCTGAGTTGTTTATTGCTACACTGATAAACATAAAGTAGATTTTCTTTTTAAATTATCGGAATCAAAAATTTTCTTTTAAATCAGACTCGATATTCCTGACTTCAGAATATACTCTTCAGCCTCTTTGCTATCCATATAAATATGAAGTTTTTGACATGAAAAACAACTAATATCCATTATGGTAAATAAATAAATAGTGGAACTGTGTTAAATGTTTCTTGTGGTCTAAAAGCTTTCCAGTGAAGTTTGGCTCGTGACCTTCTGGGAATTCGCTATGGAACCTCAAATTTCTGCCGGATAATTTCATAACTCACCCGGTGCGAGGTCCTAGTCCGACCTAGCAACTAATAACTCCCAAACCTATCCAATAACAATATGAAATGTAACACATTATTAAAGTAAATAAATCACGAGTTACTTCGCGTTAATCCGGTGTTTCAATAATCCGCGGGCCCTGCCGGCCCCGGGGACCTAATGGGCCCATAAATCAGGGCCCAAGCTCTGCAGAAATGTTGCGTAATTAATAAGACAGGATGAGCAAAAAGTGTTCCATTAAGGTCCTTGTAAAATGAACTTTAATGATGTAATTACAGGTGTTCTTTTTGTGTCACAGGTACGAGTACTTGTGACATTTTCGTTTGTGTTTTAAGAATTTGTAAACGTATGTTATTTTTTCGAGGATTGAGTTGTTTAAGTCTTAATTATGTAATGAAGACGGAAAACAGCCGCTGCAATATTAAACCGATACTTTGATTGCAGGTAATCGGTAAATAAAAATATGGTACTTGCCATACTCTCTAAATTATTATATTGAAATAAAAAAATTAAATTAAAATGCTATCTACTAGGACATTACCTACTGGGACGACCCCTACTAGGATGGGTGGCCGATAATGGCATTTCTATTTGAGCGCTTGGTAGAGGACGTCAAATTGTCGGCGCCGGTTATTTCAATCGTTAAACAAAGTTGGAGACTTTTAGCCGGTCTAGGAAAAACAACTACTAAACCTAATCGAACTTAATCATAAAATTAAATACAAGTTCATTCCTACCATTCGTTACATTTAGCTTTAGTTTTTTTTTGTTGGGCAAAGCGCCTTTCTTAAGCTATTATTCATAGTAGTTCAGCATGTTGTCCTTTGCTCAAGTAATTCAGGTAAAGTCAAGGATATGCGCTAGTCACATGTATAAATCAAGCCGCAAGTAAGTATCATGGTGGCAATATTTCACGAGCGCGGTCTCGCGGCGTTCAATAAACGTTACATTTTGATTGATCGGAATTCTTCACGCACTTCCACAAATTATATGAAATTTTCAGCTTCACTGCACTGTGTTACATATTTAATTAAAATATTCGATGATAATACTTTGATTCCCTTAACATTTAATATTGCTTCAGTTTTATGAGTTTACACTTTTATCTTTTATAATGGAATAGTATTCGTTTTCAATTTCAAATATCCAATTGGTTTATTTCCACGAAGATAAATAATTGTTTTAGCTTGTTAATTTTATTGAATAATTGGAACTATCGAGCGAGGTTACCGTCAGTACAAATTCAGTGTTATTCTTGATTTATAAATTCAAAACGATCCTGATTCAATCATTCTATGTGATGTCCGTTGACATACAATATTTCGCAATGGTATTGTATGTCAACGGACGAGTATAATAGGGCGCTAGTGTCGTTTTTAATGTACAGTTCTGACACTTTTATCCTATTTGCATAGTAAGCATCTCTTGGCCTATAAAAAGAAAATCAACCAAATCATTACGCAAGTCCCCGTATATTTTTCAATTAAATTTTAAAGTAGGATGAAACCAAAGGCACGGCTAGTCTAATTTTCCTAAAACTTGAATATTCTTGTTTATTTAAGAGGATCGTCGGTTTGATGAAATTTGGTCAATTGAGGATTATTCGCGGCCGGGCGACGTGGCCGCGCATAATTTGTAATGAACCATTTTGATAAATTAAATAAAATTCGCCGCGGCTCGTGATGAGTACAAATTCTTTGTTGGAATACTATTTTTTTTATAATTTACATTTTTATTGAAGCTTTATAAGACTTCTCGCGTTAATCCAAATACTTTTAGTGCCTGTGCAGACCTGATTCAAACAGTCTTTACATTTTTGTTCTCATCTATGATAATCTATTAAAGCTCACAAACTAGATACAAGACTGGTTTATTTGCTTTAAGCGAACACTACTCATCTTGAATTGAAACGGTTACAAAAACACTCATCAACAAGCTGCAACCACAAGCAAGTCCGAAAACCGCAAGATCTCAAGACACTGTTAGCTCTTTTAGCCTTAACTGTCACGTTTCTTGACTAACAAAATGTATCTGGCGGTAGCTGCGATATTTAACTTGTATAGACAGATAACACCTCAAGTCTTCTTCGAGTGCTTCCAAAGGGACAGAAAGGTCAGATAAAGAATGTCAAATAGTTAACGTACTATCTCAACTCTAAATATATAGGTACAAGTCTAAAAAACGATGTCGCTTGTCGTATACTTTTCTGTCAGTGTAAAAAGTGTACAGTTAATAGCCATTAAACATAATGCAGTCCTAATCTGATTTACGAATTCCAAACAATTGTAATGCACGAATGTAATACTCTTTTGTCATTCAATATCATTCAACCACCTGCTGATCGCGCGCTCGTGTCGTTTTAAATGGTAGTTGATCCGACTTTTATTTGGTTTCAAATAGTTTAAATTGGATCGTGTAACTACAGTCTACTACAAAAGTTGATGTACCCATTCAAAATTACAAAATACCTGAACACTTAAAGATTCATTAAATAAGTACTAAAATAATGTTATCAGTGGTAATTTGCAAAAAACAGTCAGCGTCACTATTTTCCACAAGTAAGCTTAATAATAAAGCTGAAGAGTTTGTTTGTTTGGACGTGCTAATCTCAGAAACTACCGATCCAATTTTAATAAAAGAATTATTTTTGTAATGGACAGCGATATTTAATGGGAAGATGATAGGCTATTTTCATCCCGAAATTCCCACGAGAATTATGCGGGTAAAACCGCGCTACTAGTAGATAATAACATTGGTACATTTTATAATATTGAAAGTGTTCATCAAGTTTTGTAGTTGACTGTACATTACAGCACAAATGCCGGTCGCCTACAGTGACCCAACATACTCGTACACAAATACGAACGTAACTCGATTCCACTCGCATTCATTGGTAAACAAGTGAACTTTCATACGAGATGCCATGCACTAGAGACTTATGTAGTAAGTACATCGGTCTTCAGAACAATCGGCCACACTGATACAGGGTGGGTGAAACAATGTCCTTTGAAAACTACTTATTTCTAAAGATGGTACATTTTTACAATTTACATATTGAATGATGTTTTTCTTTAACTATTTTGATGACTGTTATAAGTTTCGTTTCATTTAATCCTACTAATACATATTAATAAATGCGAAAGTTTGTGAGGATGTATTTATGTTCGGTAAAAAAAATTATGAATGTTCTCTTTGAGTTAAATTATCTTTTTTCTATATTTAGAGTATTTTTTTCCTCCGTAGTACACAGTCTTGCCCCACCCTGTAAATATAGAAAGTAGAGCAAGTATATAAGATGTTCTGTAGATATGAGAACACACGAGGACAAACGTATCAATCCATTTGCGATATTAATATATCTCCGTCATCCGAACTCGGGGGCTATTTGTTTTGGATCGGATCTCTTGTTGTGACGTCACGCGTTGACCGACTGCCGGAAGGAAGGAAATGTTTTATACATGATACAAAACTATTTGAGTTACATAATAATAGAAAACTAGCCGTGCCCTGCGGTTTTACCCATAGACATTTTGGGTTTGCCTATAACCTTCGTTTGGACATTCAAGAGGAATGTTTAAGTATTTCAGCTATCCAAATTAAATAGTATTGTTCGAATCGAAATAGTAGTTCATAAGATAAGCTCGTTAAAGTAAACAAGCAATAAAATTCTTCAGTTTTATTAAAGTGGTTATATACTAATATAATACATGTGAAGAGTTTGTTAGTACGTGCTAATATTGCATATTATAGTCACATTCAAGAACAAAGTTGTGTCACTTTTCATGCCAAAGTTCCCTCTGAGACGGGTACAAAGCGGGTAACCACGGGGCACTTCTACTTATGACATAAAATATGTTCGATTATGTCATACCGGGACTCGAAACCACTGTTTAGGCAAAAGCTAGAGGTGAAATCGATTTATAATAACAGCGATTTATATTAAATAGTTATTTTGGATAGAAAGGTAAACCAAGGGCCATAGAGAACGTTAGGACCCTATTTGAAGTTTGGTTTTAAGGTCACGTTAGAATATAACTTCAAACCAGGTTTATGAGATGTCTAAAGCACTAAGCATTAGCCGAAATTATTTTCGAAATCAATTCATAAAGTCAGCGACATAAATACGAGTAACAGACATATAAAGCAAACATTACTGGATTGGAGAACCGGAAAATCGACTTGGTTAATATGATCCTTCGGTTTTTGATGACGGTCGGTTAAAAATGAGTATTTTTATTTTACTGAGTATTTGAAATTCTTTTGAATCATATCTGATTGTACGTTTAATCTGACAAAACTCAATTCGTGATTTAATTACAATCTCTCAAATTTGAAAACAAAAATCGGAAATTGAATGGAAAAAATCTAAAATTCAAATGTAATCTCGATACAGAAATTGGAATCCATGATTGTAATTATTGAAGGGCGGCGGAATGATCCGGAGAGTCACTTCCGCGAAATAAAACTGGACGGAACTTAATTGCTCTTTTATTAGCTTTTAGGTAATCTGGAAGGAACGACTTTACTCTCTCTGCTTTTACAGAGTCCGATTAAATGGTAGGCCTTGCGATTATCCGACCGATTATTAGTATTACTACTGAGGCAGTATATACTTCGCTCGTCCGTGAGTATTGAGTAACCGGCACCGACCATTAAACGTGCCTATTTGTCTTCTTTAATACCCGATCTGATATTGTATCCGATATTTTGTACAATTTACTTACCGATTTCCAAATCGGATCCCATCGGATCGTATGGTGTAACCAAACGGAAAGGCCCATAAATATTTGTTTCACATTCATTATTTTTTTTACGTTCTGTTCCGAGTGCAAAGGGTTATATTTAAGAACTGTGAAATTTACGATTTGATTAGAATTTAAAGTGAATTAAATTCTCCTGAGTAACAAGTCATAAATTACTTAAGCAGTTACATTATATCTGATACCTTCACAGAGGCATACGTCTGAAGATATAGGATCACTATTCGTCAAAATAAATTAAATACTGGTATTAAATAAAATTAAATATTAGAATTATACATTTTGTAGATACCGAATCAAATAATGCACAAGGTTCGAACATGAAAATATTATTTTTCATAACTTTTGGTTATGAATTTTGTCCTCCGCGGACTAAAATCCCTCGTCTATGTAAACGTTAGTTATGTTCCATCGCGCGGCTACAGTAACCGAACCAACCAACAATGACGGACAAAACAAACGGAAACTAGAAACCAAACTTCACAAGTACTAATTCACAAACAAACAAATAGTTGTCTTGTATATTCAATTAGTGAGTGTTTGTCCCGCGGGACTCATGTGTACCACTCGTTGACAGTTCCCGGGAACTCGGGACCCTAATCCCGCGGATCCGGGAAAGTTGGCACTGTCACAATTAGGCGGTTAGACTGGATTATTAATGTTAGCAACTCGCTTGCTCGGATCATTATTAAAGACGACGTATATTTTGTACGGATCACGACGATACAGGCGGTTGAGAGCAATTTCACAAGGTGTGGAGTTCCTTACCTGGGCTAAATATGGGAGTATTTGCAAGTATAATCTATTTTTTTTTGCTAAGATGTTGAAAGACAGTACAGGGTGTATGCAGACTACGTCCAAAAACAGCAAGACAAGGAGTGTAGTCACGAAAAACTACTGGACGGATTTGGATGAAACTTTACAATAATATAGGTTATACATCAGAATAACACATGGAATACATTTTATCCCGAAGGTCCCGCGGGAACGGGTACAACGCGGATAACACCGTGTTATATAACGTTAAGGCTTTAACTTAATTTAGTATTTATTCAAGTCTTTCTCTCTCGGACCCGAGGTAGCATTTAATTTCGTTGAATTTCGCACTTTTTGATTTGAACCCTTTAAGGCAAAAGGTCTTTAACCGAGATAATTACATTGAGTCATGTCAAAACGTGTTTTATAATTATGTTGATTTAACTTTTTAAATTATAAGATTAGAGCAAATGATAATATAATCCTTACATTATAAATGCGAAAGTTTGTGAGGATAGATGTATGTTTGCTAATCTTTCACGAAAAAACTACCGAAGGGATTTGTACATACGAAACCTTAACGTATTATTAGGGTATACATCAGAATAACACATGGGATACATTTTATATCGAAATTCCCGCGGGAACGGGTACAATAGGCTACATTTTAGATTAAACAAATATAATATAAAGTTAAACCTAACCATACGAGTATCTTCTCGAAAATAAGTTTAACGGTAGGACGAACGTTTATGAAAGATTGTTAATTTAAAAGCAAAAGCTTGCCTTTTCACATACTTTATTAAACCGCAATATTTTATTTTAATGCACGCCATTCGCTATGTATATAATTTGCTGAAAGAAAATACGGTAAAGCAAACAGAAAAGGGTGCAAAAAATAAAACTCATTATACCGATACGAAATAACGATATTTAAAGAAGAACTCTCGGCACAAACATTGCAATTCGATGTACAAACAACATAACACCTTTTTAATGAGATAAATCGGTTAAGCCTCCTTGCGAACACAAATATTGTTTTACTTACGTATCGGATGGCGAGTGTGCGGATTTTAATGCGATTTATTTACGCGGCTCGTGAACGTTGTTTAATATTTAAAGTGTTTTTTAAAAGCTTTCGGGTTTAGACGCTGTGTTTGTTAGTGAAAGCTTTTTAGTTTGGTTTTAAACGGCGCGAGTTTTTGATTGAATGTCCGTGGAATGATACGAGTATCGGGGTGATACTCGTACATTTACGGGATTTTGGTTAAATCAAAATGTGCTTTTAATATTTTTTTAATATTAACTACAAAAGTATGTGTGTTAGCCTGTAATGTCCCAGTGCTGGGTAAAGGCCTCTCATCTCACTGAAAATATCAGTACAGTGAGGAAGACTACAATTTGTTGATTGTTATGCGCCGTCGCTCGTCTGCTTAGTGGCACCCCTTCTAGCGTGTTATGCAAGTCCCAGTGTAGGGCAAAGATAGCTCTAGTTGAGGAAAAAAGGAATTTGCCGAAAATTCCGCCATCACAAAAAAGCTTCAATATTTTTTATTTCCTTTAACTCCTACATTTCCAACATAAGTCAAAGAAGCTACAAAAAGTAATAAATGTCGCAGCCGCAGCAAACCATATTTAAATACATTTACAAAGCACAAAGACGGTATTTTTTCATTGAAAATACAATATTTAGCGAGAAATGTACAAACAGAGTCGAGAAACCGAAGTAAATTGTTATTCGAGGAAATAAAGGCATTGGAGGGAGGCCAATTTATTTGTAACGAACTGTGCCGGACTCGATTGAATAGCGGCGGGCCAGTGGCCGACAGCGTAAGGACAATGTAGTGACCGACACTGGAGCTTAAGTGGTCCAGTGGACAACAGGGTACGATGGAGAGTGAGTGACGGACGGTGAGGTGCCAACAAATCGTTAATATAAGAACATCGGACATTGGCTCTTGTAATCGTGATCTTTTTTCAAAAACATGCAAGTCACCGTGTGGCCCTCACTGCTCTATGGTAATAAAATTGTTTTTTAATAGCTATTACAAGTACATAGGTTTAGGCGCACTATAAATACTTGCTCTTAACGTAAATTAGCCTGTATTGTTCCACTGCTGGGAAAAGGTCTCTCATCTCACTGAAGATATCAGAACAGTGAGGAGGTTAAGGCATAAACGCTTGCCAAATGCTTTGTTGGTTGGTGATCTCAAACCCGAGCCATGTTTGAAAAGGAGGAAACATGTTATCGCTCGACCCGGGAATTGAACCCGAGGCCTCAGTCTTGGCAGGCGCAAACACTTGCTCTTACAATTAAGAAAACCATTATAAGGAAATCCGTAGCTAAGTTTACTCCACACTCATTGAACATAACTACAAGCTGAGAGGGTGGTATAGGCTATAGGCACAGCCATAGGTAATCGATATACACATAAGTAATGGACAAGCTTGTAGTAACGTCTTACCATGTACAGACATGGAACAAACTCCTCAAAAGAACCAATAGAATATTGATTTGAATATCGAAACGGTTTCTATGTTAACTATTTTAATGAACCTAATAGCCACTCATAGCCGGCGCCAATCAATCTGAATTCAATTAATTATCTAACAGTCAACAGACGCCGGTAATTCTTAGTGATTGTAAAGCAAACCGGTCGAGAGCTGAGTCCACACTGTGTCCCCACGGCTTGCATTCACCGGCTTTTATTAAAAACTGGAACGGCTATAAATTACGACTTTCCTAAACGATCTACAGTTCTGTAACATGGAGTCTACGGGGTGTTGTGGATCGATTTTTTTTCAAATATTTTTTTTAGTAATTAGATTATTTTTGGCCTTTATGTTTGTCACTGGGACTTTCGGATGAGACGCCTTTGCCCAGCAGTGAGTCTGTAGAAGCTAGTACTATATTTGAGTGCGCATTTCATATGAACAACTTCGCAAAATTTAAATTGTCTTTTAACGTACCGCTATTCCATCTCATACTATTAACGAACAACACCAGCATTTCCCGGCGCGAGTGCAATCCACTGGAAACGTTCGGGAAATCCAAATAAGTGATTTTACTTACTTAGACAAACTCCTCGGTGAAAAACCTCGCCGTTATACTATGTGGTTATACGAGGGCGGTTTTAGTTAGTGTAGTTTTATAGGAAGTTTAATTGTATCACATTTATTTATTTTAACATTCAGTTTGTACATATTTTGAGGTCATTGACACAAAAGAAGAATTAAGAGTATACTATGTTTGTATATGCTAATTGCTAGTACTAGTGCTGCTAGCTCGCGGTTTCATCTGCATTATACCCGTTTCCATGATAATTTCGGGATGCTAAGTAGCCTATGTATTATCTATACTCATTTCCGATCAGCACTTTTTCTGTTGAAAAGCAACATACATCTACACATCTATGCATCCTCACAAAGTTTTGAATTCAAAATATTTGTAGGATAGTAATATTCATATTTTCAAAATGATAAAATATTTTTGAATCACCCTGTAAATAACTCCTATACCTACACCTACAATGCGCACAACTCGGAGAGTAAATCAACCCCCGCGCGGGACAAGTGATTGTGTTTGTTGCTTAAACTGTTACTGTGTTACTAATAATAATTTATCTAATAATATATAAAATTCTCGTGTCAAGGGGTGCGTGGTTGAACTCCTCTGAAACGGCTCGACCGATTCTCATGAAATTTTGTGTGCATATCGAGTAGGTCTGAGAATCGGACAACATTTATTTTTCAATCCGAAATTCCCGCGGGAACGGGTACAACGCGAATGAAACCGTGGGGCGCAGCTAGTATGCTATATAATTATGTAGTAAAGCTGGTGTTATTTTGATTGTTTGAACGTGCTTATCTCAGAATCTTCCAATCCGATTTGGATCATTATTTTTGTAATGGATTCATTCACATACAGACAACGAAAAGGTATAGGAAATGTAAAGAAAATTTTTCATCACGTTTTCCCACGGGAACGGGCACATTGCTGGTAAAACCCGGGAAGCCGCTAGTTATAACATATAGTAACTATTGGCGCCCAGCGGTGTTACCCGTGTAGTGCCCGATATAACAACGTGTGTTTAAACAAAACAATCTTCAGATTTATTATATCTAAACTAATATAATAAAGCTGAAGAGTTTGTTTTATGTTTGTTTGCGCGCGCTAATCTTAGAAACTATCAATTGGATTTGAACCATTCTTTTTGTAACGGATAGCCACATTCAACCGGAAGGTTATAAGGCTATTTTTCCTCCTGAAGTTTCCAAGGGGTCGGGCACAACGTGGGTATAACCGCGCGACGCTGCTAGTGTTAGTGCTGCGACTCTTATTGATAACGAACCACGGTGCGCGGTAGAGTTCAGAGAAGCCGATAACTATCGCGTCAACATTTGTTCGCGGTCACTACGAATGGATGTCTATTTCTCCTTTTCACGTAAAAGTTTTCAGCAGTTATTGTACAAACTTTTATTGAAATGTACGCGTAAAATTGAGGCATCGGTCGTCATAAAAACATGTACATTTTTTATTTATTGTACATACATAAAAGTTTCTGGAAAATCTCGGAACACTAATTGTTTAAAAATATAGGTACAATATTATGTATTTAAACATTTTTGGATAACATATCCCAATATAATACACGCACAAATGTCATAACAAAAGGAATTCTCTGAAAAAAACTAATTCTCATAAAACCAACTCACAATATACTAAAAACATCGAGAAAAACTGCCTCAAAGACAACTCATCTCATATTAATCGACTCATATGTATGTATCTATTCCCAAATCTCAATCAACCCGAAGAAATAATCAACCGACCAAACGTACAATCACAAAACCTTTTTATCCGCAAGTGGTTAATTGGGAAAAAACCAAGATGTCTCCCGGCGACGCGCGACGTAGGCAGATTGTTATCACTCGATCGTGGCTCGCCAATCGACCGCCTTCTAATTACTGGGCCCCTGGACTCGGTTACAAGGTGATGTGGACGTTCACGGAATTGCAGTAGGGGTTAGAACTTTGATGGTTTGAGGTAGAAATGAGGATCGGGTGGATTGGATGGGTTTATACTGAGTTCAAAAAAGGAGATTTTCAGTTTGGGTGTTACTATTGTCAAATATTGATAGATTATATAGATAGTATTAGACATAGGAAATGATTAACGAATTATTTTTCAAATACTCAGCAGATAAATTTTTAATAACTACTTTGTGATTTTGATCATTCGACTCTGATACCTATAATACGTATCTAATGCTCAATAGAAAATAACTGAATCGCTTAGAGGTTTTCAGGAAAAAAAACTAGAAAAATATTCGATAAAAAACAAATACGATACAACTCAACGTAACACTGCAAACCCAACTTACAACGAAACGAATAGAAACATCAGACAATAACTTGAAACGGTGAAACAAGTACAATATAAGTGCGAGCCCGCCGTCTATTTGACAAGTACAAGTATTGAGGCAGTCTATTAGTGTGCTGATTCTCCTCGACTGTCCACTTGTCGAGGGCGCCCCCAGCGGCGGGCGGTGGCGGGCGGCGGGCGGCGGGCGCAGGGCGGGCGGGCTGAGTGTAACGGCGCGTTAAAACGTAATCTTTCCGTGAACCGGATTATCCGCCCGCACCGGACTGTTAGTGCGCATTATCCGGACATCCGACTACGCGTTCGACAATGTCATTTGTACATATTTTATTATTTACATCAATGACCGGGCCGGATTTTCGAACTGATTTTTTCGTATTATGTTGTGTATACGGGTGTTGGGGAGATTATTCTGGATGTACCTACGAGTATTATATGTTTATCCGTTACCTTTTCGAGACGAGGCGGTTGGTTCCATGAAGAAATATTTTGTGGAGTTGGAACCAGAATTTGAAACTATATGATATGTTCGCTAAAATTGGTGATGGATCACAGATCTCATCTCGACAATGCAAGCAAATGTTTTGGGCCATTATGCCTAAACTAAAATAGTATAAAAAAATATCCAACCATATCCTCTGACTTGCATGTTCATGCTTATCACAAAAAAATTACTGTACAGATTTTCGTGGAGTTTTTACAAAGAGACAGAGTAATAGGAGAATGGTATCAGATCTACTTTTTATTCCGTAATTCCTACGGGAACTACACGCAATCTTGATTAAGGGAAAAGAAACCAAGGCGATCTTTTAATAATTACCAATTAATTCCATAAATACAATGTTGTTTGTGTTGTTATTAGACAAATACAATTAATTTGAGAAATAGTAATAGTAGTGCCTCTCATCTCACTGAAGATATCAGTACAGTGAGGAGGATTGCTACTGCGGGTGTTGATAACGTTAGTTAGACGAACATATTATATTAAACTTGTAAGTATAACACTTGTAGTATTCGTTTTGTAAAACATCTAATTGGTGCATAAAATGGGAATTCTACAACTTCAAGCTATTCTATTCAACAAAACTTTAGCCCCAATCGGAAATCGAACCCGGGACTACACCAGTAACAGTTACTCCAACTGAAACGAGACTCCTAAAGTGAAACTTACTGATTTCGTTTCCCATAACAAGAGTTTCCAAACTTCATCTTCTTAGAACATTCAATTCTGAACAAATGCTTCTTTCAAAATCCTTGTTTCAGCGGCGAGACAAACTTCTCGGTTCAATATTCATGTTCCACATATCAGTTACTGCGAACGAGGTTATTTCACCAAACTTTCAGAACAAATGTTAGGATAAAACTATGGATACACGACACTGGTAGATTGTTGGTGACATTAATTTTTGCTAGTGCAAATCGTAGAGCAGTGGGTTAAGATTAGTCGTAAACTAGCAGTGCCCTGCGGTTTTACCCGCTGTGCCCGTTCCCGTGGGAGTTTCGGGATGAAAAATATGTTAAGACCTTCCCGTTGAATGTGGCTATCCATTAAAAAATATTATTTATATCAGATTGGTACGAGTAGTTCCTGACAAACAAAACAAAAAGCGTTCAAAACAAACAAATAAAACATTAAAGCAAACTCTTCAACTTTATTATTTGAGTATAGATTTATTTTGATAAGTATATTATTATGTTGAGTCACTATTCGAGGTAGTAGATAATAGGATGTTGGTCTCTCAACCACCCTACTATTTTTTCGTAAAGGTAGGTCCCGATAAGCGACAACAGATCCGTCCGCGTCGCCTCCGAATCATCGGACATTAGTCCCCGTCAGCTCGTGTGAACTACTCCTAATTCTTCTTCCAAATAAGCGTATCTTATTTTTCTCGTGTATCTACGACACAATAGGGTTCCTGAAAACTGTGTTTATCTTCCCTCTGTCAAGGCACAAAACTTTGCTAACGATTCCCATGAATATTTCATGTCAACAGTTAAGGTTCCCTACGCTTATGAAGAACCCTTGACTTGGAAAGTTGCAGGTTTTTTTGTGGAATTTCAAATGAATAATTCATTGAGTATTAAGTTGCGGTGCGTGGGTGAACCAGCCAGTCTCGCTCCGAGTCTGTACAGGTGTTTAGGAATATTTCTGTTTTTATTTCGTTTGAGGCCGTTGTTATTATAACTCTGTTTCATTTGTGTGAACTTCTCAAATTGAATATTGGAGTTTATTATTAAATCAACGCTTTGGCAGTCGGTAAGGTGGTGGGGCTTGTTGACATAGTCCTTACTTACACAACCTTACGGAGACGTGAAACAAAAGGCAAGCGTTCACCATCCATCATCTTCCAGGCAGTGTTACCATCTGGAATCACAAATATATGTATAGTAACTATATTAATGGTTGAGCTACCTTTATCAAGAAAAATATCAAAATACTTTGCTTCCGAATACAAAATGTTTTAGTAGTTTTTACCAAGTCTTTACATTATACATAATATAGTTTATAAAAAAGCCGTATCTATTCATATCATCGGAAATAATAATATATCAATGTTATCAAATTTTATATTTATCTACCTAAATATATTTATTTATGTGAATATTTTTATAAGTATCTGAAATTAATCATATTTCTCTCACAATAAAAAACTAATATCCTACAGAACCCGCTCATACTCGTATACTCATTAGGTGACGTCACAGCAGACATCGTACATTAGTGTATCGTCGGATTAGTGACGTCACTGCTAATTACAATTGATTGTTGCGCATTATTAGCGCGCTCGCTTGTTTGACATCCGTCTTAAACATACACACATTATGTACAATCATGTAGAGCAGGCTAACTTGATTATTGGCATCGTGTAATTCAGTAAATATACAAGTAAATAATGTAAACTCCTCCTCACTGTACTGATATCTTCAGTGAGATGTGAGCCTCTTGCCCAGCAGTGGGACATTACAGGCTTTATTTTTACTTTAATATAAACTCGGAGTATTAAACCGCCCAAATGCCACCGATATGACTTATCGATGAAACAACCGGGACCGACAATTTAACGTGCTTTCCGGAGAACGTTAACGCTTAGGCAGAAATGGCAGTAATGGCCACCCATCTAAGTAGTAGACAAGCTGCACGTTGCTTAACAATCGTTAGTTAATATAAATTGATGTAAACACGATTCGGTCTTTTCTCGGTTTAGCCTATATACGATTCGATATACAATCAAAATATATTTAAGATAGTGATTTGATCAAAGGAAGCAAAGAGAAAAGCGAAATGTATTTGTAAACATAGTTTTAATTCAATATGTAGTGTATGTTAGCTTAAACCTATAGAACCAGTTTGATACCATAGAGATTTAATCATTTGAAATTAAATTTTACATCATTTTACTTGAAATGCTGATAACAATGCACAAACTATCACAATAAAATAAATAATATATTTTGTAGAATATGGGATAAAACCAGTAATGTAAAGGCTATTTTAAATACATGAGCCATGTCAGAGGCCTTTGGCGGCTCAATAACTCTGACACCAGGATTGGTCAGTTTGACCATCCACTCGATGAAGAAGAAGAAGTATACAGACTAATCCCAAAATACAAAATGGTTCATCCATTAAATACTAAAATACCGAGAACATACAGTTATTAAATTAAAATGTATCGAGGGACTTCACATAGGTATCTGGAATAGTTATTAGTGAATTTTATCAATTAGTACTACGTACTAAATTATTTTTGTTGACAATTAATATTCATGAATTGAAAATAGTTACCATTATTTTCTGTACTAGTACCCCGACTTTACGTTGCATCTGATAACTTGAGCGAGAAATCCAAACAAAATTATACCTGTTCCCGTGGGAATTTTGGGATACATAGTAGCCTATATCTTATACCAAACTATAATATATCTATGTCCAAATTTTTATTAAGATCCAATTTGTAGTTTTTGAGTGAAAAAATGTCAAACATACATACATGTATACATCCTTGCAAACTTTTGCATTTAAATATTAGTGCGACTGGTTTGTATTTATCTCAATGGATACAGATAAATTGTAATAACTAGTGTACATTAGGCAGAGAGAAATCAAATCAAAGTTCGTCCAAAAATTTAAATAAAGGAAGACGTGTATAATTTCGTTCCGTAAAAACCAAGTGAAATTTCCGGTTGAAAGTGATTACATCAAAAAACAAATGTGATATACGTGTAGTTAATAAAGTGATCTACCGAACGGTGCAATCGGATTATAAATATTCTTCTTGGATTAAAAGTTATAAACATAAAAAGTTCAAAAACTTTAATTAACGACTCTTTGTCCCTGACCTACGACAACTCGCAGTGCGCCCGCGTCTCTGACTCATCGTCGCTGGTGCATCGGCCGTGCTGCGTTCAAGCGCACTTGCCTGCTACGGTGCCTCGTTTGAATCGTTGTTGTTGCATCGGCCGTGCTGCATTCAAACGCACTTGCCTAATACGGTGCCTCGTTTGAATAGAATTATATTGTTATTAAATATGGAGTCGGAAAACATAACTTATCGGAAGATCAGGAAGTCAACATCGTTATGTAATATCTCAAATAACTCATCGCTATTTAACGCCACTATAACAAGCCTACCAAACACTTCCGTATTTGAGATGCAAACCATAACCGATTTTAAAGAAACCATTGAAAGGCTTACTATTGAGTTACAGAGCGCACATGAAGAAATTGACAACTTAAACGGTGAAACAATGCGGCTAAAATCTGAATTGGACAAATGTCATAAAGTCATAGACCTTTATAAAAATACACAAATTCAGCATGCGACAAGAAAAAGTGTTACTCCATCTATGAATCGCAAAAGACAAAAGAACAAAAACACCAGCAGCACTCCAACAAATTCTCCCGCCCCGACTTCAGTGCCAAATGTAACCGCAAAAAAGCAGCGCATAGATGCTAAAGATGACCAACAGGCAGCAGAAGAATCGACAACCACCTCAAATGCAATATCCAGTAAGCCAGAAATTGTATCTAAGTCTCAGAAAGACGACTCGAACGTTATAAAGGAAAGTAGAAATCTATCTCATGAAAAATCAAATCAAAATTACAATAGACGTCGTGTTGTAATTTTTGCTGATCAGCAAGGACGGAACATGAGAGAATTCCTTCAAGAAAATCTCGGTAGTAAATACTTTGTTCAATGTTTTTGGAAACCAGGTGCACGCTTTGCGGATGTAATAAATTGGAAAAATGAAATATTATATAATCTGACAAAGAATGACATTGTAATTATATTGGGTGGTATAAACGACCGTAATCCTTTCGAATTTCAAAATTGTGTAAGAGATGTAAGTAATTCACTATTTAATACCAATGCTATACTTTTAGAGATTCCGTTCAATAAACATCTAAGAGTTGAAAAGTTAAACTATGAGTTAAGATTTGTATGTGGTAAATTTGATAATATGTCGTATGTTAACATGGATTACCGCAGATTTCCCTCAAACTATTATAATTTTTCTATCAACCTGGGCCGATCGATATTACGAGAGGTGCTTCGCGTTGATTATAAAATCAACTTTTTAGAACATGCAGCGCAAAGACTAAAAACAACTACTCGTATAACGAGCAATCAAAGTACACAGACAGATTTTGTACCTACACCCGAAATGGTTACTTCTTCACCTCAGAACAATGCTATTGATTCACCTATTTTTCGCACGTAATGACTTTAGTATACTGCATCAAAATATTAATGGGTTGGTTAACAAGCTTGATTTACTAATGCTAAATTTAGACTCATTGACAATAGATGTCAATTTGCTATGCATAACCGAACATAACATGATTAATAGCGATACAAAAATGATTAAAGTTCCTAACTATAACGTTGCCACATCATGTACAAGAAAAAATAGGCGTGGAGGGGCGTGTATACTAGTTCGTAATGGTCAAAATTATCGGGAAATTTCAATTTCAAAAGATTTCAGTGTTGTCAACGTTATTGAAAGTTGTGCTGTGGAACTTATTGATCATAATTTAATTGTTATATGTATATACAGGCCACCACATAATAATAGTGAAGCCTATGATCTATTTTTCCAAAAATTATGGAATCTATTACATAACTTCTGCTATAAAAAGAAAAAGGTCGTGGTCTGTGGCGACTTTAATATTGACATTTTGAAGAATAATAATATCTCTAATACACTTACAAATATACTTTACGAACATAATTTAAAAATAGCTATAAATACTGCTACGAGACTAGCCAGTGGTACCTGCATAGATAACATTTTTCACAACATCCGTGGAACTGATAGCGAAGTCATTGAATTTGCGTTATCAGACCATACTGCTCAACTTATTAAATTTCCAATTAAACAGAATAAAAATGCTTTAGACTATTGGTACATTGAGAGACGTGATATATGTAATGAGAACTTGGTAAAATTCAATAATCATCTAAAATCATTGACATTCAATGACATTTACAATAGTGATAATCCAAATACTGCATTTAATGGTTTTCATGACATTTTCTCTCAACTGTATTATATGTGTTTCCCAAATAAAAAGATTAAAATAACGTTACGGAAACGACCGGCATGGATAAGTAAAGGTATAAAACACTGTGCGAGACGAAAACGTAACTTACTATGGAAATTTAGAAAAACGAAATCACCTAAAGATAGAGAGGAGTTTAAAAATTACTCTGCAAGACTAAATCGTATTATTAAACTAACACAAAAATCACAAAATAACTATTACATAAATACAGCAGAGAATAAAGCAAAAGCAAGTTGGGACATAATTAATAATCACAAAACGAAGATACCAAATGACATAAAACAATTGAATATAAATGAAAAAATAATCTCCGATCCACTTGACATAGCACATGAATTTAATAATTTCTACATAGACCAGATAAAACCCTCTCGACTGAATAATAATAGACCTAAGCATAACATGACATATACTAATTCTAATTCTATGTTTATAAGCCCTACTACCCCACATGACATTGAGAATATAATACGATCTTTGAAAAATACGAAAAGTACCGGATATGATGACATTTCAACAAAAGTTTTAAAATACGTTTCCAAAACAATAGCTCCTGTGTTGTGTCATATTTTCAATTTATGTATCATACATGGTATTTACCCGGACAAACTTAAGAAAACCATTATCAAACCTTTGTTTAAAAAGGAAGACCGAGAAAATATGTCTTATTACAGACCTATTGCTCTTATCCCAACAATCTCAAAAATATTTGAAAAAGTAATTTACAACAGTCTCTACAATTATTTAGAAAAATATAATATATTAGCCGAAGAACAAGTAGGATTCAGAAAGAGAAAAAGTATTAATACGGCAATTTATAACTTTATGAGAGCAACAGTAACAAAAATGGATATAAGGGATTATGTTTTTGCATTATACATGGACCTCAAAAAGGCATTTGACTATGTTGATCCCTCTATTTTAAAATCTAAATTGGCGGCATATGGTATTAGGGGTAATGTCTTGGATTTAATAATGTCATACATAAGCAACAGAGAACAAGCAACAGTTATCACGAGGATATGCCCTAAATTAAAGTTAGAGGTAAAATATCAGTCAAACTATAGACAAGTTCACTATGGAGTGCCACAAGGGAGTGTTTTAGGGCCCCTTTTATTCTTGATTTATATTAATAACTTTCCCTTGACGGTGACATCTCCAATGATTTTATTCGCTGACGATAGCACAGTAATTTTTTCTAATAAACAATTGCCTGTGTTACAAAATGACATAAACAATACTCTCAATGACATAATAAATTGGCTAAATGATAATAATTTACTTATTAATTTGGACAAAACTCAATTAATGCGTTTCCGTAATAGGTCTAGGATAACTACGTCAATTGACGTGCAACATGGCGGCGTTCTGATAAAAGAAGTTGAAGTAACGAAATTTTTAGGGTTAAATGTAGATTGTAATTTGAACTGGAAAGCTCACACAGAGAGTGTTTGCACCAAAGTAAGCAAGTACTCTTATGTGCTATACATGCTTGCGAAGGTGGTTAATACATCTACAGTTGTGACTGCTTATCAAGCATATGTAGCCGCGACCCTCCGGTATGGAATAATATTCTGGGGAAACTCTGTACACAAAGATTATGCATTCAAAGCTCAAAAAAAATGTGTAAGGGCTATTTGTAAGTTGCAACCAATGGAAAGCTGTAAACCATATTTTATATCACTTAAGATTCTTACATTTACTGGACTGTATATCTATGAGATGGGAATATTTGTAAGGACAAATATGCACCTTTACAAAACAATGACCAGTGCAAGACATTGTAATAGACTATGTATTCCCAGTCACTACACCTGTCTCATGGGTAATAGTGTACTTTGTATGGCACCGAAAGTGTATAATAAAATACCCATAGCTATAAAGCAAGTGGAAAACATAAATATATTTCGACGCAAATTGAAAGATTTTTTAATAAATAAGGCATATTATAATTTAAATGAATTTATGACTGAGACTATGTAATTTTTGTGATTCTAATTAATTAATTTCTTTTAATGACATGATACTTATGTAAGACATTATAATAATTGTAATTCTGAATGAAAATACAGTATTTGTTATATAGAGATTGTACATACTGTTAGTTAATTATTTGTTGTAATTTTTCACAAATTTAAGAGTTTTGTTGTAATGTATATGTACCTTAATATTTGCACGCCTCACATATGAGGCAGGATAAAGAGAAACCTCACTCACAATTGTAACAACTTTGTACCTTTATTCGCAAAATAAATGAATTTGATTTGAATTTGAATTTGAAAAAAAAATTTGAATACATAACTATACCACGGACTAAGGAGCTATTGACACGACTAATAATAACAGTAGTAGTGAAGCTTAACAACATAGACCGACTGCAAACCAAGTTCCTCAATAAAACGTGCATTAACAACAACTAATCAAAACCAATCATCGTAACCCAACGTCACGCGTCAACATCCATAAAACATCCATCCAACCATCTACATAAACATCTTTCTTTGCCCCAGAGATTGAAGTTTGGAGTTTCAAGAAGCCCTGAAAACTCATCATAAGATGAAAGTTACATTATAAATAATACCGCAGTTAGTTTGGACTGGTATAAATTTAAACGCGGGATTCGGGATAGCTTAGTAAATAATTAAGACTCGACCTCCTGGGCATAGAGGTGTTAGGCACACATACCACTGGAAGAAGCAAGATATATATACCATACGAGGAATATATACCATAAGACTTATGATGTTAGTTTACATTGTCATAATTATAATTTGAAATATATATTATGAGTAACAGAAATAGTGTATGATATAATTGTGTTTACAGATTGTCATAATACTTTTTACTTTTACTGGTTGCTTTTATAAAAATAACATAAAATGGATTAATAAAACAAATTATGACAAATTACTATTAATTACTTGAACATTTTAAAGTATTAAACTAAAGAAACAAATGCAACCTAATTTACTAGCAGACTCAGCGTTAACGTTAATTTACATCTTTATCATATTCTACGATATCTCCCAAAATCTCGGCGGAGTAGTCAAGGAGCCTTACTTAGGCGGAGTTACGTTAATTATTAGTAAGAAAGTGAGAAAGTTGCTCGCACGAAGGGAGATGAAAGGGGCTCGGGGAGGGGTGGAAGGGGTGAGGGGGCTAACCCAGTAGGGCAAGTTACTCCACACTTATTATTTCGAGTTGTTTCGCTTAATCAAAAGGATTCAGAACAGAATTCGAAATATGTATGAGTTAAGATAACAGCTGATATATTATCTCTATTGGGGTCCGAATGGACAGCGAGGAAGCGATGTTCGGCTCTTGAACCATTTCCATAATAAAACCATTTGTTTTATTTAGTATTAGTTTGTTTATGTTAATTAAATCCCACCAAAAACATAAATGTAAAAAAGGAGAGCCAAGTTCAATACAAAAATTATGCATGGCTATGGGCTTCGCTGCAAAAAGAATGGAGATCTAAATGAGGGCCAAGTTCTAGGCAATATCTCAATATGTATTTATAGGAACAAAATAACATTATGAACAAGTATTAAACTCTATTTCTTCTCTTTATTCGATATATGACAATTGCTGTTATTTAAAAAATTATAGTTTAAAAAAACTAAAAAAACACGCTTTTATTGCAAATTGAACTAAAAACTAGAAAATATTTTTTCTCCTCAAATCAAAATTATAATAAAATTTAAGTTGTAACACAATGATTTAATTCAGAGTAAAAAAGCGTGGGGAAAATTATTTTCTAGTTTTTAGTTCAATTTGCAATAAAAGCGTGTTTTATTTTTTATTTTTTAGTAAGCATAACATTATATGCAACTTTTCATCCCGTAATTCCCACGGGAACGGGCCCATCACGGGAAAACCACGGGACGCTGTTAGTGTCTAGTACCATTTAGTAAAATAAAACAGAACTCCCGTTCCGTCCCACAGCGAGCGCCCGTTGATGTCTTTTATATGAAGTAATATTTTTTTAGTAAATCTGGCAAATCCATTAAGGATAACGGGAAACTGTTATTAAATTATTGCATTGTCATCGGTCCTTGATACATATGCAAAGTTTCAAATTAATCAGACTTCTGGAAGTTGGTGAAAATGATGTTCAAAGATTTCATTACATACGTACATACATACATACAGGCCAAGCTAATAAAAAAGCGTGTTAATAAAAATGTGAGATCTTAAAGTGAGTTAGATTTGACTTGACCAGTTTTCATTACAGCAGTCATTTTATAAAGTTATTCAACATATAACAACAAACTGGCCAAGTTAAATCTAACCCACTTTAAGATCTCACATTTTTAAATAACAGCAATTGTCATAGGTATCGAATAAAGAGAAGAAATAGAGTTTAATACTTGTTCATAATGTTATTTTGTTCCTATAAATACATAATGAGATATTGCCTAGAACTTGGCCCTCATTTAGATCTCCATTCTTTTTGCAGCGAAGCCCATAGCCATGCATAATTTTTGTATTGAACTTGGCTCTCCTTTTTTACATTTATGTTTTTGGTGGGATATCATTACTTTTTGTAAAGAAAACTAGGTATTGATATTTATTGTTTTTTCTTGCGTTTCCGCTGCATAGGTACTTTGGTTCGTTCGCATTTTAAATTGTATCGTATAGCGCTTGTGAGCCGCGCGCTGCCCCCGCGTACGAGTAAGGACTCACGAAGCGGTTTTCACCCGTGCCCGCCGCGGTGGCGGAATGGAGTTTTATTTTCAAAACTCACGAGACCGGAGTTTTGTGTGGTTACGCAGCCGTCGCGGTTGCGATTATCGCCCGCAAACTTGGCGGTTGATAATCGCAAGACGGGCGGTTAAACGATCAGTTGAGTTCCAGACCGTCATGGACACACACCAGAAACTACTACGCAACGAGTAATAACAAGTCACTGCAAAATGGCGTCGGATTTCTAACCTCCCCCCCCCGCCCCCCGCTGTCCACGCGCGGTCGCCCGCCAACCGACCGCAGAACGCGCGGGTGCAACCCGCCGCGGCTGCGGGACCGCGACCCGCGCCCGCCGGTACAAGATGACCGCTGGAGCAGCGGGACCCGCATACAATCGCACACGCCGCGGGCGTAAAACGCGTCGTGAAATGTGCTTTAAGTTTTTACATAAATATCTGTATTCTACAAAGGCTGCGGGCCCGCAACCGCGGCGGGCACGGGTGAAAACCGCTTCGTGAGTCCTTAGCCTACAAGTGCAAGGCGCGAGCGAGTTCAACCAGCATTCTTAAATTAGTCAATACATACATTATATCGGTAACAATAATACATCGCTTTACTACCATGCAGGTATAAACCAACCGACCCGCTAAATTTTTACCAAATCGCTACCGCTTATAATTGTGTACTATTCATCAGAGCGTGACGCTGATTGGCTGGAGCGACGGTGGACCGACCGCGTCATAAGTACCTACCGCGCGCCGCCGACGACACACCGTTGGCCGGTTGTTTAGCGCGAAATTTAAGTTTTTTTGAATGGGGACACCACTTATTTTTTTTACTTAACTTTACGTTTATATTGGAGTTAAATAGCAAATATAATAATACATATATTGGGATAGTTTCAAATATCTGCTAGTAACGGTTCCAACGCTACAATTAAAAAATATATTTTTTGTATGGGGACCCCCCCTATTTTTTAACTATTTTATATTTTTAGATTTTTTCTTACGCTTACACACAATTACCGAGCTAGATTCCAAATTTCATCCTTCTAGGTCATCTGGAAGTAGGTTAGGTTTAGGTACTATATGTCAGTCAGTCAGTCAATACTAAAATTTACGACTTTCTGACGTTCATATCTTTATAACCGTTTGAGCTAGCTTCATGAAATTTGGGTTTCTAGATGTCCTAATGGATATAATTAAACACACGAAGTTTCATGTGTTTACGTTAAATAGGTTTTGAGTTATAGAAGGGTCAAAAGTGGCACCAAATGGTTCGTGTAATATTACACTCGGCGCTGGCTAGCCGTTCCTTTGCTTGAACTTGGCTTGACACGCTGCCGCGTGTCTAGATACAATGTTTGTTCATTTGGTAATTCACTAGGTGGTCACTTCCCTTTGGGTAAACATAATATACATATATGTAGTAATGACAAAGTTCTTTTTCGGGTACATGATGAGTATTAAGTCCATAGAAATTGTAAACTATTTTAGTGCCATGTCATTATAAAAAAACTCATTTACATCATAAAAATAATATAACTGCCACCCTCAGAGACGTTCAATTGATCTATTTGATTAATTTAATTAATTTATCATACGCTTCATACATTACGTCAAAATCACCCATTAAATCTCTATAAAAGACGCATTTTACGTCTCTGAGGCTACAGGCGTATAAATATGATTAGTTATAAACTTCACTATTTTCCCGAGCTGATTGTACGGTTAAGACAGCATAAGTATGCACAAGACGACAACGACTGACGAACTCTAAATTATAGTGTAAGGAGCAAATTTGAATGTTTTTTATATAATTTGATATTCGCTATCAATTCACTGTAACAAATAAAAAAAATATATGTACAGGACAAATACACACGGTATCTTAGACCATAACTAAGCTCTTAGCCTGTATTATGATTAAGTAGAAGAGTATTAGTCTGTATTGTCGCGCAGCTGGGACAAGATAAAGAAAGGCTTTTTTATCTGTACTAGTACACACAGAAAAAAAAACGATTTTCAAAAAACTCGTTTCCAAAACTAAACCGACGGCAAGTCTCGCCACGTTTGTCCGCCGAGTTAATTTATTTCATCTTGTCAGGTACAAAATGTATTCAAGTAATTTCGCAAACTTTCCGACGTAGCCTTTGACGAGATTGTGACGCGGCGTTCTTTTGTTTACAAAGTTAAATTCGTATTTCTTTGAATTTCCTATTATTGTGCTGTTGAGTAACATTTTTAATTTGGAAGTTGTTGGATCCTACTCATTGTTTAAGAGTCCCCTTTAGGTATACAGCGTCTCATTAGGACATAATTCAAGGAATTAGATATTACTTGTCTTTTGAAAATGAGAATATTTTTATAATTGTCTTATTTGTATGGAAACTAGCTGTTTCTCGCGGCTTAATCCACGTACACAATCCCTGAATATAATGTTAGACTAGCTATAGACTAGACTTAAGTCTAGATCCTCACCGTAGCCACTGTCGTAACAAATTGGGGTTAAAGCCTACAGTACTTTGTTTACGTCCTCTCCTAAAGTCTAATCTATGTCTTATTTTTATTGATTAAAATCGGTCTAGTAGTTTGGGTGTGAAAGCGTAACAGACAGACAGTTACTTTAAGTTATTACTTTCCCCTTTTGTAATGTTAGTTTGTTCAAATTGTTCAAAAATTTTTGTCACCAACTACATTCCCGATATATGTTCCTCGTTCACACAAAAATCACTGATAGTATATAAATGAAAATAGCCAAAGGGTTAGATTAGAGTCTGAAATAACATAAAAGTTTCTCTTTATTCCAAAATTCTTACGGAACCGGCACATAGATACGCTTGTGTGTAAGTACGGTACAATCGACAAGAGCATTGTTTGTTTATATTCATTTGACATACCTCACTGCGAATAGCCATCGAATAACTTGTCTCCGTTCTGTACCGTCCTTGCTGTCGGTACTTCAAAGACAATTTTGCAACATGCACAATTACCTTCAGGAGTATCAGCCGGCAGATAAAACATCTAATATATATATATATATGACGTCGACTGTACATCGATCGCAATCATGTGAAACCACAAGGACTTGACTAAATCACTTAATATTCCTCCGCTCCTCTAAACACTTACAAATTGAATCTGACATAAAATTCCGCCATTGTTGTGGTAACGAGACCGATTCACAATTATTCAAAATATAATATTTAATTACGAAAGTATCAGAATGGGCCGAGTTTCAGTTATTCCCAACTTTCGCGAGTTACTGACGGTGACAGTTTTAATTGTAATTCAAAAGACTTGTCAAAGGACAACCCTTTCACCCCCCTCTACCTGGAAGGGGGTGGAACCCCTTGGTTTTTTTACTGTGGGAGATTTTTAAGGAAATCTTAATATTTACTCTGTAATCAAATACGTCGCTGTGCTTAAATCTTTTATCATGCAAGATTAAGTGTATTTTTTAATTTGTTGATTTTTATGTTTAGCCCAGAATGACGTAATTAAAAAGATAAAAAAGTTAAACTTTGTTTTTATAGGATTGAGCGGACAATAAGATTGAGCGAGTTTGCTTTTGAATTGACTTGTTATGTATGATGTTGGTATATTGAACTCGAACAGCTTGTAAACACGCTGACTCGCGACTTGAAAAATAAACGTACAACATAGAATGAGATATTCGTAATATTGCGTAGATTCAGTGGTATATGCACCAAAGCTAAGTTTAGATATTATATAATTGGAGTATCTCTATAAAATCGCATAAAGACTTTCTTTCACATTAAAATATTGTAAAGCTAAACCAGTTCCAAGATAACTGAAATATGAAGCCAAACCCAGAAATAACTGACTTCATAAAATAATCTTCAACCTACCATCATAGTGTGCATAATACCGTATTAATTCGTGAAATTGTATAGAAGTATAATATACGTACTCGTAGATCATTACCCGAGCGCGGTGCTCCTCACTCCGTACACTTAAAGTCTTATTCCGTGTATATCTTTTGAAGATCCTTCTTTATGTAATACCGAGTGGCGCAAGTGAAGGACTTAGCGCTGGTTGATACAGCTTATTATAACAGTCGACGTACATTATGTCATATCCTACTAATATTATAGATGTGAAAGTTGTGAGGATGTACCTATGTTACTCTTTCACGCAAGAACTACGAAACAGATGTCGATGAAACATTACAGTTTAATGAGTTTTACATTAGAATATGTGATACATTTCATGCTAGCCCTAATATTCGATAATAAGTTTGAACACTAACCAATTACTTAAACACATCTTAAATACTTAAAAGTTATTCAAAATGAAACGTACTTCCTTACAATGTATTATTAGTATTAATAAGTTAGATTCCATAATTAGTTAGATGGTAACCAGGATGGTTTATATATGACATAGTCTATGATGTTCGTCGACCGAATTTGATTAAGATGATCTCTGTGACCGTATTCAATAACGCATATGCCTACTTATTATTTAACATTATGTAAGAAACGCCGCTTTCAGTCCCTCAGTCAAGTAGGACAAATGACGAATGACGATCACAATCAACACCTTAATTACCTTTTAATATTACTACTCAAAGTACATAGACAATAGTAGTAATAAGCGCACGTACACTACAGAAACTTATTTTTATATACAAACAAAGACATAAAAACCTCTAAGTTCTATGTAAAGACGTTTACTTTACTACGTCTTTGGTTCTATGATACTAACAGATAATGTGATGATATTTAACGTCAACAATACGTCGCCCATTGAAATAAGCAATTTGTAAGAGGTGTTTTTTAGCGTCTTCTTGCCATTGTAATAAATACATTAATAACTAACATAATATTACCGTCATCAAAATACAACTAAGACGGAACTAGGACGTTGCCCGAAAACATTAATAACTTAATGCTCCGAGTACGTACAGACAAGCAACTTGTTACACGAGAGCAACCATATTTAAAGTCAGTTCCCAAAGTTGCTGCGACTTATAATATTATACATTTTGTATATTGTCAAACTCGCTGAAACTTACGTCTTGGAGTTTCAGTTCGAAGCCGTACATTTACGATTGAAATTTTCAGTAAATTAAGAATGTATTCGTTTCAGCCGGTAGAGCGCTTTGCAGCGCATCCCGCGCTGTTATACCGTTGTGTCATCAGCTGGAGAATTGTTCTGACATTCTCCGTAATGCTTCACACAACTTGTTCAATTATACTTTTGTTTCTGACGTCACGTTGCGATCACGATCCACTCATGCTTACTATTGTATGTGAAGTACAATTAGTTGGTCGTGACTTTGATTTTAATTTTCTGTTCGCGAGACTTTGGAGGTTTAGGAACTAAGCTGTGTTTCCAATGCATCGATATTGACGTAATTGTTTTTAGGCACCATTCGCTCGAGGGCTTTTAAAGTAATTTCTAGCCTTTATTAACGATCGTATTTTAACGCTCTGTACTTGTGTTGTAAGAAATATGATGCTCAATTTCCAACGCCTACCATTAAAAAACAACATGCTACATAAAATTGCTGCGCTTTGAAACCGTAAACAGATATACTTAGTTAAGTAAAAGCATGTACTTACAAACAACAGCCACCTTTATCTGTTTCTATGACATGAAGTACGTACCTGAAAATAAAGTAAAGTTCAATTATAATAATGGAGCTGAACAGTTTGTTTGATCTCTGGAACTAAGCCACACCCTAGAACAACACAAGACGTTGCGTTCAATCCTTATCATATTCTTAATTTAACTTCAACGCCAGTCCGTCACAAAGTAACAAGTAAACTACTGCCTGTAATGTCCCACTTCTGGGCAAAGGCCTCTGATCTCACCGAAAGTCACGGTATAAGTATAAGTACGGTGAAGACATAACTTTACAAAAAGCTATTGAAATGACTTCGTTTATCCTAAAACAATCGCAATGTAATCGAGACGCGGTATCGATTCGGTCTGCGTGATGTTTACGATCGAATCGAATCACTCGGTTTTTCTCGTGTTTTCGTTCGTTCGTTAAATAAAGTCCTCGTTTCGCTTATCGAGTTTTTATTTTAACGTAAATTGGTTTGAATTTTTTACGATTTTATCCCGATTTTATTTTAAGGAAATTGTTTTTAAAACGGAGCTGTGTTTTCAAAGTAATTTCAGGGTGCTTGTTCGGAGTGAGGTGCTCTATGTGTGTATATTTTAACGGGTAAAAACCATTGGCGATTTAAAATGTGCGAAACATTTTATATAAGACAATTATTTTTACCCGACTTAAAAAATCAGGTAATTTTCCAATTTGAGAACATAACATTTTGGTGGTGGTTTTGATGTCGCCTTACTTTTATCAAGTACCTTTATCGCCCTCAGTTTTGATCTAAGTAAGATCGAGTTGAGTGGCCAGCCCTGGTGTCGGAGGTTGTAGACCGCCGACAGGCCTCGGACATATTTTGGTGATTGAAACAACCGGGACCGACCATTTGTCGTGCCTTGTGATTCACTGTAGCACATAGTAATGCTACTAACGGCCACCCATCCAAGTAGTAGTTGCTTAACAATAACAATGAATCAACATCGCGAAATATATATCGAGTTTGAATTCGGGTTTACGGTTAAAATCGTATTTGAATAGGTCTGTTAAATAAATAATTACGTCTTTGAGTTAATCTTTTCAGCAATAAAGTAACAATAAATACTAGCCGCAGTAAAATACACCCAAAAGTCTTGGAAAAGTTTCAGCCAACGGACACACTACATGAGATCTTACCAAACTTAAGTGACCTTTTCTTTTGGTTCGTGTTTGTATACATTACTAGTGGACCCTGGATCTAGATTCTAGAAGTTTTAGGTCTAAAAAAATCTAGAATATACATTCACATGACAAATGGACACTGACAAACTTTGTCTAAAAAAGAAAAGAAAAAGCTGAACGATTTTAATAAGGATTGGAAGAAGTGGGCACAAGAGACTTTTTATTTTATTTATTTGAATTCTCTAATCTCTAAAAATACAAGTCGGATTTGATATTTTTTTAAGTGACATATTCAAGGGGAAGGTTATATGGTAACAAAGCATGATCTAAGGATTATAATGTTAACGCTAGCTATCAGTCTTTGTAAGTACCAGAGCCGAGCTACCAACTCACCGGTAGTATCTCGAACCCGAGCCATGTTTCAACCGGGACGTGAACAGGAGACCCTTGTCTTGACAGGCGAACGCACATACCACTAGACCACCGAGGCGTTCGTTAAATGTTCTCGATAGTAAAAAACCTTTTAACATATCGATGGGTAAGAGTTTCCGTTGGGTACTGTAAACAAATTGCAGCGCTATTTAAACACCAACTGACAAAAGAGTTGACATGAGATATCAAAAAACAAACGCGTCACAAATGACGAGAGAAATCGTTTTATTTTCCAATCAAAGTAAATAAAAAACCGATTCGGAACAAAACCAATATTTACGAGAGTTTTGTTTCGGCGTAAAAGAATACATTGAATCGTTTAAAGTTATTTACCGCTTTATTTTATGGTTGGATAAGAGGTTGAGCAGACTGTACTCACTGCATCTTAGACTGTCTAACAGTAATTGTTGGTACAAGTACCCAGATGTCTGTGGCGTACAAGAGAGTCTGTTAGACGTCTTTTCTCTAGTGTGCGCATCATACTAGATAACACAATCATCATATGTTTTATAGACTAAAAGACATACCTAGACTAGGGTTGGTCACCGACATAATTGAGCCTAATTACTTATAGACCACAGAACTGTCTCGCTCCAGTCTGGAATACAGTGTGCTCAGGCTACAACTTACCCGATCTGGCGCCCTCCCAATCCAATGCACTGAGATTCTGTTATTTTGACAACCCTCGTACCAACATCGATAGGAAACTTTTCTTCATTGTGCCGCGATTGGCAACGGTACGATTGTTTCGCACAATTCGATTGTCATCGCTCGCTCGCCAACAATGGTTGTCAATTTAGCAGCAACACACGCGGCAATGGACGTTAAATACGATGAAACGTGACAATTGTCTGGTAATAGTGCCGGTTTCTTTAGTAGATATTTCGCGGAATCCGATATTGGCTACACAATGGTTGTCACACATATTATATTTTTTCCTTTGAAATATATTTTGCTTCGCGTATTGTGGAAGTGATTTCGTAAGAGTATTAAGATGTGTATGTGGGTAAGCGGAGACACGTTTACTGAATCGTATTAGTTTCGATCGCTTTAATAAATATCATCATCTCTTTAGATGTTACCACTCGAACACAAATATGTTTAAGAGCAATAAAGCTTATCTCTTTTTCAAATTCGTATGATATATTAAAATAAGTTATACATAATGTACATTTAGGTTTGGTTTAATATTTTACTCTGTACTTACATATGATTTTACTCGATTTTGAGTAAAGATCCTTCTTCCATTGAGCTTCGAAAATACACCGTACATAAGTTACAGCAAGCTTAATATTTGTTTTGCGAGTTTGCGAGTTACTGTAGTGATCTCGGACCCGGGCCATGATTGAAACTAAATACTGAACATGCTCTTGAACTGAAACATGACCAGCAAGAACCTATTGCACATACCTCAACGCCACTGATATTTTAAAGTATCAGTCTGTGCAGTCCCACTCACACTATTTGTACTGTCCCACTGCTGGACAAAGGCCTCTCATCCCCTTAAGACAGCCAGGAATAAGTTTAAAAGACTAACTGCCTCAAAAATTAAACTATATTTTTAGTACTGCATTGGTTATCTTAAACACGAGGCAGATTTTAGATCCTGAGTCAAGACAGTCTTTAAAGTGGCTCAATGCTGACAAAGCTGTCTTTAGTTAGTACCTGTCTAGTGTGTCTTTTTTATATCTTTATTTTTACTAATATAATAAAGCTGAAGAGTTTGTTTGAACGCTAATCTGCTATCTCTATCCTGTCTAAATCCGATTCGAATAATTATGTTTGTATTGGAAAGGTACATTCATGAGAAAAGTTATAGGCTACTTTTTATCACGAAATTACCTCAGGAACGGGCACAACGCGGGTAAAACAGCGGGGCGCTGTTAGTGTTTTCATAAACCAGAAGACTCCATTAGCGTGTATTTTAATTACAGTAATACACTCATTAACACAACGCTATCCGCAAACAACATCAACAAACTCTATTACATAACCAACACCACCCGCCACTGTGTAAACCCGAAAGAAACAATTAATTGAATCATAAACCACACAGTTCATTAACACACGCACCGAACTAACAACAAAACAATTAGTTTGTCATAAAACAAACAAACCAATTGCCCTTATTTACCCCGCAGAGGTAACGTTTACCCGCAGGTGACCCGCGACCCGCCGCCGTGCGAACATCCCTTAACGACGTCTTATTAATTACTCTGTTAATTACCCCCGGACCCGATCGTAAGTCTTTTTATTGAAAACTCCGGGTAAAACCTGTGGACCACTAACGGGTAACTTTTTATGCCACACTTCACCTCTTGGGGTACTTTTGGGTAGTCATTAAGATGCTGATGATTGAAGCTTTGATGGTGCTTAGGAAATGACATATATTTTTATTATTTGCCTTTGTTTTTATCGCATTGCGAGAAGCGCTGTGAAGAACAAATATTCAACATTTATTTTTATAATTTATTTTCGTTTTTATTCTTCATTTCACAAAAACAGGTAAAAAATACAAGAAGTTACTAAAGTCCCTTTAGGCCGACGCTCTTCTCATTAACAAATAACAATTAATAACTAATGCGCCTCCTCTCACTTGTCATATTAAACCGCTCTTAATTTGAATTAAATATTTACCCTTTCCCCGGGTCGCAGTGGAGTCGGACCCTAACCTGTATGGCGCAGCACCATTAGAGCCGGCGGCACCGCCGCGCCGGGCCAATTCACCAATATTATTTTAGGTCGGTTTTAATTGCAAGAAATTGCGACAGAAATGGACAACGACACTTAATTAATTCCACTGGATAACTGGCCTTATGTAATATTAAATTTTAGGATATTACGAATGTAAGGGCTCGTCTCGAGGCAACGGGTAGCGTGCCGCGTGTGGGGCCTTTGATAATTACCCCCTACCCGCGACTTCTAACAGTTATTTACCTATTTGTTTCTAAACAATTTAACGGTAATTACCTTCATTAGAATATTATGGAAAATTTTAATACAAACTGTTTGAAACAGCGTCTCTCGGGGGGCGGGCATAATGTACTCACAATTACATAACAGATACATTACATTATGTATACATTTATACATTTACCTATCATTTATATGAACAAAAATTGTACTTCTTCTTACGCTAACTAAAGCAACAGGGTCGATAATCATGTTTTTGAACATCAAAGTCATTAATTTGTATTGAGTATGGAACCTGATTCATTTATCGATAATTAATCAAATTGTCAATGACTTCTCAAAAAGATTAACTAAACATGAAACCTAAAAAAACGAACATAACTAAAATGGCGCTTCAATCCGAACTTTAATTAAAAAATAAAATAAAAGTAATTGAACACGAACCCTTGCGTTCTTACCTCTTCTATTCATTCTAAACTTTTAAAATAAACTTTAAACTTGGAATCAATTCGAATGGGAGTGTAAAGGTTTCGCTTGAATTTTTCAAGTTCCCACCGCGCGCGTCGGGCGGAGTCGAACTCCAGTTGAGATTGCTTTTAGGGTTATGTTAGTTTAGGGGCCGCCTTTTGTGGGGCTTGTTTTGAAAAATAATACTCTTGTTAATCTCTGACACTCTTTCAAATGTTTTTTCCTTTCAAATACTCTCACAAAAGCTTTCCTAGTAAGTATTATGTACCTACGTTATATGAGATCAATTAACGTTTTTCTAAAAATATACGAGGACTGTAGACAAATAAGAGCGTATTCAAGGAACTTACTAATTAATTTTATCTCAAAGTCTTAATTAAAAACTAATTTCATTAAAATTCTTCATAAAAATGTTCTCGTGTACTGTCGGGGCGTTTACAACTTGTACACTCATTGTGCTCACGGCTCATTACTCGAATAGCTGCAGTTAATACTTTGCTTCAAACTAATCGTATTAGATCTAAGCCTTTATAAGCGCATCGGATTTTCTTCGCGAGCTTAACGTAGCGTGTTACGGTGCATGTTGTTTCTACACTACCTGTTAAACATTGTAGGCATTTGCAAATTCTATACACCTACATAAAAAATCATTCCTATTTAAATTGTTCTACACTCCTTTCAATTTAAAAACAAAAAGAAAATGTGCCTTTTAGAATCTTGAAATGCACATCCTTTTGTTTTACAATAAAAATAAACTAGCGAAAAAAAACCCTGACACGCTTTCATCCCCGATTGTACACTTAATTTAATACGAAGACTTGTTAACGCTAGGGCGGTTAACGCACAAAGAAACTTATTTTTAAACCCACGGAGCTGAGAGAATTATCAAATACTGCACAATGTACGGAGCGCGTCTCTGTGGGGCGGTGAAAATCTTTTGCAGCACACATTCGCAATACGCTGTCATGTCTGAAATAACTGTGTGTCGAGTGTCGGGACACCGCTCTACCGCTCTAGTGCTCTAGCTAGAGTGCTCTACGGAGACATTAAGGTATTTGAAGTCGGAAACAATTATTGTCTGAAAAGTTTCCGGGTGTCGAAATTGGAATGGTCTTACGTTCTGTATCGCGTAGCTTTGCTTAGACGTTATACGAATAATATGGTGGCTCAGCTTTGAAATGTTATTCTTATTTCATATATTGCACGTGGTTTTAGCAGTATTAAAATACTGACTGATATTACCTACTGTTAAGAGTTCTATATTCAACCACAATTCAAGGAAGTAAAGTAGCAAATTGAACAACCATTTCCACAAACCTATTTATCCTATTGTCCTTGAGTCCATGTAACAAGAATTGATCTCCACAAAACATTAAACAGATAACATTCCCATAGTAAGACGGTGATGACGTCACGGCATTAGAACTAATACGACAGCCAATGGACGGCTGCCAAATACCGGCTGGCACCATTCCATAGACAATGGCAAAAAATGGTTTTCGCTGAGACGCGGTGACGTGACTCTAGGGTTTATGGTTATTATAATTACCGCGGCAAAGCGCCATGTGGCGACGAAATGTTACGGAATATGTGTTTTATATTTTAACACTTATGGGAAATAATATCCGCAGATTTATTTTTTGTGAAGTAATGTCATAATAAATAAATAGCAACATATATAAATAAAACTTCGAATATTTTGCTCAAAAGCGATATTATACATAAAAAATGAGATATTTTTTGGCGCGTTTATTTTGCGCGTCCACCTGCGTGGCGAATTAAATGTTTCATACTTGTCATATTTAATAACAAACAATCCGCGTGTTTGTTTTGTCATCACTCAGATGTACATACGCTCGACGAGAACCAAAAATTAAGCTTTATTTGATTTAACTTTCACAAAGAGAAACTTTTCACGTTCACCCAAAAGGCATGAATAACATAATAATTTAAATTAACTTAGTTCGGGTGTTATTTCAATAATTAACGCTTTATACTTAGTTTTATATATATGTTTGTACGCGAGTCCAGATATACACAAATATGTTTTTTATACGACTTATATTTTAATAAGTCATAAAATAAAAATCACGGCCCAAATATTATATTTCCAAGTGGAAACCATTTCCATTCCACTCGAACCTTAATTTAACTTATCTAAATCAAATCTATGTCCACCACTCCCACCTCCTCACCAACCGTAGCTTAACAAAAACAAACGATTCATAACAATCAGCAGCAGACCACACATTATCATAGCAAAGGCAAAACAATTAATTCAGTGACAACATACAAAATGCTAATGCCCCGTTCTCACGTAAATCAACAAGGCTCAGAGACACTCGTGTATTAACATCGTGTGCACTCGCCTTTATGGCCATGCCTTGTGTTTCTGTTTCTAGACGCAGCTAGAATGTTCTAGATGCTTTTAGAGGCTGGTACTCGGAGGTGTGTTGTGGACTTGTTTTTGTTTCTCTTCGAAATTTTGTTTCGTAATTCCTTTTGACCCTTTTACAAATACTAATCTATTCGAACTTTCTCTTTGCCTTTTATATCAATTCCCAACATTTAAAGAGGCTTTTTATAAGTTTAACAAGTGTGAGTTTATCCTATAGTACCGTGAACCCAAACTGATGTACATAAGAAAATATAATTAGTATTGATCCTACAGCGGTTTCTTAGAATCCCACGTAAAATAAGTTTCTAAGAACACATTATCCTTGGCTGACTTCTCTTGTTTACTCTACACTACCTTAAAAGATCAAATAAAATACTTCACCAACAAGCAACCGCCAAAAGCGAAAAGTAATTCACAAAACAAATTAAAATATGAAAGTTCAGGAGTGTGATTCAAAGAGCTCCAACAGGATCCTGAAACAACTAACTAACTAATTAATTAGGATACGTCGAGGAAATTAAAATAACAGAGAATGTATGTATAATGAGACGGTGTGAGTCGGAGGCTCAGAGTCGCGAGAGCTGCCCTGAGTCGGCGCTCTCGTCTAAGCGGTGAATGTTTCAAGCATGTTAGTGCTTCACTCAATGTCCTTTGAGACGTTTCATAACGTATTCAGAACCTGAAATAATTTATAGACGGTATTATTCCGAAACTACTTGGATTTTAGTAATGTGCTGGTACTGTTAGGCAAGCTGGCAGGAAATCAGGTTAAGGAATGTTTTTGTCCTTTGCTTTCTACATGAATATTATAAATGCGAAAGTTTATGAGGATGGATAACTTTATGGGTGTTGTTACTCTTTCACGCAAAAACTACTGAACGGCATATGAAACTAAACAATATTAGTTTTTAAACATTATACATTAAAACGAAACGTAATCGAACACAAATCAACACATACGTTTATCCAAAAACTACTCCTGCTACTACAACGTCAGTAATCATTTTACATACATATTTGTGCTAACACGTAAACTAACGTAACATCCCTGTCAGTACCTATTTGTTGCATCATATTCAACGTTGTGTTCACCGCATATGGAGATAGGTATCGGACTATACTACGAGTGTACGTTAACTGACCTGTACTACAGGTATTGTCAGTTGAATCATACTAAAGGCATTGAACATACAGCTATACGGATAGAAGCACTTGTACTACAGTATTGAATATCTATACACCGACTTGTACATGATTCACTAAAGCATACATTTCAGTCATAACGCTGAATACCCCTCACCTCAGATAATTTGTACAACAGCCCAAATTCTGTTGAAACTGAGTATTTTCTTAACTGCACCGTCGGGGCGGTGGGGGCTGCCCCCGCTCCGCCCCCGAATACACTCACAGACTATTGTCAAGAATAATATACCGTTTCAACTTGTGCACTCACCGAGAGGAAATTATAGAGAAAATGACAGTTATTCGGAGGCGCTCGCTCGCCCCCTTTCATGGTCCGTGTATAAATCTTATTTTAAACTAAATGCGAAGCGTTCTCGGGACGTTTATTTGTTGCTGTTTTGTTTACTTCGCTTTTAATTGGAGGTTTTATTTACTTTGTAGGTATTCAGTAAATACGGTCGAGTAGTTTAGTGGCCAGTCCTGGTTCCCTGTTGCAGTTCTTATACTGCCTATAGGCCTCCTACCTTCGCCAACAAAATCGGCTACGGGAGTCATGTTAGAGCACATGCAAGACGAGGAAGCTAGGAGTAGAAGCGGTCGCCGTGGCCGAAATCGGCTGGAGGACTATTATTATTATTATTATAGGCCTCCAAAATAGTCTATCGATTAAAGACCGGGACCGATAGTGACGTATTCTAAGTTTGAAAACCATTTAGTTATATTTATTACGTACATAAGTTCTTGCCACATTCTCTTTGGAATGGAATTAAAGATCACCATAATTTATACCATGTACATTTATATACTAGTTTTTATAATGAAATCCTAAATTTATGATATAACATAACGATATAGACTACGACCCAACCGCACTTGATGATCCATAGAGCTGAACAAAAATAAAACTGAACTTCATTAACGTCGGGCCGAATAAAACAACGCACTAATAATTAGAATATAAAGTACAGTCGCGCGCACAAGCGCGACGTCACGCGGCTCGGCCGCACGTCATTATGTCCCGCAGACACTCGCCTCAATGGGGCGCGACCACGCTGAAAGCGCGCCAAACAAACTAAAACACGCACACAAAAACCAACCTTATCACCCCCTAACAAGACACATGTAAACGCAAACCTATCCTGGCCGGTTATGCCAATTTGGCCCACCACTCAGCGACAAGAGGTCGCACAGTTTGGAAACGTTCGCACGCCAGTTAAACGTATAATTTATAACGTTATATGTCTTATTTCGGAGATTAAGTGGTTCTATTTTGTGTCGGAATGTGTTTAGATTATTTATGTTATGATATAATGGGAGACATATGCGGCGCTTGGCGCGAAACGGCATTCAAGTTATGTGCGTGATTGTACTCGGTGTCGCGGGCACAATGTCACGCGGCGGCGGATTGTTGCCGACAAATATGCGCGCCATGTCGACAGTGGATTTCTGTTACCAAAAATAATATCTCTAATTGTTTAATTCCTTTGTAATTAACCTCCCTTTTAGCTAACTTTACTATTTTAAATATTACAAATACAATTACGTTTTAAATATATAATTATAAAAAGTATCCATTAAAATTATAAAACTCGTAGCTTCGCTATGTAGTCGCCTACGTGGCTACGGCGTAGGCGTCCGTAGCAATTACCGTGACTACGATTTTCTACATGAACTTTAGACTCTTAAAATTAATTATACATAATAATAATTCACAAAATTGGAAAAAAATATTAAACCTGAGAGCACATTCAATAAATAATAATCTGAGACTTAATTTCATTTTTATCGAATTTCGTAAAGCTTGACTTTATAATATATTGAATGTCCGATATTTATTGAAAAGGCAGCTTGTTTGCGTTGAACTCTTTGTAAACCCGGAATTAATTTTATATTTCAACCGCTTACATTTTCAAAGTAAACAGAAGAGAATATTAAAAAGCGGAATTTTATTAAATATTTTTTCTAAGCGCGTTTGCTCTTCAAACTAAAGTTAGTTTCGAAGTCTCGCAATAAAAATTCACAAGTCGCTCACCCGGCGTCGGCTGCCATTATACTAACATTAAAAGTTCCTCTGTGACTTATATTACGGGCGGAGCGGTGAGGTCTCGAGACGAGGCGATGCTCTTTTGTTTGAGACCCTTGATGGATCCCACTTTGGAAATGTTTCTATCTACCAACTGTTTTCAAACGTTACTTACGTAGAAACTGTGTTGAATGAATATAACTTTTCAAGTGAAAACCGACTTCACGCCATGTTTTAATGACATCTTCCACTTTTTATGTTAAAAACGGAACCAATCTGTAATCATATCCGTTTGTATACCCTAAGATTGTAATAGGTTCTTAAAAAACATACATAACTAACATACAAACAGCCCAATTGAGAACTTCCATCGATATTTACACGTTATAAATGATACAATTTAGATAAAATAGCTTTTTTCCTAAGACACGTAAATCCATACAAATAAAATAAATTAATGATTTTTATTTTGTCCACATGAGAACTGAATTACTGGTACGAGTAACTGGCTGAACTTTATAGATGACTAGCCCGTTGGCGCAGTGGCAGTGAGAGCGCCTACTGTGTCGGGGGCAGCGGGTTCGATTCCCGCCTGGAGTCAACAATTTGTGAAGACAGTTGGGACGACGTATGGCTGTCACTTATATATTCTTATAAAGAATTTGTATATGTATGTAGTAAGTAGTATCAGTAAGTTTGATTCCATAATACAAGCTTAGAACTTAGTTTGGGTCTAATTAACCGTGAGTGAATTTGTCCGGGTGTATTTAATTTATTTTTATCTATTTGCTTATTATTATCAGAATTATGGAATAGTAGTCCTTCACCTTCTTTTTGAGTGTGACTCACACACACTGACTGTGTTCATCAAACAAACTCTTCAGTTTTATTACTTTAGTAAAAAAATATGGTGTATCGCAGTATGACTGTAGTGTGAGCGAAGCACAACATTTTATAATACTCTTAACATGTGTATAAGGAAAAACGTATATAATGCGTAAACGTATGTACTGCTCCGTTAAACATTCAGTTTTTTCCGCAATCTTACGGATTATTCACAAAAAATATTTCCCTCATTTTATTTATAAATATTTCCGTTTGAAGTTTGTAAAGTAAATAACGGCAGTCTGCTTAGCAACAAAGCTCTGAAGAAGCTTACAAGAAAACGCTTGTATATAAATATATTTAAAGAGATCGTTAAAGCTTCGTTTAGAGGTTAAGTTGGCAATAAAAAGCTCTCCAGTCACACACTCAGTAACGATAATATCCGTTAAACCAACGACGCGAGCTCCCAGCGCCTGCCTTAACGATTACAAGTGTAGCGCGTGCCTCGTTACCGTTGCTTAACATTTATTATCGTTCAATGATACTGCGTTAACTGACACTTTGGAATCAAAAGGCTTTGTACATAAACCGCCATAATAAAACTTTATCTTGTGTATTCAGGGAATAAAATTAGGAAAATATCAATAAGAATTGGAATCGTTTTTTATTTTATTTTCAACGCTGGTAATATCCTAATATATGCCCGATGTTTTTGTTTATGTTTTGTTTGTTCCCCAAAACCTATATCTAGCGGCAATCTCAAATAATATATCGGCTTTAGTCACTAGGTATGAATAAATAACATTCATATTTTAATCCGTTTTAAGTCGGCATTGGGCATTTTGTACTAGTACGTACAATAATGTAAAAAAAACCTGTTATCTTTAATCGGTGGGTTAAGATACAATGTTTTAACTTAATCTGCTATCTCAGATAGCTAATGGAGATGGAAACGGCCACTCTCTATCCAATCGGACCGAATCCATCGAACTTATAAAACCAATTATAATTGCGTAAACACAATCACTTAGCCGTAATGATCGCGTAAACACGAGCGATAAATCGACGCCGAGCGTTCCTCAGTAATTACTTGTTACTCCTTGATTAATCACAAACTCATTCGGCCCGGAAAGGGGGAATTAGGGAGATCCACTGATGACAGTACATTTGTTTCCCGTTTATATATATCGTGTGAGCGATGGGTCAATAGTTATGAGCCGTAGCTTAATTAACCGGGAGTGGCTCGTCATTTTTTGTACGTCGTTTCTTCATATTTTAGTATAGTTATAATATTGAAGTTAGTGAGTAGTAGGCTAGTGTTACATACTGCCGCACTCAGAGTCGCTCGTGATTGCTTGAGATAGGTTAATTAACATTTTTGACAGTGTATTGAGAATTATGTCAAGCAGTTAAAGTTAATTGTCGATAAATTGACGTCTCCGAGCGCAACGGATAGTGTTGAATGGTGACTCCTACAAGCTTCATCTGTTTTGATTACGATTAGAATACTATGGTAATAATTAAATTTAAGTGGACATAAAATCGACGATTTGAAAATCTCCGTAAATTTATGGAGTGGAGATGTTTAAAAATAATGTCAATGTGTGAAAACTGTGCGTAATGATGCTATTAGTAATAAATACTACACGAGAGCAATTTAAATGTTTGATTTATATATCAATGTATTACGCTATTTAAAGTTGTCGGTCTCGGGTGTTTCATTAGGTAATCCATGTCGGAGGCCTTTAGGCGGTCTAAAAACTCCGACACCAGGGCGGGCCACAGACCTACTCGAACTAACTTACTACCCCTGTATTACTAATAAAACTCTGTTTAATGATAAAAGCACTTTATAGCAAAATAGAGAAGTTATCAAACATTTCTTTTAATAAGACACATACAAGAATACCCTTGACTGCACACAAAAATAAATACACCTGAATTTATTCCCCATCTTTTCCCATATTTTCAGGTGCTTTCAGTGAGAGACAAGCATTACCCTACATTGGTAAGTCTTTTAATTTCTGCTTTCATATACTTAATCACTGAATTCCCACACAAATATCAATAAAAATACCGACCAACAAAACATTGTCATATAATTACCCGCTTCGTAACGTATCGGGGCTTATCCTGACTGGATCAGCAATTACGGGATTTATAACGGGTACGGCGGCCCGCGGGGACCCGTGATGCATGCGCCGCGGGTCACGGGCTATAACGGGGGTATCTTTCACGGGGCATCGACACAAATGTATATAATGGACGAGATAATGATGTGCTTTTTTATTTATTTTGGGAAACTTATAGAGAAATTACAGATGTGTAGTGGTTAGTGTCTGGAATATTTTGTAATTTGGTCAGTTCGATAAAAAGAGAGCATCAGAGACACAGTCAGAGATGTGAAATTAAATTATCCGCTCGTAAATTTACCAGAATTAAACATATTTTAAATAATAAAATATTTATTAAAACATTAGTGTTAAAACATTACTTATTTGCGGCGTGCAAACAATCGGTTTAATATAATTAATAAACATGCTGACTTGGATTTGTTTAATGATAGTGTAAACTTGGTGAGAAGAGTACTGAGCAGAGAGTTTTTCGATTGATTTTAATTTGTTATTACTTATATTGGAGCGTTCTTTCACATAGTTCTTTTATATTGTGTATTGTGTTTTATCTACGGGTTTTCTTCTTTCTTTATTTTTGTTAATTTTGTTCTTATGTGTTGTTTGATTTCTGTATCTATTCGTGGGAATCTGTAATTGGCTGACTTTTCTCCAAAAATAAATAAATAAATAAATAAATAAATTAGTTAATAATAATCAAATCGTATTGAGATACTACTGAGTATACAAATTGATTGAATATTCTATGACAACTACAGGAATTATCTTTATACATAATATAAAACTAAGCCCTCAAAAGCTATCTGTATGTAATCGATGTTCTCAAAAACTACATAACGGATCTTCATGCGGGGTTTTCAACATACAGAGTGATCCAAATGGAAGGTTTGTGACTTTTTATGCCAAAATTCCCCCAGGTACGGGTACAACGCGGGTAAAACCGCGGGGCACTGCTAAAATATCGACAAAACTATTGCGTGACACAATGTAGAATACCAGTATCATAACCAATTTCTGTCAAGAGAAATACATAAGTTCCACAGATAATATTATGGTCTAAAAACCCAACATTTGGGCAAATAACATTTCCATATCAAATATTCTCCGTCTATTTCTAATCAAATAAACCTAATTTCGCGGGGATAGCGTGTAGTGTAGTCTAGTCAACTCCCAGAAGTACTATTTTTCTAGAGCTCATTGGCCCGATACAATATTAATGGGATACCGCCGGAGCCGGGCACGTAGCCGCCTTGATTTTATATTGATTCGGTTCATAACAAGTGGGTTATGTTGTTAATATAATGTAGCCCTTTCTCAAACTCGCAATTTTGTTACGAAATAACGCCTGAGATATGAGTCCAGCTCTTACACTTTTATAGTAAGTTTTCAAAATTGTTATAGACCCATTTCATATCATAAAATATGAACGATTTAAAATACGCATTAATTTTGTTCAAAAATCAGCTAAAACATTAAACGTAACTAAATTACTTATCTATTACTAATATAATGTAGCATTTCCCTAACTTTATGCTTCCAACGTAAACATTAGTATTCATCGCATCAAGCGAAGCCAATTAGTACAATCGAGAACACAAAACGTTTCTCCGCGGAAAAAGTTAAATAGCGACTAAGTTTTAATAATATCGCAAAACATTAACTAAGAAGCGAAGTCGTCTCCGAACTAACAAGTAATCTGAACATCTCACTAATAAGTACTTTTAACAATTTGCCGAGCGCCGGAAATCCGACAAAATTGCAACCGGTCGCTTGCATTTACGTAATATCCTTCTGGAGTCACATGAGACCCTCGGGGGCGGGGGTGTGTGCGGCGAGGGGGCGAGGGGGGAGGTAATGGTGTTTGCACGACCACTGTCCGTCTCAATGAGGACCTATTTAATTTCTGTTACATCAGTACTTCTGCGGATTATTTATCTTGCCGAGAGGGCGCGCAGCTCCGTTATTATTTTGTTATATTCCCGGTTTCGAAATTAAACCAACTATTTTCCGCAACTTTGTTATGTTTACGGTTTTAAAATGTGTTTTTAGTATTTGCGCGACTTCTCCCATTGTTTTGAAGCAGCTCGTGTGGTTCAACATGTAGTTCAGTCCTTTACATCTATTCATAATACGTGATCCACATCGGTACTATATCTGAATCCATGACAGTAATAAAAAATAATACCTAATTACATACTCGAACGATTTTATATTCCTCTTCTCTATGAAACACGTATTACTTGGGTTGTGTTAAATTCATCGCACAAGTAAGTTTTATATCAAAGGTATTATAGAGGCAGAAAATATGGATAAAATTACATTATTTCAATACAAAAATATTCATATTTCTTGTAGTTTCCTTTGTGCGTTTTTCAGCGTTATTACAGCGTTAATTTCCGCTGAGCGTCAGGCACCTCGTAACCTCCGGTCTGCCATCCATTAGCCTAACAGATCTATTATTGCATACGTCCGTCGTATATTAGCGTTAAGCCGCCCTACGCCCGTCCCGCCCGCCCTGGCCCGATCTAACTCTCTTCAGGATTACGCCGCCCGCCCTACGGCGTCAAGAGCGGAATGAACGTCTTTTCAATTGTATTACAACGGAATGGAGATGGTTAATAGCCATTGTATTTGTGGAGATGTTTATACTCATTGTTATATTGTTGAGAGTTATTGTGTGTTTTTGCTTTACCAGCATAGTTTATCTGATAACAATTTGTATTAATGTTATCTTCTTAATATTATCTCATGTACTGTTCGGTGGAAGATCTCTGGAAGGCAAATAATAGTACAATAAACCTAGCTATATTCTGGTCTAAACACATAGTTTAATGTAACTAATTATATTAGAAAGAAGAAGAATATAATGTAATGTATGTATGTATGTATTAGCCTGTAATGTCCCACTACTGGGCAAAGGCCTCTCATCTCACTGAAGTTATCAGTACAGTGAGGAGGATTAGGCATAATCACCACGCTTGCCAAATGCGGGTTGGTGATCTCAAACTCGAGCCGAGAGCGAGATGTTTGAAAAGTAGGAAACATGTTGTCGCTCGACCCGGGAATTAAACCCGGGACCTCAGTCTTGGCAGGCGAGCGCACATACCACTAGACCACCGAGGCGTTGATAAATGAAAAAAAAATTAAAGATGTATAATGTTCCATAAACTATTTTGGCGGTAACTGCAATATTTTACTTTTTATATACGAGCCCCAATGCATAATAGATCGTCTAGTTGCACTTCAAAATACGATATTTAATTGTAAGACGGATATTTAATCTCTGATTGACTTTGATGATTAATGAAATACGCTACACACGAGGTCATTACACCTAGTTTAATCTTGTGTTGTACAAAGTGTGATAATTTTAACGAACTTAATGTAATTCTATCATAAAGTTAACATCTTGTAAGCAAAAAATTACGTCTAGTTCATATTTTACGCAAAACAGGTCGTCTATATAAAATTAAAAATGCTTTTTAAATGGTTTGATGTAAAATAATATTTCAAATTGAATATAGAATATTCTCTGTCATCTAATATGTCAACGGGCTATATAAAAAGCCAAATTAAATGTAAATTACGAGTATCATTACTTCATAATCGTTATTCTATAAAAATGGCACGAGGTAAACCAGTGACTGAAGAAGTGCGGAAAGTTATCATTTCTAATAACAATAAGGGCAAATCTACGTACCAAATATCTAAGGACCTTTCGTTGCCAAGATCTACAATTCAAACAATCATCGAGCATCATCGAAAACACGGAACAGTCTCCTGTTTAAAGAAAACTGGCCGTCCACGAATAACCAGCAAAGCAGACAACAGGATTCTGAGGAAGATCATAAAGAAAAATCGTCGTGCAAGAGCAGGCGAACTTACCGTACTATGGCGTGACGCAATTAAAAAGAATGTATCAGTCGATACCTGCAAGAGAGTACTGAAGAAAATGGGCTACGGTTTTTACACAGCTAAAGAGAAACCGTTACTTACTCAAAAACAGAAAACCAACAGGTTGAAATTCGCTAAAGAACACAGAAACTGGACTGCCGATCAGTGGCGAAGAATAATATGGAGCGATGAATCGAAATTCGACGTCACAGTTGGCGACGAACGAAGTAAAGTCATTCGAGAAAAAGGAGAGGCATTTCATAATGACTGTCTTAAGCGAAAGGTGAAGTTTCCGGCATCTTTGATGATTTGGGGCTGTATGTCGGCACAGGGTGTAGGCCGTCTGCAATTTATAGATGGTACCGTCAATGCCGAGAAATACAAAAGCATCTTGGAAGAGAGTTTGCTGCCGTCTATACCGAAGTTGAAACTTAGAAATGCATTTACTTTTCAACAAGACGGTGCCTCATGCCACACCGCAAAGACAACGATGGCGTGGCTGAAGTCCAAAAAAATCCCTACCATGTCATGGCCGTCCAGCAGCCCGGACTTGTCTCCCATAGAAACTTTGTGGTGGAAAATGAAGAAGAAGTTGCGAAAGGACCCTTCTAGGTCAAAAGCTGATCTTAAGGATAAACTTACCTGTGTCTGGAATGGAATAACCCCTGAAGAGTGTAGGGAGTTAGTAGATTCAATGCCGTTCAGGATCAAAGCCGTTTTGGATGCAAAAGGTGACGCCACCAAGTGGTAGACGTTCTATTCTGCGTCGGTTGAACTGAAGACGAACTTTTTTGCGGGTGATACATTTTGCGAAATAATGTTTTTTTTTTCTTGACTGTGGAAAGTTACATTTTTTTTTGTTGGTAAATAAAATATTATTTATAATCTATATGGTTTATATGTTACATTTTCTACTGAACATCTAGGTCTCCCTGAATTTTATGTTGAAGTTAGGTTAATATTTTTTTTCCCTGGCAGACGAACTCATTTGCATTGGGGCTCGTAGACGCATAACACCTCAGTCTTCTACCACGGTACGAGTACCTCGAAAGAGGCCATAACGTCAGATAAAAATGTTAAGTAAAAGTGAAGTTTATCCGTAAACGTAGTTTCAATTCAAAAAAAGTTTCATGTTGTACATACACGATTCAGTGCGGTCAATCAGTCAAACTACACCCCGAGCGCTACATTGAGTGAATGCCAGCTGACCGATGGCCGACACTTCTGACTAGTTGGATTTGTTCCACCCGGAATATCATAACATAACTATTAAAATAGTTACAATGGAAACCAGCTTTATTAAAGAACTAACAGTGCCAGTGGAGTGACGTGCTTTGTACCCGTTTTTGTTGTGAGTATCAGAATAAAAAATAACGATATTCATATTCACATTCAGGCTATCTAAAAATAATTTTTAACGACTTTTAAAGATTAGCCCGTTACATCAGTTAAAAATACTATTGTTTTATTAGCTGACTTTTTGAAACACTCTTAATACTCTATGACTTTGTGTTCGATTTACAAAATCTCCGAAGCCACATTGTCGCTTTTAACGTGACACACCGCTATCGTCTTAAAATGTTAATCAAGTTCCCCGCGAGGTGGCGCTTCGTCTTCGTCGGTGGCATGGAGTGACGTCACCACGTCCTCCTGCAATTTGTATCAGCGACACACGACGCGCGGTAAATACGAGTAGTGCAGGGAACTTGCAGGGGCGTGTGAACTAGTTTTCAGTTATTTTCAGTTTTTATAACGATATTGTGAGGGAGTTTTTAATAAACGTTACTAGCAGTAACTGTTTTTTATTGTGTGTGGATACGTATTTACTTAATCCATGGTGTGTTGTAAATAAGTATGTATTGAAATTTCTTTCTGAGCGTTAATGTGCTTCGGGGGGCACGTTTTACTGTCGGTCTCTTTTGGTTTCAACGGTCAAAAAACTCAGACACTAACCTACTCGAAGTAACTTTTTGTTAATACGCATATTTTTTACACCCGACGCAAAAAGTTGAATTCTGTGTGTGTGTGTGTGTCTGTACATCGCGGTAGTTCTCTCACTGCCGGCCTGCTTTTTCATTCGAAAGTCAGTTACTTTGCAGTGGCTCTTAACTATGTTTGGTAAAAACTGTTGCTTGTTGACTTTGACTTATTGAGGAAAGTTAAAAAACAAATGCTTTTTGCAATACCTGTGGCAGGTGTGTTGGGTGGTATATAGGTGCACTCTACAAGGCCGCAACGCGCGCAAATTACTTCACGACCATATTTAATAATCATTTTAGTTCGTGTAACGAGATAATTCCGCCATTATTTCCAATTCATTAAGTCGTAGAGTTCTCCCGTATTGAACGCGGACGATGCATCCATTCATTTACAATAGCACGCGTAAGGCCGAGCGCACGTAATCTGCGGGTAATTACTCATTGCGGCCGTTGTTCGCCGGCGTGTTTTCGGAAAAAAAAAAGTTTTAAATTAATGTTATTGCATTAATAGTTTGTTTGTATCAGCAGCCTCGTTTAACCGCGATATATAAATTGCCGTGGGAAATTCAAGATTAAGATTTCCTTCAATTTAAGCGGTTTTAGTCCGGCTGCGCGCCGCAGTAGTGTGTAGTCGTGCGTGCTCGGGTAATGTTTAGTTTTTCATACAAAACGTCAGTAGCAGGACGACTGATAATGCATTATTTGAAAGAATCTAATAATCCAACCCAACAATATTTTTCTTCAATATGACTATTTACATGTAACAGAACTATTCAAATCTGATTACTTTATTCCTGAGATAAGCGCGTGCTAATAATCAAGACACTCAGTGCGGGTGCGTTCCGGATACGGGTCGCACGCGTGACGTCATACTCCTTGTATTCGTATGAAAAGTGCCACACTCAATTGATGATGGTTGCATGTTTGTGACGTCAAATCTGTGTCGTTTAATAATTAAGACCATTTTACTTTGAACCTTTAAAAGATATTATTTAAAAAATATTCTGTCATTATGTTGCACCTTACACTATTTGTTACATAGAAAATATAAATATCCTGCAAACAAATTGGATTGGTGGCCGATAGTAGCATTTTTATCTGAGCGCTACAGTGCTTCGGAGGGCACGTTAAGCTGCTTCAATCGTCAGACCATGTCGGAGTCCATTAGGCGGTCTAAAAACTCCTATACCAGGGTTGGCCACTAACCTTCTCGAAATGAATGAATGATCGCGCCAAGTTTTAATAAATCAGTCCATTCGTTCAGTAGTTACGATGAGATAACGATTACGTTTCATAGTTACAACACAGCACCCCTACATTGCTTCCATCGGGTTACAAAACTGAAACTAAAAACTTATATCAACGAATAAAACCTGGCAACAGAAGAGGATAACATAAAGTCAATTCTTCACTATACATAATAGTGTTTATAGAAATGTAATTCGATATGATCCCTGTAACGCACAGCCCTGGAGTCGAGGGACCGAATGGAATACAAATCCGGCGCGGATTGGCGCGACACCCAGTGTGCACTGCGCTTTACAAATATTGTGTTTGTCGTACAATATTGGTTTTTGGTCACTTGTTTTGTTATTGCTAATGCACTTAGTCGAAACGGCATGTGGAATGAAAAGGAAGCTTTTATTTTGATTAATTTAATATTGTTTGCGAACGCGTGATGTTTCGGTATCTGTGTGCTTTATGTTTTTGTTGAAATGTTTGTTTTTATAAATATTTTCAAAGTGATATTTTGTGGACAGTCACCTTTAAATGTAATACGACACTAATTGCCGCACTCAGAGACGTCCATTTAATCGACACTTAAGCAATTAGCGTAATTTTTCTTACATGACACTCATTAAATATCTACCTAGAACGCATTTGACGCCTTTGAGTACGGGCGTTAGCATACTTGTTGTCCTCCGTCGAATCAGATAATTAATCTAAAGCCTAGTTCGCATATGCAAGGAATTTGAGATAAATTTAACGTAACGTATATCCATCCAAACAGTTGCAGAACGTAAGTTCCCAAAACTGTCTCCCACATCTATATATACATACAAACTACCTATTTATTACACGACGTGTACACATACATAACCCTCAAAATAAACTAGCACATTACCGCGGCACATTTTCGTCACAACAGATTTAGTGCGAAATTGTCAAGTAAATTAGTAACGTGTTATGGCGCCGCGGGCCCGAGAGACCCAACCTGCTTTCAAGACGCTCCCTCGAGTTATACCGGAGAACGCATGCGGGCCGGCGCGACCCGTTGTTAACTGTGATGTAAATGGAACATTAATTGTGCTAACAACTGGTTAAGGGATCGTTGTTTTGCTGTTCTGAGCAATATTTGAAGTTATGGAGGGTAGGTGAGGTGAGAGTAATGGCATATTTCGATAGCAAATGATGCCCGGGCGAATGAGGTTCGGTTTGAACAGCTAAGCATGCATATGCATCCTGTGATCTATTTCTTTACGCTGGCAAGTGCAACAATGGGCAATATCTTTTTTCGATTTATGATACGATAACATTTATTTATGACTTTATTTTCTTTAAAATTCAAATTGGTTATAAAAAGCACAAACAAGTGTCCCTCTTTTTCTTCCAACCGTGAAGTCATAAAATCACTGTTAATGCAGAGTGGTTAGTTTCCAACCAAGCCTCAGTAAACTGAAGTGTAACATCTTGCAGATTATACTTTTTATTTTTCAATTCATTTTGAAAAGCTTGCAATTACTGAAGAATATGATTACCTTATAAATACAACGTGTAACGAGGGCTCCCTGCGCGGCGCGGCGCGGCGCGGCGTATTGAATGGAGCGCGGCGATGCTTTATTTGTCGTATTTTAATGCGGGCCACGGACACAGCGGGCGTGTGACGATGTTAGAAGGGACTTCGTATTACTTGGAGGTAACTTTAAAATATATATTAGATGTGTAAAGTTTTTGAACTAGACATTGTATTGCATCCAAAACTATAGAAATGATTTAGATACTAATGTATGTGAATTGTGACATACGTATGTTCGAGCTAATATAGGGAATTACCCGTCCGATTTGGATTATTATTTTTGTAATATATAGCCACATTCAACGGGAAGGCACAAAGAGGGTAAAACCGCGGGGCGCTGCTAGTGTATAATAATACTATGCACTGAGGTGAATATTGCTTTATGTGTTTCAGATAAAGCTCCAACCCCCGCTGGCTATCACCCGCCGCCCTCCCAGTTTGCGGCCACAATATTTTTTTATTTACCTTTCCGCTCGTTAGCGCTGAATGCAACAATTACAAAAGACGCAGCGCTCCGTATTATAATAAATAAATAATAAGGACCGTCGCAGACCTCATTATAGGCAGTTTCAGACGGCCTCAAGTCAACATTATTCAATTTTGGCAAAAAACTGGATTTGATTTCGTTTTTGTCAGACAGAAGTACATTATTTTGGAATCTATTTCAATAAACACATATAATTTAGAATCTATTTCAATAAACGTAAGTAAGTTCGTACAGGTTAGTGGCGAACCCTGGTGTCGGAGTTTTTAGACCGCTTCAAGGCCTCTGTCATGGTCTAACGATTGAAACAACCGGGACTGAGAATTCAACGTGCCTTCCGGACGGTAGAGCTCAGATAGAAATCCATCACTATCGGTCACCCCTCCTAGTAGGTGCCGAGCTGCACGTTGCTTAACTATAAGCAATGAGTGATGACATCGCTTAGCTGAATTTCGCCACGAGCACTACTTACATACGTATAATATAAGGTACTCTCTCAATATGAGGAAGCGATAAAATATTGGATTCACCCCGTCATGGAACTTAGCCCTACAGAAGACAGTATCAAGACAGTTAAAAGAAGCTGCCTGCAGCCCGGTCTGCGCAGCCTCCTCGTCGAGTGTTCCGCCGCGGTCGCCGGCCCTAATGATCTCTTGTTAGGAACTCCGATATCTTCGTCCGACGGAACTTTATTGTTTACAAATCCTTCGCACAGTCTTTTGTTTGATTGAATTGACACTTCTTTAGAAATTTCCCGCTTCAAGTATCTATTTTTAGTAAACTTTACTTTACAGCTTGATTTACTAAATCTTCATGTTTGTCTGATCTAGAATTTAGTTTAGAAAACGGATGTTAGTAAGTTGGAATAGATTCTATGTAAAAAAAAATATCATTCGATAAAACGTAACATGCTTTTAGTATATTTATAATACCTTATACATATATAAATCTTTATTACTAATGCATCAAATATTCAACAACACGACCAATGGTCACAGTATAATTAATGAAGCAGTTAATCACCGCAATCACAACCGCTCAAAGTATTAAATCTTACGCATTTATTAGGTATTCCTTGTTGTAAATATGTAAATTGTATCCGCGGGCTTGTTTAGCGAGCCGGCCTACTGTGAATAAATTACTCTGCGACACCCGCATAGTCGGCGAAAAATAGCATTCGCAATATTTTGATATATTATTGTTATATTTTATTTAAATTAGTTGAACGTGGCTCAGCTTTAGAGCGTTATTTATAATAACAAGTTGGAACAATACCGCGGTATCGTTTATTTATTTTCCGCGGAAAATGTTCCGGTTATTTTGTGAAGTTCATTTTATTCTTTAGTTAAAAATGCTATTACATTTTGTTGTAACGGACAGTATGCAGTGTTTGAGTATAAAAAGTATTTTATTATTTGTACCTCATTATATCGCGAAGAATGTGAAGATACCATATTCTTGTGTCGTATTCGACCCATACTATAACCTCACACGAGCGCGGCCCTTCGTATTCTGCCAAAGAAGTTACTTATTTCTACTCAAACCTGAAACTAACTTCCTAATTTTCTTAGCAATTGACACATTGGGCTCCATCCAAAGTAATCTATACGAGGGACTGGCAAGACAAAAGACTTACTATAGTACAAGTTTTTACGTAATGTGTCCTATATTTTGTACCTATATAACATTTTTTCTAAAAAATCTCCTGTATTATATAAAATTATAACAATAGCGTCTTCCCCTCCCTCCCTTTGCCTTACTCCCTGTAGGTCCTTTTTATACCTTTCATACAATAAATAAATAAAAGCTCAATAAAAAATAAAGTGTATGGTAAAATTGATCGGCCGCGTTCGGGGCGGCTGAAAAATTGAGTTTCATATGACAGGTTTATTTAGCTAAAACCTTTTATCCATATTCGGTAGGTTTATCGAGCTATTAGGACGGGCCGGCGAAGATATTAAAGTATATTAAGGTCCTGCGATTGTTTCCACATCTTGCTCGCGCCAAATGTGTTTTAAGTTTTCTTTTACCTTTTGTTTTTGCGTCCAACATTGTATTCTCATAGAGATGCGTGTAGTTTTTAGAACGCGTCATTTAGATGGGTCGCCTTACTGAGCATACTTAGAACCTTGTCTTATTGAAACTTCTATAATAATACTTAGCGAGTTAATGATCCTTTTCATATGCCTAATTTGACAAAGTACTAAAGTGCGTCATGATTAACCTTCTGAACTTAACCGACACTCAATTTCGACCATACTTTTAGTTCCATAAAAACTGTATTTTAAAATCTCGAATCAAATTGAATTAACCAAACTAAATACTGAAACTACAACCTCAAATAACACCCCAAACATCTAACATGTAATTCAAACACAAACAACCCTTTCATTTCAACAAATAGTCTAATTACATCCATTTATAAGTCGATTGGAATGTTTTAAGGTCGATTTTAACTAGTTTTTGGGTCGAATTATCGCGTGTGTTCGTAGGAATCGACTAACTAGATGTCAGTAACGAGTGTTTGTACACAAATCACTCGTTAGTCGCGGTGAGGGGGGAGCCGGGGGCGGAGGGGGGGGGGCTGCGGTGACGTCACCGAGTTAGTGGACCGCGGCCGAGACCGCACTCGTTAGTGTTTAGTTTTTAGTCGATTATCCGATATCGATTTAAATCTCTAACTGGATTGTGCACCACTCGTTTGTGAATGATGATCGATCAAACTATTCGATAAGAGCTTTTATCGGTAATAAATCAAATCTTTGAGTAGAAAAAGTGCGAGACACAGACAGTGCGGGTGAAAGCCGAGTGCGGGCCGGCTAACGCAACTTGTGGTTCGCATTTTTTTTTCGCGTTTTTACTTTCGCATTTCGTACAATAATAATATTGACAGAATATAACTACTAACGGTATTTTACGGCATACAATGCGTTACTGTGGAGTTCCTAGTGGCACATCACAATCGGAACCTTCCTGTTGAATGTGCCTATCCATTACAAAAATAATTATTTAAATCGGATTAGCAGTTTCTGATATTAGCGCGTTCAAACAAACAAACTGTTCGGCTTTATCATATTAGTATAGGTATAACAAGGTAACGTTAAGTGTGCTTGTGTGTGTCGAGCGAGTAACCGTATTCTATTTCAAAACAGAGGCCCGTAACCCGGAGACATTCCACGAGGAACAAAGTATCAACACTAGTTATTTGCTAATTAGTTGGCGCCGTACTAACTGTGCGCTATTCTGTGACACTCATTAACAACTCCGTATTGTAAGTTCGTTGAGGGAGAGACATTGCGAACAAACAGAGTTCACGCACACATGTACAGAAAGATATACACTTTTCGTTTAAACTGATTTTCAAACAGTTTATCTGTAACCAGCGGCGCTTTGCGGTTTCACTCTTGTGAGAATTTTGAAATTAAAAGTCGTTTAGGCTTCTCCTTGAATACAAGCTATCTGGTGATGAAAGTTGTGTTGAAATTGCTTCAGTTGTTTTGGAGTTCAATAGGAACATACTGATGGACACGGCAATAGATACTTTTTGTCTTGCATTTATATTTAAGTTTATTTAAAAGGGTTTAATGTAAAAAACCAATATTTTATATTCTAACTAGCTCACCTGGCAAACGTTATTTTGCCATATAAAAATTAATGGGTAGACAACCCTAAACTCACTATAAATTGAGATGTAAGAGATCTTTCAAGTTGGATCAAATTGCTCGCGGTGTGCAAATCCTATTTAAATTCGGTGCAGTAGTTTAGGAATCCATCGCGGACAAACAACGTGACGCGTAATTTTTATATATAAAGATATTCAAAAGACTTTAATATTGCGTGTGTATATTTTACCTCAACTCCTCGAACTTTATAAACAATACACTGTTCCTCCGCCCGAGTCGAGTAAATAAATTCAATACAAACGTAAAAAAGACAAAGACCAGCTGATTATCGATGCAAGCAAACACAAAGCCTTAATTATAAAATGTAAATGAAGCTATCTGTCTCACTCGCACGCGCGTGTCACGCATCACTCCGTCTCGCTCCGACACTTCACACGTGAACGGGGAACTTCTAAAAACTTAGCTAATTAAACTCAAGCGCATATAATTTAAATACCAACAAGTTCAGAATCGTTAATGTGGAGGTGAAAGTAATTTTGCTTTGGGTCTAGTGATGGGGCGAAGGGTCGATATCGATGTTGAATCAAGTAGAATGCTTAGACATTCTACTAATATAATTATCAAAACTATACTTCTACACCACACTATTATTAGAGGTAGAAAGAGGTATTGGTAATATTATTTGTATGTTCCGGCGAATCTCAAGAACCGCCGGCTCTATTCGAATAATTCTCTTGGTATTGGATAACTTCATATCAGAGGAAGGTTATAAGTTATTTTTTATCCCGAAATTCTTACGGGAACGTACACAGCGCGAGTAAAACCGCGGGGCGCAGCTAGTTCGAAATAAAAAAAATACTTGATAGATTATGACAATTATGGTTATAATAACTTATATGGCACAGAGGAGGGCGAAACCTTTTGTGAGAAAAAATCTATGTTTTTGATCCAAAACGAATTAATTTTTATTTCTTGTCTAAAATATGAGATGTGAAAAGTAAACCAAAATAAAAGGAATCCTTTGTTTTATAATTACTTAAAAGATCCTCAAAATGTAAAAGTAATTAAAAATACAAAAATAATATTGGATAATTATAATAAAATATTAACGCGGAGAGATCAAACACAAATAGTATTATTTAATTACAGGCTTCGCTATTGTTAAATACGAGTGACGAGTCCCGTCGCATGTCGCCAGCATTCATTAAAGATTTCCAAGAAGAATCCTCAAAATATTGAAACAAATAGTAACTCCATTCAAGTCAAATATAATAATTTTAATTAATTCTCTTCCACAGCAACATTCTGAGAACTATGTCTTTGTTGTTACAATATCGACTGTGAAAATATTCTATCGCTATTTATATAAAAAAATTGACGAATATTTAATTTGCATTTCGTGTAATAAATAAACTAATAACTGAAAATTGAATTAAAAAACATTTACAGTTAAATGTCCTCCTCACTGTACTGGTAGACCAACATAGCGTACCAATTTCGTTACCTATATCTCAACGACGTAAATATAAAATTTACCACGTGCCTATATGTAAATATAGGTACAATCAGAAATTTTCAACATTTTTGGGTCCATATGTTTATAATAAAATTGCTAAAGCTATCCCAGCACTTCCTTCTTTAAGTAAATTTAAATTTAAATTAACCATATATAACTACTTGGTAAACATAAATTACGAAGACACAGAGAACATGTTATTGATATTAAAATTAAATCTCAACTATAAAAATCGCTGTAAATAATCCACTACCACAAATGTAAGGCTTTATGATGGGGCCAGACTGACCATCACACCACCCTGTCACACTAGTGTGGTGGTTAGGAATTCTATTTCTTAACTGTCACACTAACATTCGTACAAATAGGTGCTATAAAACCGATAACTATGGAACTAGTAAAAAAAAAAAAACCCTAACCTACCGAATAGTAAGTATTTGTACGAATGTGGAATTGTACGAATGTGGAATTGTACGAATGTGGAAATTGTACGAATGTGACCTCACACTATTAAACATACCTACTTGATATTATCGTATTTTCTCGATCTTCTTTTGTCGGTGGGACAGTTAAGAAATAAAATTCCTAACCACCACACTAGTGTGACAGGGTGGTGTGATGGTCAGTCTGGCCCATTTATGATAAAGTATGTATTCAGATGAAGTACTACCTTCTAAAATACAGTGGAAACTAGTTTAGAAGGTAGGGACTAGTTTTGTTTATTAGCCTAAGTTCAAATTATTACTATTTATATAAGCACTTTTGTAATATTCATTATGTGTATTAGGCATTTCTATGAAATAAAAATATTTGTATTTGTATTTGTACTGATATCTTTAGTGAGATAAGAGGCCTTTGCCCAGCAGTGGGACATTACAGGCTTATACTTTACTTTACTTTTTATTTTTATAGTTATATAAATAAATAAATACGGATGAATAATACGGACGAATAGCGTCGATTATAGATTTCACAATTGAACTACCATTAAAAATCACATAAGAAAGTAAGTGATTTCCTGTAGGTTAGCGGCCAACCCTAGAACCACGTAACTTTAATATAACTCTTTAGTCGATAGATTGCGATACAGTATGTCCCCGCACTAATCCTTAAAAACTATTGTATGAGTCTCGAGTTAATTTATATCAGTTGTACAAGTTAGATTGGTTCGCGCAATAAATATGCCAAAAGTGTTGGATATGATAAGCTGCTCTAAGTGCACCCCTACCGGCCGGGGGAGGGGGATGATTTATCGAAGGGTTGTTAGTGCCCTTACGGCACTTATTGATTATGATTAATACTACAATTTGTAGTCCTCGTACTTTTAATGAAAGTATTTTTGAACAATGGCTTCGGTTCCAGTCTGTGCTCTTGTTGTACACTTCAAGGAGTGTATTGGTTTCAGTCTTTTGTTATTATAATAATCTTTTGTGTGGGTTAATGTACATAAAATGTTGTTATCGACACCGACCACAAGGTTTATAATACCATGACTATACAACGGAAAATATATCGTTGATGGGCAACAGTAATTGATTTAACGTTTTAAGTAATTTCATTTTGTTCTACGAAGCAAATTCAGACATCTTTGTTAAGATTTAATATTAACAAACAACATATTTTTTTAAAACCCTCAGATTCACATACACTCACAGCTCATTCCTAATTGAGAAGTAGCGAACGTATTCAAATACCTTAACGTTGCTCTTAGCGGAGTAGCGTTCGCGGAAGTAAACATTACATTAATGTCAAAACTCAGTCTCAAAGTTCATTGACCCAAATACAAAACAAAGACAGAACAAACTAAAACGAGTTGATTAAGCAAAAACATATTCATTAGTCCCAACTTCTCTCATGATCATCACGAATTATAATCTCCCAAGAAGTAGGTCACAGCGACAACTAGTGACAAAAGTGTGACAAACACAGTTGTGTTATCGCACAGCGCATTAAAAAGTTGTCTTATGTTCGCAGTTTATATGTTTGTTTTGTTAAGATGCGGGAGTGGTGGTGCGAGGTCTTCATACTTAGTGTAGTAGAGGCGCTTTTAAAAATGATTGCTCTAGTTCTAAGGAATTTAGACCATCTATTTATAGTTTTATAACCGTTGGAAACATCAAACGAATTTTAAAAACTGCATTTCATAATATACAAAATTAAGTTAATCCTAGCAAGCATTGCTGTCAGGAGGTTGATTCAATAATTGGGTGTTTGAATGTTTTTTTTATTCTTCCTATTAACTTATCTTGTTATCACGTGTAAGAAACTAAAATCCGTTTTTTTATATCGTTATTATTTCGAGAGTTACAAGCGGTCAAAGTTGCTGATTAGACAGAGACAGCACTACTACTAGTGTGACGTCACAATGTTAGAGCGCCATAGACGTCGCATACAAAAATCGTTTTGCAAGAAAGGGACAGCATCAGACAGGAGAGAATATTTCAGAGTTTATAATTTCTTTATTTATTAAACGATTTTGATTCTGATTTCAGTTTTGATCATAATTTTAGTTATTTTACTAATTTCATCTCTCAAATTCAAATTAAAAAAAAAATCTAATACCCAATTATATAATTCAATGCAGTTGAATTTATTTTACATAAAATTAAACTTTACAACGAAAAATATAAATTACGTAACGCTTAATATTTCAAAATTCATGAAACATATTACAAAATTTAATAAAATACCGATAATAGATGAACTTTAATTTGCAAGCAAACATTTCAGATTAAATCGAAACACGGCGATCCAATTTATGAAGAAAATCCGTTCCAATTAGCAACAAGTATTAAATTGATATCTCTTCGGATCAGAGGGCTTCAGCTGAAATACCTTTAACAAGTGGCCGAGCCTCCGCGGAGTCGGGTGGAATGTTCCAGAACACTTGGACAGGTTCCGAAGATACTAGCTCGTTGTAATCAATGGGGGAGTGTTGGAGATGTTGTTTACATACATGTTGCTAACTTTGAAGGGTGACAAACAACAGGGTGTGCGGCTCTTCACTTCATAGAGTTTTATGGAGCAGACCTACTGGTGAAATCGCAATACAACTTACCAACAGGATAGAATGGGACGGTGAACGCTTCCATGTACAAAGTAAGTAAGCTCGAGTAGGTCGGTGGCCAACCCTGATGTCGGAATTCTTAGACCGCCTGAAGGCTTCCGACATTTCCAACGATTGATACAACTGGGGCCGACAATTTAACGTGGCCTCCGAAGCACGGTAGCGCTTAAATAGAAATGCCACTATCGGCCACCCATCCAAGTAGGGGTCGAGCTGCACGTTGCTTAACAATCGCAATGAGTTAACACAGTCACACTACGCCACGAGCGCTACATGTACAAATAAATAACCATCGAGTGGCATCAGCAACAATGTCCGGCAGCCGAGCGAGGCGTGTCACCGCGACGGACCGCGACGACACACAGCCAGACCGACACTCTATGTACGGAGCTGGATGCTTTAGATTACGACGTTTCGTCGTATTGATGTGTTAATTGAGACGAAAAGGTTTTGCCAATCAGTGAGACATGATTGTGATATTAGATTAAATTCCACACACTTACTGTGAAACTTATATTTTATAAAGCATATTCCTCCTACTCTTACCCGCAGTATTGCAATATCAAAAAACAACTGAAACAGTAACAAAGCGCTCCCGACCGCCGGCGAACTAAAACAAAATACTATCGCACTGCTTTATGGCCCGTGCACAGATCAAGCATTCAGCGACGGAGCGAGCGCCGAGCGCCGAGCACCGAGCACCGAGCCGAGCAACACCGAACACCGACCGAACGCGGCCCCGAGCACCCGTTAGCGCTATCAAATCCAATTTTCATATTCTCAGAACATTTCTGCGACAAGTTTTTAAGTTAAAACTTTTTGAAGAACTATCTAGTAATTCACAGTGAGAGGCAAATTATTCATTTTATTTAAATACGAACGTTAGCGCTGTTACAAATTCTCGGCGAATAAAAGAATGGTATTTTAAATTTTTTGATGCGAACAGTTATTTAGAGAAGCGTCTCGTTGTAATATAACTTCTGAAAGTGGATTATTTTTCTAGAATTGTGACGTTAGAGGAGTGCAGTAATACTCATTCTGAGAAGGTATTCGTTTTATTTCCGTCCCGAGGACTCAAACCCTCTCAGTGCACAGATTAGTGCGAGAATTTCTTTAAACTTCTTACCCCCGGGAAGGAAATTGCGTCTATTGTGGGCACCTTTGACTCGCGGCGAGATGTCAACGACCCACGTCACGGCGGCGAGTTTAAATAACTAAGCACCTAACATAGTGCCCCCCTGCCCCCTCTCCCCGCCCCCACACGCCCGCCGCTACCTGTTTCCTCACGTCCTGAACTCCAAACACTCCAACTTCTCAAGTAATCACTCATTAACTCCTCATTTTATAATTAATTCAACTTCATAAATTGTTTCCAGAAAGATCGGACAAATTTCTCACTTAATTAAATTAAATCCGTTTCGGGTTTATCGATTTTTGAGCCGCTACTTCCGGAAAGTTTTGAATTTTAAATCGCTTTTGAATTTCAGAGTGATTTTGTAATTGAATGACAGCTACCCGCACCACAAGTAGCGGTTAGCAACATTGGATCGTGTTCACAACAGATGCTACGACAACACTACGGCGTAGCAGCTCGTAGCTTTGCTAGGATGCGCTCCCTACAGTTGCTACGCTTTGAAATCGTAGCGCGTAGCATCGGCCATCTTTGATTACTAAACCGAATAATTCATTTTCACCACTGCATAGTACTTAGAAATAAAACTTATAACGTCATAAATTAAACTAGACTTACCTTGGAAACCGCTTCATTATTAAGTTTTACTTAGAAACCATAGTAACGAAATTAAATTTGAAAATTAAATGACTTCTTGGCGTCATTGCCCTCCACGTTTTCGAACTTTAATTACTGAACGATTATATTTTATTGTTTTCATAACAAAAGCTGTTGATTTTAATCTTAAATCCAAACTTACAATAGTCTGTGTATTAAAAGTTAATTAATTTACTGGATGAATCGATATTTCATGTAAAATATGCTCGTAAAGATATAACCTATTTATCATTTCAAGGCATACTGATACAAAGTATTCGAAGCTCTGTCCTAGCTCTACCTCGTCGGTGTCCTTTCACCTTCCCACAAGCCTTAGGTCCTCTCTATTAGAGGAATGTCCAAAATTGGCATAGTTGAAGAGGCGGAGGCCGCAAGCAACGGTCAGAAGTTTTTACCCGGGAATGTGTTTGTGACGAAATATTTACGAGTTTCAGGTCCCTTCCATGTTTACCGTACACTCAGAAATGTTAATTAAAACTGTTTATTTGAATCATTTCTAAAGAGTTGTGTCAACCAATTAATAGTAAATCAAAGAACAAACCTGAAAGTGAAAGTACTGTCAGGCCACTAACTGTATAATCAGTCGTTGCGGTATCGCAATTACAATACAAACACGTGTGACTCAGGGGGAAGACGCGGGTGGTCCCCGGGAACAAACAAATGAACTATTTGATCCCACGGGACCGCCAGCCTCGGGACTCTGTTTGCTCGAAGTCCGGGACAAACACATTAAAAGGTTATTAATTATGTGTATGAATTTTTAACTTTTGGGTCGTCGTCAACTCAAATAAATAAAATATTTCAAACACAGAGTTTTAGACAAAAGTTTTAAGATTACTTTTTGACATTTTTGAATGTAAATTATATTAACTTAATTGTGTGGGATTTTCAACATTGTTCTGATACAAATGACTAGGCCTACGAACAAATGTGGCCGACCAGGGTGGGGGTTATTTCATTTCGAAACATTGTTTATATTATAACACCAAGCCCTATTCCTTAATGATATTCCTTAAAAAGTACAAAATGCCCTAATATGCCCCTAAAAAGTTACCTAAAACCCCGCACTTATGCATGCTCAGTTTCAATTGCCTCCAATCAGCCGCGAGCAGCCCGCATGGTGTTCGTATAATTCAATAACTCACGGAAGAATCAACTAAGTTGGAACGTTAAAGAGCGGCGTCGAGTCCCGGAGTCCCGCGGGACTGGCGGCGTCCCGCGGGACCGGGACTCCGTTATCAGCGCTCGCCACGGCCGGCTCTCCGCTTTATTCTACTCTATGGAGCTAAGCTGCCATAAAAGTTCTATCAATTTCAGGTCATGCATCAATTCAGAGAGAAATTGATTGTTTGAAAATAGAAACGTATATCCTACAAAGTGTGTTGTGAGGTGTACTGTATATTATTTATTTTATTTGATCGACCAGCGCTTTCGTTTTATCAAATGGATCCGTTTCAAAACACTTATTTGTGTTATGTCGAGGTAGCAGGTAAGTTGTGAGATCCGTAAATATACTAAAGTTGAACGTTATTAAATTACCGAACAATAAAGAAACCCTCCTGGAGCCTTCATGAAATCAACAAATAGCACGAACAAAACAGAAACCCATAAAACTGAGAACAAAAACTATATAAAACAAACCCACCTCCTCTTGTACGGTTTATTTTTCAGATAGACTCGACTCGCGGCAAAATACTCGCTAAAATACGACGGTAACACACGACACGAATACCACCTTTATCTTGAAGTAGATAAGTGATATAATTGCATACGTTAGCGTCTAGCCAGAATGAATATCCTAAAGTTTTAGATAAGGGTGGATGGATGCGATGCGTTGCGGTGTGAGCGGGACGGGGAGTTTTGTAATCGAATCAGTTCCGATATCCAATTTGTTATCTGTATCGAGATAGGATCAGGTACTCTCGGTGGAGTTGCATAATGACGCGCCAGAATATCGAACTCGTTGCGGAGACAAACAGGTGCATATCGATACTCCTTGCACCAATCGGTCCTTATAATTGCTAAGATAATTGCAATGCAGAGTAACAGAAAATAATAAATAAATAAATACAATACAGGTTTGTTATTATTAGCGGCTATTCAATTATAAGTGAGACGGTTGTTTTCCTCGTCGCGGTCCTTAATTAATTAACAGAAAGATACACGATTTATACTAGTCGTTTTAGTACTAGTCGTTTGCTTTGGTTTAACTTACGTTGCACCTGTTCCCGTTGGAATTTCGGGATAAAAATGCACCTCTTATTTTATCTCCGGCACAAATATCTGCATTACGTGTTTCATAAAGTATGTTCTCAGCCAGGTTTTCTCATTCATTACTTAAATGAGTGTATTTTAACATATCGCATTACACGAGTCGGAATCACGAATGAAACTATAAATAAAGTATAAAAAGCTAGAGTATTCAGCACCAATGTAGTTAAATTCAATACAGTAAGTAATGCATTCAATCTTCACAATAGATTCGAATTGCAATTCAAACAGAACATATCAGAAAAGAAGCTCGTAGAATAAAACTTTACCTATAAATCGCATAACAGTTTAGTTCTTCAACAGTACATGTTTAAAAAACTAGTTTGTACCAAGATAAACTTAGAAATGTGGGTTTAAGGAATAGCACCCATAGAACTATCTAGAAGTTGGAGAGTGGATCCTCTAAGATGGATTACTCTCGACCCGCGACCGGTTAAAACTAGATTAAGATGGACACAGAGCTTTTTAGTTGTGAGCCTTTCAAGTTTCCAGATACGATCGAGGCATCCGAGGCTCTTTATGCCGGAGTTATCATTGGGCGCCTTTGTGAAGAAATGTATTCGATTAAGAAAGATATTCACAGAATATTTAATGCCGCCCGAGCCCGGACAAGTGGCGCATTAACAATTTATAGCCGTTTTCTATTTTAACTGACTCTCGTGAGCAGAAAGAGCTTTTCAATTCGTTTATAAACATAATATTTGAACGGAATATTGTACGCTTTGGTATCCGGTACTTTGGAAATAAGAAGAACAAGTAACCTTTAAGTAGCTTATGTCGAGCTTAGCTTGTGTTGAGCGCGAGTAACTAGATTATTATGATCATTATCTTGTTGAACTGAACGAACCAATATAAGGATTTTAGAGCTTTATAAATTAACAAACAATACAACAGCTAAGCTTTTTACGTAGGGAGTGGTAGGTAAATATTTAATGCATGTACTCGTATATAGAATGGAATTACAGTTTAAGTTACATTTACAACGTCCACCACGCTATTAACGGATTGTCTCGAGACGCAAAAGGTTTGTTAGAAATTACGTCAATAGTTTACAAATCGTGAATTTAATACAAGGATTTCGACCACCCATCCAAATGGTGGTGGGGCTTAACGTCGCTTAACATTATATGCCTTACTATCGACCAACTTTACCAGCCCAACATAACACATGAATAAATTCACCGAAAACAAACGATTCAGCATGCGTCCTGATATCCACAAACCAGGTCTAACTCGACCCGCCTGGCGTGCACAGTGCACAGCTCACCTACCGTGTCTCGTGTGATTGGCCGCACAAAGGCCGCTGCTCACTTCGTAGTCAACTTACCTATGTGCGGTCAGACTGAATATATTCAGTTATCAGAACATTCGGTTCAATTAATAATAATATCGTAAGCTGCGTTTGGTAATTGAGCAGTGTAGTGTGGCGGGCTCACCTACATGACTAGCTAGGCTCTCGGCGCTACGCCACAGCCTGCCTGTGGGTTCGTACCCTAGCTTTGGGTTAAAACAAAGTCTTGAATGAAAGCGACTGAGCGAATTGGCGAGAGGCGATTTCAATAATGAGTGAGTGAGAGAGTGAGAGTGACGTTCGTGTTTTATGGAAGTCGCCAACCTGCAAGTCACCAACTCTCTAATAAGATCCAACGATCCAAAAATCCGATTCTAAATTACCTAAGCTAAGTAATCAAACAGTTTCAATCAGATTAAACTCTGTCATTAATTTTGGGATTTAAACTTCATACTGTAACACAGAAGGTTCGTTGATCGGTAAGCGATATATCGCTACTCATCATTACATGAAATAGATACTCATCGTTCGAAACGTCTATCAAATATGAAAGGATAAATAGCTCCAGTCAAATATAAGCGAGCATAAATATACAATGTTCTGAACGTATTTCATAAATGCTGAAGAATTTAAAGGAAGGCAAACAAAGCTCCGAAAGCGAGTCGACAACAAAGTAGTGAATACACAGTACCTCAATACAGTGATCTAATATTAAATGCGTCCGTCCGTCTGCACAATCTTATTACTCGAGCGCTCATAAATATTTCAACTGCTGCGTCTTTTTGCTCGCAGTTACTTTAATTTAGTTAAATTTGAATGCCGCATGCGAACAACTTGTATTCCAAACTCTACGAGTGTACCTTGTATGTATCTCGAGCTAAGAGTATAACATACAACAACAAACTATTATAATGTACTAGCAGTGCCCACGGTTTTCCCTGCCTTGCGTGAAAAGTAATCTATGTGTTATTAAAAGTTTTAATTATTAATTTTATTAAAGTTATTCAACTCTAATCCATCTGTGTGTTAATTATCATTTAGATCAGTAGTTTTTGATTGAAAGAGGCACTTCACTTCCGAACATTCAAATGTCCAAAAATACGAGTGCATTCTTACAAACTTTCGCGTTTATAATATTAGTAGGAAGAAGGGTGTAGCTTAGATTGGGCGAGCTGTGCGTTAGTGAAATTTAAAGAAAAAGCTTGCAATGTTGTCTTCAAACTCGCAGCGTATAAACTCGCTTCATGACAAGCACGACAATGTCTGACAACCTAAAGAGCTGCAGTTTCGAAACCCATTTCAACAAGTATTCCCTCCAATACAAACGAACAAACATGCTTTTCAGAGCAGTTATTATATAGGTCACGAGATGGCCGATGTTCGTGAAATATAATAATGTTCTCATTATAATAATGCGATGTAATAAAAGTGAGCAGCGAGCGATGTTCGCTTGTCCCGAACGCTCGCAGATTATTTGCATTGGTTCCAAACGACCGTATTACTGTGAGAGCACTTACTTTATTTAGGAAAAGACGGTTTTATTTGTTTTATTCTATTGTTAAGTTATACTAAAAGTATTGAAGTCAATAAAAGTTGAACTACTTATCATATTGCGGCGGTTTTTGTTGCTAAAGTCAAGTTATAGTAGTCAACTTTAATGAAGAAATAAAACTATTTTATGTCAATAATAAATTGCCCAAAGCAATTCTATAAAAACTTTCCTTTGAACCAACATGAACCGGCTCCAAATTAAACATCTATCAAAAAACCATAATCAAATTAATTACTTCGTGTGTCATCAAAGAGAAAAACAAAACTACAACTACTAATAACAAGTTGATTAAAGCGGCCCCCGCCCCCACCCCCGCACCGCGAAGACCAAAACAAAATAATCCGAGCAATTATCGCGGTGAATGAAACCATCGCTGGCTCCGGCCCGAGAACAAAAACTATAACATGAAGCTTCCACTCATTATACAGAACACAAATCGAGTTTTTCCCGTGACAAAGTCTCGTTGGTGCGAGACACTTGGCAGCGAACCAAATCCTGGGCGACTGCGTGTGGCCCAAGTCACGCGACGCGGCGGGGTGGCTGGTGGGGAGATAACAGTGATGTGCGACACTACACTGTTTAATCGTTGGGATTTTTCCAAGCTATTTGAATTTGGAAGACATAAAATAGTTGTTTTTATTTTTCCGCCTCGGTTTTGGGGCTGCCAGAGCTTTCATGTGATTAAAATGTCAAACTGATACCTACAAGTATGTGGAGGAGAACGGAGGCAAGAAATAGTAATAGGAAGCACAAACATTATACGCTACTACAGCCAATATAGTATTCCTATATTTTGTGACATCGATACTATATATTGTATATACAAGCTAGACTTTCAAGCATAAACCACTAATTAAATAACACCATCAACGAGTAAATACCTATTCAAAACTGTTAACGTTTTGACTAAAGCAGAGATAAGTCTTTCCCTTGTGCCCAACAAACGGGTAAGAATTTATTATGAAGTGTTCGAGAGCGGCTCGTATTTACGTGCGCGCTAATATCTGGCAGCGCAGCCTCATACATATTGCATCGCTTGCCCACCGCTGGGAGCCCACAACTTGGACGCCAATATTAGCGAAGTATTCGTAAAGTTAGTGGTTAATATGTTGGCAGGGACAGGTGAAATAAATGAAGCTCGGGCTACCGGTTTATTTAGATAGAAATGTAACTGGGTACGGGTTTGTGTATTAGTTATTATTTTGTACTTGACTCGGCTTAAACTAAGGACTTGAATAATTGATGTTGTTGACTATTTTGGGAACTGACTACAATGTAAGTCAATTTGGTTATCCGTTTACTAATAAGCTGCTTGTTGTATTTTTTAAATGTTTTTGGAATGTTCTTCATCTCAATAATCATTTTTAATTGTCCGAATTTTTTTATGAGTCTCATCCTTAACCTAATTTAGAATATCCATAATGTAATTCATTATACTATTCTTGGTTCAAGTGGTTTCAAAATGACCATATGGCTCATTTTGGTAGCCCTAATGCCGGCTAAAATACTTACATCAGGGTCGTCCACTAACCTACTGGAACCGAACTCACTTTATAAAATAGTAACAAGTATGCTCTTAAAAACCAAACTCCAATGAATCACCCCGCTCACCCGTCACATACATCGCCACGCCGCGTGGCGACGCGGCCGGCTCCGTCGCCACTGACTCAACTTGCCAATTAACGCGAGTTATTGTCTCCGGGGCTCGTAAACTCCATCAATCACTTCCGCCTCCATTGTGAGGACACAAATATTGTTTCACTCCGGAAGAGAAACATAAATAGATACAAGAAGGCTCGCCTATTAAACGGCTTACGGTTACTTAACGTACTTACTGTGGAAACTATAACTTTTTCAAGCAACGAAGCAACGGTTCAATATGGGATCAATCTGGAAACATTAACAACCCCTTTTATATTATGCCAAAAGAATGTTCGATAAAAAAATACAGTTGAATTGAGGACCACCTTTGAAGGCGAAGTTTATCGAAGTCGGTTAAAAAAATTATAATATAGAACATTTACAGAATAGAACTTTAGTCCGCAGCGGCCAGACAACCATCTCTCATTTTATTGTATGTTCACGGTACCTTTTTAGCACTTCGTGAGCGCTAAAATATATTGTGTACCTAGAGTATGAAGGTTCTATTTCGAGGAAAAAATCCCACACAGATGAAACCCATGAGTGGATCCGAATGCCTCTTTATTTGAATCCTATCCTACATCTATTTCTGCCATGACTATTTTTGTCGCGAAAAATATCAGAGAATACCTATTTGTTCCCCTATAAATCCAAGTCACGTACCATTCCCAGTATCGAATCTAATCTACGCAAACTTTTTGCTCACTATTAATAAACTCCACACTATCGCAAACTAATAACAATTAAAAAATTACAACAACAATCAAAGTGAAACGTTTGGGAGTGAGGCGCATACTAACAAGCGGATACCCGTTATATTAATAACGGTATTTATACCGCTGCGTAATCGCTGAGATAACGGTTGCCGTTACCCTAAAGGCGGTCGGTATCGGCGAAGTTCAAGAGTGCTTCGCTCGAGGATCCCTTCAGTTTACAACTCGTATTTATAAAATTGTCTCGGTTTCGATAACGTCTCGATAGATAACTTTAAACGGTTCACGTTCCGTTATGATGATTTTGAAAATGGTTTGGGCACTTCAGTTTTATATTAGAGGTGTGTCGTGGTTTTACTCGTATTGTACATTTTCCTTTGCATTTTTTGGTCTTGTTTTCAGTACAATATGTAATAATATTGTTATTAATATATCAAAATAACTTTAATTCGTACACTGAGCAATAATAATCACTGGATTTGTATTTATTTATTCAATCAAATAACAATACGAGTATAATCGTTGTTGACAGTACATTCACACTGTACGATCGATTCACAATTTACTTTGTTCATTACCGGTGATATTTATGTCTATTTCCATGGAATAATTAACGCGTATTAATACGAAACCGCTCTCCGGCGTGATGACGTCACCGGCCGACGGAATATAAATAAAATTGATATTCGCGCACCATTTCACTACGAAATTAATTCCATTACCGCAGTGAGGACGAGTCCAAAGGGACAGACGAAATATAAAAATACTTCAAACCCTAAGCTAATATAGAAATAGTGCGACCACATTGTGTAACGATACTAAAATAAGCTCTACTAGATTAGACATTTTTTAAATTTCTTAGAGATATACCTTAATCATCGAGTTATATGTACTACACGTACGTACACCTTAATCTGTAATCATACTTCAACAAACTACTTATTTTGACGTTAAACGTTTCATCAACGTCAAACTCACTTAATACTAATGAAACTTCATTTCCGTCACATAAATAAACAACAGTCTATTCTAAATGTAAATCAATACAAAATCCTATCAAATTAGTCAAGTTAGTGTAATATCAACAGTAATTTGCGTGCTGTTATCTCCGTTCCGTCTATCCATTCGGCGGGTGTCTGCGGACAATCAAGACAAATTGAAAAAAGTCCAATTGATCCGATGAGATTGTCTCTCACCGGCTTTAACGCGAGGCCAATTTGTATGAGGTTAATATCATCAGGTGCGTATGTTGTTACCAGCGTGTGTTCTACATAAAAAAGTAAGTTCGAGTTGGTTAGTGGCCAATGGTGTCGGAGTTTTTTAGACCGCTTCAAGGCCTCTGACATGGTTTATCAGTTGACACAACCGTTACCGATAATTTAACGTGCCTTCCGAATCACGAAATGTTCTACATACAATTGTCTCTTATGTACTCGTATACCTCACCAAGCATTAAAGCATGCTCCAAAGCTACACAATAAGTTATCATCTATCTCTATCTATTCTGGTTGTTGTTATTTATTCTCCTGTAAAACACCAACCTTAAAACGAATGTTAGCTACTTTATGTGATTACGAGCCGCAAGATTTTAGAGATTTTAGAGATAAAATGTATATCATGTGCTATTCTGATATAATACCGAATATATTACCGTAAAGTTTCATCTAATCCGTAAAGTAGATTTTTCGTGAAAGAGTAACAAACATACATACATATCTTCACCTACTCACAAACTTTTACAAAAACCTAGCCTAAGTGGTGGCTATTGATCGCCCCGACTGGGACCGAACCCGTCACCCCGCGCTATTAGTGTTCATTTGTTCTGAACACGTAATGGAGTCTGTAATGAAGCTCACCTGTGGAGCCGCAGTCGAATACGTGGATGCATAATTTATACACCTATCTGTTAACACAAGACATGTGTACTGAGATAAGTATCATACCGCGGTTTTACCCGCTTGTTGTTCATTTTTGTGATATACAAGGAATTATATACATATATAAGCATATAATTGTGACGTTCCCAATCCAACTGAATGTTTTAGAGATATAAGTGCGTTAATACAAACAGACAAAAAACCAACTCTTTATCTTTATTATTTACGTTTCCGTGGTACAAGATTTAGGAAAATCATGATAGATTAGATTTAGTACCGTAGGTACATTACATAAAGCTGCTTGAGCAAGTGGCTTGTGGAACACTTGTAGCCGTCACAGTACACCGAACATTTTAAATCGAACGCACATTGTTCGTGTGTTCAATATTAATGCACCTTTCAATGATGCACTAAAACAACTCTAGTCTTTTTAAGCTCCCTCCACAACATTCATTATCGCCTCGTTAATTAATTGTCAACAAAACGTCACTATCCCGCAGTAGGATTTACATACAAATTGATCAGTAACGTTATCCCGAAATAATTATCAATTCCCGTATAATGGAACGTGACACGTGTAACGAGATCTAGTGGAACGATACCTGGAACGGAACGGAACGGAACGGAACGCTATCCACCTAATAGTTCATTAATGTCTTCGCAACGCTGATCTCATTGTATAATATACGACTTTGCATAGTGCACATGTAATAGTTAATGTAAAAGTACGAACTTATTAAGAAATACTATTAATTAAAAATATATCCTGTGTTCAACCAACTTTAAAAACTGAAGGAAGGCCCTAAATTCAGGTACTTTGATTTTTTTAAATGTTACATATATCCATCCCTATGAACCGATTACGAAATCTCTTATTTCTTATATCTTTTCAGTTTATGAAAGAATACGAAAACAAGATGGTCGTATAAACACTAAATAATAAGCTGGTTAACGTATTGCTACGGTTTTTTCGGGCCCAAAAGATTGTTTTAGTAAGTAAAATCACTTAGTAGTAGTATTTCGATTTCCCGACGATTCGAGGGGATTGCACCACCCGTGGTGTGAGCGGGCGTTATACTTAATACGTTAATAATGTGTACACAAGTTTGATAAAGACAATAGTTGGCTGGTATCAGAACAAAAAAGTGCTTAAATCAGAACAAAACCAAAGGAAGATTTAAATTTAAAATCCAATAGAGCCGTATATTAGCCGCGGGCGCGTCCGGGTGCAGCAATAAGTGTCACCCGGCGAGACAGATCGCCCGCGGGGTGACGGACAGCGCGCGCGCTGCGGGCTGCTCTGTGTCACGCCACGCGGTGGCGCTTGAACGTGTTGGCGACAAGTTATGGTGAACACGTTCAAGCGCCACATTTCAAGGTCATTTTAAGGTTGATCTTATGTACGTGCACTTTTTTCAATAGTAGCATTATCAGAACATGACTTTTTAACTTCTAGGCAAGCATTTACCATCTAACCTTGCCTGTAGGCAGTGTCCGAAACAAGTGCACTTACAGAACATCGGTGTATTATATCAAATATACAATTAATTGTATGATTTCATAGAGATAACAAATCAAGGATTATTGTTTTTGATGCCGAAACAATAAGAATACGAGTATAACATACTAGCAGCGACAGCGGTTTTTCCCGCGTTGCGCCCGCTTCCGTGGGTATTTCGTGATGAAAAAAATAGCCTAGGTATAACCTTTCCGTAGAATGTGGCTATCCATTACAAAAATAATTAAACAAATGAGATGGTTGGTTTTGGATTAGCCCTTGCAAACAAACAAAGTTATTATCTTAATTATATTAGTATAGATCAAGGAGTATGTTGATGTCAGTAACCATCCCCTAATAAGCTTGCAATTTGCAACCCTTGAAATTGGGGTGGTTCCGGATTGCTATGAGACATGCAATCCACCCATTAGAACACACAGACTTAATTCAATATTAACATGTATGAAGTCGGTCTGTCTGCGCCCCGAGATAACTTGCTAACCTCTGAATGTAATATTGATAGCCTTCGGTGATTGAGATTGGGTGAAACGTATAACTTAATAAGGCTGCCTGTCCAGTGTAGCGTAGCGAGCGGGCGTAATACAAAAGCCGGCCAAGTGCGAGTTGGAAGAGATCCGTACCACATTTTATTTATCTTTATTTTAAAAGACTCCTCACTGTACTGATTTCTTCAGTGAGATGAAATGCTTTTGCTCAGCAGTGACAAATTACAGGATAATACTAATGAAATTATATAAGCGGAGATTGCATTATGTAATTCTATACTCTCTCCCTGTGTCCACCACCTCCGCGGTGTTGTGATAAGTGAAAGGATTCAGTGGATTGAAATCGGTTTTTCGCCTGAAAAAGTTCTTCAGATACAAATAAAAAAAAGTGCAGATTTAATTTACAAATCACCCTGAACACATCCCTAAATATGGATCCATGAGCCGCTTGCAACAGCTTGTACCGACTCACTTATTAGTTGTGAGCTCTCACGAGTGCCAATTAGAAACCCCACTCACTGACGGTTTACTTCACGTGTACCACCGACAAATATATCAGAGGAATTTATTTATTAGTCGGCGATTTTAAACTCGTATGTCCTGTTTGATGATGAGGTTTCTGTATGTCTGCGGTCTGAAGATAAAGCGCAGTGAGCAAGATAGTGAAGTTTTTGGAAATAAACAAAGAATATTCGAAAATATAGATTAAAGTTAGGAATAACATATACATAGATACATTTATCCCAAAATTCCCATCAAAGCAAATGGAAACACGTTAACCTTTACGCGTTGCTAGTATCGCATGTGGTGAAAACATTTTTACAAAAAGAGCTTTTGCAGGCACTTACCCTACCGCAGAACATAAACCACACATTTTATGAAAACTTAAATAAATAAACCTTGTATAGAGCCCACCAACTACATATTCATACAAAGCGCCCCTTATCATGTAGTTGAATAAAAACTGCCACAAATAGTGGTCCCTGCACAACACAACAAATAATCGCCCTTCGCCTCCCTCGGGTGACGACGTGATACCCGCTCCGTCCCCGCTGCGCCTGTATGTCCCTCCCTATGATAAGCGCTATCCCGTTGCAAACGGCCGCGCCTCTTGTACAATTTACAACAATTTACATATTTTCAGCTCGCCCGTGACGTCACAGGGGCGGGATGTGAGCTATGTTCACTTTATAGTGGAAACTGTATGGAGCTTTCATAATGTTAGAATTTGAAGTTTTGTAAAGCTCCTTTCTTTGTTTAGCACTACTGCTTGGCACTACTGTTCGAGGTAATAGGGCAAATAAAATTGAGGTGACCCTACTGGTAGTCCGAAGTAAACAACAAAACAGAGTCGCCATTAAAAATGAGTTCGGTTACGTGAGTGGTGATCCTTCGGGTCTGGAGATCTCAGACCACACAATGGGCTCGTACGTGGTCTGACGATTAAAACAAACGGGCCAACCATTTAAAGGCGAATTGCTTATTGAATTCACTTGACAGATAAAGAAATGGCATATTAAAGTGACTAGTACATTAAACTTTTCTTAACTAACACAATGTATTGGGCGGTAGCTGCGAGATTTTACTACTTTACATAAATGCATCTCAGTTTTCTGTGTCCACGGTTCCTGTATAGGATCTGAAACGTCGGATAACTTTTTTAAATGAGAGCGAAGTGTATCCGTGAAAGTAGCTCCAAATGGAGTAGTGTTCGCTTGAAGAAACCAGTATAATACAATATTAGCCAATCAGAATGATCATGTTGTCCCACAAACTTTCCTAAACAAAACACAACATTTCGTCCTTCGTATAAGTTTTAAAATATGATTGTCCGTAATGAGTTGACGGTCAGGGCCCAACATGCGCGACAAGTCGGCAACACGTCGGGCGGCCGTGCCCCTCGTCACGAGCCGTCTTATCTGACTGACACTTTGATCATTACACTGAATTATGAATTACAGAACGGACTTCTGTACCTCGTTGGAGGTACTTCAATATTGTAGCCGTGTCATTTTTGTGAGTGGTTTATAACATTTTCGTGGACATTTTTACAAGCCTTTTTTTGGTTCTTCGTTTATTTTTGTTTTTTTTATTTAGTTTCACGTGTCCCGAAGTCGGTCTAAATCAACTCTGGCTTGTCCATCTCTTGGTTTCCAACATTTTCCATACGCGTTTGATTTGGGTGACAATACTATCCACGTATGACAATACATAAAAACTGGTTAATATACTTGTTTATTGCACATATAGTACATAAACTTCAATTGAACTTTGTAGTAAAAAAGTAAGGCAAGTCTTTTTCACTTAGTATTGAAAATACATACTTTTTAAACTCACACGAATTGCACTCATTATACTATCACGGGATAACAGTTATCTCGTGACCACGAGCGGTGTAATCCGCTCGAAACGTCGGGTACGTATTTTAGTAAAATACGTTAAATTATCTAACGCGATACAGACCCGTTTCATTCCATTCATTTATTATAATATTGAAAATACATCTCTATTTTTACTATTCAGTGAAAAATACTTTTACACTGCATTGATACATTTTTGACGTCATATAGCTACGATAAAAGATGCTTTATAATCGGCGACACTCAAAACGCTTGCAGAACTCAGTCCGCAGAAACAAGAGAAGCCACTAGAATCACTAACCGGCCCCACGTGCGCGGTCACGGAGCTATCTCGATGGCACATCTATGCGAGTTGTATATCTGCGGTCGGCGACATTCGGCGATATTACGCTGTCAACGGTTTAAACACGCGTCGGGGCGTTAGTTTTAGAATTTATTCACAGTTTTAGAGACAATTCGCAAATGTTACATTTGGAGTCACGTTCCGTTATTTATGATGTGTCCGGTTCGGAGCGGATCGGACATGTATTGTGTTTGTGGGCGAGCCTGGACGTTGCGCTGTGATTATGAGGTTTTATTGTGTCGGGTGCGCTTCAAACTGACAGTACTGATGTGTTTAGTGCAATGAGAGGTACCAGAAGAGATGAGAAACCTTTACACAGTAGGAGTGGGAAATTACAGGCTTATTAGTGGTTTAGTTTACTTATGTATATTTTTACGCCTTATCTGAACTTATGAGTACTGTAGGGAGAATATAAGCTAATCAGGTGTTTTGAATCGCGCACATTAATTCATACATTCCTTTCTAGAAGGTTAGTGGCCAACCCAGGTGTTTGAGTTTTTACACCGCCCAAAGTTCTCCGAAGTGGTCTGACGATTGATACAACCGGGACCGACTGCGTGCCGATGGTGGCATTTCTATCAGCCCCCCATCCAAGTAGGGGCCGAGCGGCGCGTTGCTTGTGAATCGCAATGAACTAACATCGCTTAGTCAAACTACGCCACGCGCGCTACACAATGAAAAATGTTAAATGTCTATGTCTATCGAGATGTCTACAACAACGTTATTTGACGCGAATCCAATTTATTGTCAAAGAAACTATATCATCACATTTTCAGTCAGTTATAGTATTCTTTTGTGCGCCTCATTTTAAAAGACATGAAACTGAGCTTATTTTTCTATTCAACTTGATTTCAAAGCCGATGTCAGTAACGGCGTACCTGTCAAACGAAACATACATATTAATGTTCATTACAGTTGTAACAAACATTCGGCTCATCAAACAATGGCGTTGTGTAGAGTTTGAATTCGTCAGGGGTGTCAAACCTTCGTCAAGTGAAGTCGGGCGCGCTGCTTGTATCGCTGCGCTATTGTGCGACGTCACAATGGAAGTTTCTGGAGCATTCTGGAGCGGTTGTCAAATTGTTGTGTTCAGAGACTGGTGACGGTTGAAAGAAATGTTTTATTAGCAGCAGCAGGGATTTGTATCGGTGTATTGTAAGTATGAAATACGGGCTTCATGTACTCGTAGACTGCAGCGTGGTGTGATACAGGGGCACATTTACAATTGCTTTCTTTGTAGGAGCGTGGTTGAAGTTTACATTAGTAAAAACTTAAATGATGCGTCAACTCAATGAACGTATTTTTGTCATAAGTTGGTTTTAATCAAAGAGTTCCATAGAATATATCGGTGAGGTCATATGTCACACTTGATGTTTTTGTCTTTAATTTGAAATGCGGATGTCAATTGAGTACAGCCATGCACTAACCAAGCGAAGTCTTTTTACACCGGAACTGTAGACTCAACATTTTATTAAATGACCATCTGTACAGAGTAGAAGCCTCTTTAGCCTATAGTCTATATAGTCTGGGTAACTAATACAAGTCTCAATAACATATACAGTAACTTGTCTCTTTAATTGTATTGTATCTGTCACCGTTTAGCTTCCCAATTAGTACTGTTTCTCTAACAATAAGTAACAATTCGAGACATCACTATCCCACATTCAACGAGGACACGTCTCATGGCATTATGTCCTGCGCCGCCATAAATCATAGACTCGGGCCATAACGCCCAACTACCGCGACGGCCAGTCAAGCGTCACATGTTATTAGTAACAGCTAATACAACAGATACCAACACATACCGATATCACAGTCGTTCCAATTACTCACAACGATAACAGTTAGCGCCACAATAACAAGATGGTCGCTTTATGAACCGGAATGCTTTATGACGCACTGTCATTACGTTACGCATGAAGTACATTTATTGTATTATGAATTGTGGCATGTCGTTCATAGTGGAGAGCCATTCATTACCGTAATGAGCGGTGGGCTGTTACTGAAATATCTGTTATTTTTGTTACTCAGATACCTGTTATTTTTGTAGCTGTTGCTCATTAATTGTACTCTTTGTGGTCTAATTGTTGATAATGCTTAATTGTGTCCCGTAATGTGATCGCAGCGGCGTGGCGTGAGGTAATTCATGTTACTGCTAAATGCTTTTGTTGAATTTACTTTAATCACAAACACCTTTTTTAATTTCGACTATAAAATACGATACAGATAGTTGAGTAGGTATATGAAACACAAGTACTTTTTGAATTTTAATAAGTTTGCAACCTTATTTACTACCTTTCTAGTCTATTGTCTAGCATAATAATATCTGCCCCTTTGACACTAGCGCCCAACTTTCGTATCGTTTGAAAACTTTTATCGAATAAAACTCTTGTCGTTACTTCTTAAACAGAACAACGTTATTTTCTATAAAACATCTGATCATTAAGAACTGATAATAGTTTGAATGTTTTGGATTATAAGTTACTTACAGTTTAGCCGCTAGTGATGTTACTTCAAGAGTGAAAGTATTCTCACTTACCTGAAAAATAAATAAAATGTAGTTAACACAAACAATATACATGTTAATAAAAAAGTCTAATTCCACATATTTAATGCTTCAGTAGTTTATTTTAGGCAAAGAGATGAAGAGGAAGGCCTCGGAGGGCATATGTAGACCAACTGAAAGAGCAAATGTCGCGTCGTACGAACAGCTGAATATGACGGCAGAAGAAAGAGAAAAATGGACAGAACTACATCGACAAGAGCCCGACTCTTAAATTTAAGAAGAAGAAGTTTATTTTGCAAATATGCGCTAATGCTCTAACATGAATAATCTCGAGACCTCCAACCTCGAAACGAAGTCGTAATTATTGTACTGTAGTACAAGAATATTTTAATGACACTAACAGCCTTCCTAAAACCAAAACAATTCAAAACAACATTTAACTTTAAAACATTGATTCGCAGCAATTCATATAATAATCTCAACCCAACACAAACTAAAATTCACAAGAATATAGCCTTAATCTCCGTGCAATAAAGCTTCTATTCACGTTTACATCATCTACTCAAATCAGAAGGGGTTAATGATGACGTAACGAGTGTGACGCCACAATTATCTTCAATTCGCGCCGAAGGAATCCGGCGAGTTATTAATAAAGTTGCTTCAGGAGCGATTAGACTCGCTCCTGAATACTAATATTAGTAACAAATGAAGGAGATACGAGTTCCTTCGTAAACAGTAGGTATTGTTAGTTCCTGTGATCACTTGGATCTTTACTAATAAATAATTGAGATGTTTGTTATGTTATATTGATAGACAAAAGTAGTTCAACGGGATCGACCGCAGACTCATTGGTAAACCGCATGCGGTTGCAGTGTGTGGCCGAATTCGGAATGTTACCTTGACATTGCTTGACTGATTCCAACCATTTTTTTATTTTTTTAATAAAACGATTTTTCCACTGACATATACAAAGTGAGAGAATATCTTGCTAACATCATCCTGGCTAGCACAGAAGCACAGAAGCCAATTACGATAAATACTGTGTTTTAACTTTTTATTCTTGATGGAAAACTCGAATTTTATATTCCACCAATCAACTCACAGTATTTGTGATGTCAAGTGTTGTCACCTCTGTCACGTTCGTGTTCGTGTTTGTGCTACGGAGGCTGGAGAAAGACAATCGGCTTCTTCTGGTTTTGTACGACGATGATTCTGTCACGCTACAGGTGTGAAGTAATTTATACTGTTATTATATAATTTTATATTTCGTACTGTCCGGATATATTAAACTGTCAATATTCTAGTAAGGCTAACGTCACGATGGTAGCGTGTGACAGAGATGGAGTTCTACAAAACTGAAAGAAGCTGACTATTTCTGATCATCTATGAGTAAACCATAAAAGTGATTCACTGGGATGTTTTTAAATTTACAATTATACGAAATTGCTTCAAATCAAATTAACAGAGTCCATACGAATTGCTAACTCAAACCGAAACTATAACAAGGCACACACCCAACCAGAGTATCAAATCAATTAAAACCTTTTATCCATGATACCGACCTACAGAACCAGTTTTAAATCTCGTTCCGTTATTTTCATCGTTATTCATGTAAACATTAATTGAATCGTTCCGATATCGATGTTGTTTCAAACCGATTAATTTTGGAATAATTCAATCGAGTAATTGAAATGTAATGATGTAGTCGAAAGGCGTTATTTAAGGAACAAATCCGCGGATTAGTGTTAAGAGCTCCTAAACAGGAGTTAGCGTCGTTTAGAGGTAATTAATTTAATTCGAACGTTACCGGGTGGGGCCGGATTGTTAGCGGAAAGGAAGGGAAGCCAATTTCTTTATGTGCCTAAATGAAAAATTGAAACAAACAAAGGACAAGAAAACAAACAACTGCAGAGGACAAAGAAGGTTGGAAGCGTTTGGGGGAGACCTTTGCCCAGCAGTGAGACGATACAGGTTGAAAAAAAAAGAAATGATAAATGGTGTCTGTTACGTTTTCAAATCTATGTTATTCAAAGCGCCAATCTAAGTTTGTTGGCATTTGAATTCGTTTTGTTTACAGTTGTCGACTGAATAACTACAATTATATTTCGTTATTCCCCGACAAAAAATTATTACATCTATATCATAAGGTGTCTGTTACACCTGTTTCCGCAGAAAAATTGGGATATAAAGTGGAAGTTTGACCTCCACTCTCTACAAACAAAATGTTACTAAAGTGCTCGATGTCCCCACCTCGCTCTCTGTGACCCCGCCCTCCCCGCGCCATCACTAAATAACTCGGTAATCCTCTCAAACAACACTCCGACTGAGTCCCGAGCCGCGCCCGCGGGGCAGGCTTAGTGTGCGCCGCAGATGAGCGCATACTCACTGAGAGCTAATGATGGGAGTTACAGTTTGATTCTTTATTAGCTCAGACAATACATATTTAGATAAGCCCCCGACTAATGGTCAAAAGTGGCTTTGTGTAAAGTCGAAAATGGATCTAATAGGATTTTTAAATTTTGAAAATTGATCTAATAGATAAAAAGTTTGTACGGAAATATTTTAGTATTAAGTATGAGAATATTTTGTAATGTTAAAGGAATGGAAATAGTAAACTCATATAAATCCTTTTAGTAAAATAAAATAGTAAAACATCCAATTATAACTATTTTCGACTTTTGCGCGGACGAGGTCGCGGGCAAAAACTAATATGATATTAACATATTACCATTTAAGCGTTATAAGAGGTTTAGGTAATCTATTATTATAACCTCTAAAACTTCAAGGAATGGAATATGAATTCACAGAAGATTACATTAAGGATGTTCGGCGAAAAAGGTGGTGATGATAAGCTGATTTAGTGATTACTAGAATAATATGAAATGTTTTAGGTATTGCCTTTTTCTGCTTGTATAACGTCCGTAGCTATAAACCTTAATGTTTCAAATGGAGCTCGCTGGCCATACAGATTTTCATCTCACTGAAGAGAGTACGGTGAGGAGGATTAGGCGTAATCACCAGACTTGTGTAAGTACTAATGATATTTCAAAATGTAAACTAGTACCCGCGTGCGACAAGCCCATTACCCTAGCCAATGTGTAGACTCATGAAATTCATCTGAAGTATGTAACGCGGCGTCTAATCCCCGAGGAAGGATCCCGGGGGATCCCAACTAGCGGCGGGATTAAGAAAGGTTCCGCCGTGATTAAGGCCCGCACAAACAGATATACGAGTACATATTAGATTACCTACTAGTAGATAAACTATACATGTTATTACCTAGCATAGTACTATGGTGTGATACGTAATGGAATTGTATATTTAAAGTGATGATATCATTTTTAAACTCATACGATTTGCACTCATTATACGAAATGAAACGGGACTGTAACCCGTTGGAATATATTACGTATTTATTAAAATACGAACTCGACGTTTCGAGCGGATTACACCGCTCGTGGTCACGGGATGACTCAAAGTGATGATGTTTAAGGATTTAAGGAATTTCGGTTCAATTTAAGCGTTTTTTAATCGTCCGGCGGCGCGCTTTTAGCATGAAATACCAAATAACTATTTGTTGATTTGACTACTACGGCGCGAAGAAAGACTAACGACGCGCGACGGTTTTGACCTTAATATATTAACAGATATTTAATCACTGCCAATACTACTGAAACAGATAAGAAGACTAGCAGTCTTATCAATACAATTAGAAACATCATTTCAATATTGTCAAATGTTATATTGATGAGAAATATCAAGCTTATATCACCAATACCCATTAAACATAATATTACAATTATGTGAGTCAATCTGATCATACGAATCATAAGTGATTATTATCATGATTAATCATATTTGATTGGTGCGGCTACAAGTGTAGCGTACCGGCCGCCTACGGCTCATCCGGAGACTAGTGGTGTCGTGTCCATCGCCGCTTAATCCGGAGAGCGTCGTAACAAACAGATTTATTATATTATTAGCGGAGCAAGAGGAGTGCACAAAGACTCCGTCCATTTGGCTCCGGACAATAATCTGTAAGTGGCACATTATGAGGGCGGCGGGGGGCGGGGCGCGGGGCGCGGGCGGGGTAATCATCAATCAAGGATTAGATAATAGACGCGTGGGCTCGCGTGGAATTACTCGCTTTTTTCTTAAATAGTTGGGATGTGTGACGTGTTAGGAAGTGTCCTGACTAATGTGTGCGCTCCTGACCCGAACTAATCTAGATTTGGTTAGTTGAATCTTGCGATCCAATTCTATTACACGACAAAAAAATATATGAATTAATGTCAAATTGTAACTAAAAAGATTGTTTGCATATACTGTCTCAGAAACGAACATATAAAGGCTGGGGTTTAAAGTTCTTTAATATCATCTACAAAGAAAAACATCATTGGGCTTGATAAACCTACGTCACATAACAATATCTTGAAATGTCATCACTAATAACCGTACTATAAAAACATATCACTGTACTACGACTACACAGTTAAGGAAAACACTTAAACCAATTCCTAGTACGATCCTCGTTGTTTTGTATCGACTTGACAATAAAAGCGATACTCCTCCTCTAAATAGTTAATGTCGCGAGTTACTCTCGTTCGGTAATGTAAGCATCCGATTTATAACACAAAGAATAGGGAATGTGTTTTCGTTGGGACTGTACAAACACCGCTCCGCTGACACTGTGTGCTCACAATAATAGGACGCAGTAGCGTTAGTACAGATAGTGTCAATAGTGTACTCGGCGAGTTTACTTGTACAGTTGTAATCTGGAGTGTAGTTAAACATGAAAAACTGGTCAGTTCGCTCCTTTCTTAATTTATCTACTAATTATCCGGTACTATTTGTAGAACTTTGAACCGTTTATGGCAAATTTTACTTTCTAGCCACCTCGTAGCCATTAAATAGATATGTCTTACGTAAAGAAGAAGAAGAAATAGTATGGGGCAAACTTATTTTACTATACTTTCTTAATATCTAAAGCTCTGTACTAGCACTCGGTCGAACAAACATCAAACAAAGAACATGGCACGTATTATCCTATACTTTCAATATTCATTATTTTTAAGGGGCTTCCAATTTCTATACCAACGTTAGCATATCAGTCTGCACTAACCTCTCCTATAATGAAGATACTAGGTTCATATTCACTGTGATAATACACATAAAGGCAAACCGAACTGAATCCAAACGGTCCAATTCAAATGAAAAAAAATATTTTGATAAAATCCTAGTTTATCCAGCGAGTAGTTCACTTCAATCTGCCCGAGAACTCTCTCAATGATTTACACGGTTAATATTCGGGCGGGAGAGAGAAGGGACGACGGGGTCGTGCTGACTCACTCACCCGGGATACCTCTCCGCTATCACCCGACTGCCAAATGCATTCCAGATCCTCGCACAATGTATCACAATCGCCTCACTTACGAGGGACACGCTGTATACACGGTCTTTTTGTATCCGAGATTAGATTTTTACTCTTGACTCTTGAGAATTTATCATTTGAAGGTATTAGTACATTTGACATCATATATTATGTACACATCTTTACCTTGTGCTATCCAATCCGAATATGAATTAAATTTATAAATTATGCCTATAATATTGACTGTCCATAAATCTATCTATTAAGCCTTTAGCCTGTATTGTCTCATTGCAGGGCAAAAGTTTCAGTTCAGCCTGGAAGACTGTACTTACCTGTGTGAAATAATCTTCCTTCATTTTTATGTCACTATTTCATTTCACCTAATTGGTACGCTGATAGTACTTTGAGGTGGAGAGCATTGAAGCATTTAAAGCAATTTGCTATCTTTCCACGAGCTTGCTCTATCCGAAAAGTTGGAGATGACATAGTTAGTTAGCTTTGACCGAGTGGCCGAGTGTTATGCAACGGACACAGGGCAGAGCTTACAGCGAGGCGATTCGAAATACAATTTATAAGGACTCCGTCGGAATGAGTAGCATTCATAAAATAAATCTCAACTCCCTCGTGTCTCAGTCATTATAATATTTTGTTGCGTCAGAAATAATAACAGAAATAGATAGCTATTCTTGAATAATAATTATTTGCTGTGAACAACAGCTTCATTGAGACTATAAGAGAGATAATTACCGCGGAGCATGAATTCGTATAGAATGAGCGTTATGTTATCACAGAGCGGGGGCGGGGGCGGGGGCGGAGCCCGTTCCTTGCCGCTAATAGCTCTGCGGTTCCCATACACGTTACAACCAGTTATTAACAGCGTTTTCATATGTTTATCGTAACCTTCATTGTCTATGTACGGCGATATTTCCATTAACTTCAAAGTTGCCTTCAGAGGTTGCGAGACAATAACACAAAGTGTTTGAACAGAATGTTAGTCATTCTAATGATAAATGTTAGTTCATAATTTGAACATGGAAAATAATTTCGGAGTACAAATACGAGTATTTAGATAAATATTATGTTGCGAATTTTCAAATAATACGTTTTCATGCAAATAAGCTTCTTCAAAATTATTACAATGATCTTAGATTTTCACAAAACTGAGATAAAAACCAGTACAATAATCAAAAATATAATAATCCTTCATAATATTTATAGCATCACGTTATTACGTGAATGTTGGTGTTAAAGTGTGGCGCTCTCGAGTGGAGTGCCGTAGTGCGAAGTGTCGCGGTCACTCAGTGTCTTTGATGCGCCGACACTACGAATACATCGCATACACTTGCGACGCTCTAGCTAGAGTACTGGCGGGGGAATAAGTGAGTGTTCGCTAACGGCATAATGGCATCCGGTGACGAGACGACGAAAGGTAAATGTGTTATGGTTACGTAATATTATTTAACTAAACATTATATTATTAAACTAAATATTCCGCAAATTGAATAACAAACTATAACAGTTGAACAAACAATGTAACAGAATTACAACAAAGTTAAAACACTTTAAATAAGTAGCGGAGTTCTCAAGAACACTCGTACATACCTTAATAATAAATCACTACAAAATAGTTTGTCTTAACTGAGTTCACTTGAATTCCGAACAATTTAAGTTGGTTGTGAAGTATGTGCGGCGCGCGAGGTGCGGCTCGGAGGCGTGCGTTGATTGTGATAGTGACGTCACAAAGGAGTACAAGTGAATAGTTCCGAGAGTACCGGATGTGACGTCCTGCCCTAGTTACGTGACCGCACCTCGCATCACCGGCCGTGTGAGCTACCTGCACCTTACACCGGCGGACTTTACCTTTGCCATTTTACTTTTAATGGCATTTTTGTTATTGTACTACGTCATGGTTGTGCTACGACGTAGTCGTTAGATTCCTACTAGGGTCATCGTAGTGACTAAACGGCGTAGTCATCGTAGCGGTACTACGGCGTAGTAGTTGTAAGTTAGTTATGTTCATTGAACATGCATGAACATTATAGTTGTAAGCAGATGAAGGTTATTTTGAACTGACCGACAAGCAACAATAGATGACTGTTATGACCTTAATTAAATAAATGTGCTTGAATATTAGTTTTAGATCAAAGACCCCATTAAAGATTAGTGACTGAATCATAATATTTTACTATTTATTGAACTTAATCATAATTTCATGATTGAAGCAAATAAACTTAACATGCACAGATAAGCTCAAACAAGAACATCAATTCCGATGCTCGACGTTCACGCTACACCGCGCAGAGAACGCGTTTTACATTCATTAATGTGAAACAATCACAATATCAATCAACGCCGTCGCTCCGGTGCGCCGCCGGTGGCGCCGCGCGGGCTCTGGAGGAACTAAGCACTTGCAACAGTAAACACCACCTTCCTTGCTTTGTTAATTAAATACAAACGTTTGCGACGACCACGCTTCATATTAAAGTAAAGCATTTTTTAGTTTAATTCCCAGTCTCTTTATTTCTCTGTTGTGTAATTACAAAATGTTTCAGAGGAAAAGATAATCCTTTAAACTGCAAAACATTTTACATCCGGTTGCTCTGAATATATAATTTATCGACATGAAAGTAGTTTATAAACATATTGTAAGTAGCCAATAGTTGTACAAAAGGACTATTTCAATTTCAGCACTATTACTATACTATACTACTATTACAGTACTATTTCAAACAAAAAACCTTCTTTTTAAAATTACTCACTACCACCTTTTTTTTTATTCGGTTAAAGAAGAACTTACTTAGCTTTACCTTACTCTTACTGAGCATACTCTTATAATACTCGTATAATACTGAAATCAGTTCTTCAACGACGGAAATATCAGGTAACAAACTTACAAAACATACACTCATATTGAGAACCTACTTCGGATCTTGAAGTCGGTTAAAAAGATTATTATTCACACACACCCCCTACATCAACACACACCCTACAAGCAAAACAATGACCTAACTGTAAGTAAAATAAAACTCCGGAAAATCTCTAAAACCCGCAAAAACACCTTTTCATGAGCTCAAATCTTTGTGAAATAGGGTAAAGTCTCCAATTGACCCTGTTCGGAGGCGGCTCCGGGTCACGGGAGCCGGCCGGGCCCCCGCGCCGCCCCGCGCTGCCCCGCGCTGCCCCGCGCTGCCCCGCACCGCCCCGCGCCGCCCCGGACGGGCCCCGCGGCGTGTAATCACTGTCAATGTATTTCTTTCACGAAACAATTTGAACGGAAATTAACAGATGTCGAAATTATTTTGTTTTGACATTAATGATGGAGCGCCTTGTTGACTTTGAAGCGATTCTGTTTGTGTTTGCCGAGAGCAGCACCCACGGAGCCGGGGCTGGAACGAAGAACGAACGGGGTGGTTTGTTTGTGGCTTGCGTCCGGAGCATGCTGCTGGGACCTGCAGTCTCAGTGAGGTTTTCTTTTGACTTATTTGATATCTTAGTGACCCGAGAACAAAAAAGGATTGTGTTTAAAATATAAATTGCGCATGTTGTATTATTTGTACATCTGTATAAAATGTAATACGAAGTCTCTGTTTTAAACTGGCAGACCGAATTAAATGTTCATAATAATTTGACGATAACTTATGAAACAGGTCTTTATTAAGTTCATAATTATCAAACGCTCTAGTTACGATACTCCTACGCAGACAGACTATTTCAAAGTTTAGTGGAAAATATGAACTGACGATAATAACAGCTGGAAATCACAAACAAGTCAATTAGAAGCACTTTAATAAAATGCTATTGGTTCCATGAAATAGGTGATTAAATATGTTATTTATTAAATTCATAGTTAAAATAACGTGACCTTGTTCTAGGTTCTCTAAGGTTTCCGACATTGTCCAATAATTGAACAAGACTAATCTGGTTTTTACATTGCGTTTTTGAATAGAAATCTACTTCAATGGAATGTTATCATAACGCAATGATTATCTATGCTGAACATAATACAACCATAATTAACAAAATTGGCATCAACTATGTCGACCCAATTTGAAAGTACTATAACTACCCGTTCATCCCTTTTTACCAATATCACTAATTAAATAGAAGAGACTATCACTTAAAGAAATCGTCTTAGGGCCTTATTCATAAACGCTTATTAACAGCATTTTAGCTATCAAATGGTTTGTCCCTTACCGACATATGGTATTTTCAAAAGAACGAAAGAGACAAAACACTTTTTAACAGTGTTTTAGTTAAATAATGTTTATGGATAAGGCAGTTAGTCTTTATTTATTAACAAGAACGTGAGCAACCTTTTTGTTTTCCCCTAGGTCTAATACATACACCCATAGTAAAGTAAAGAGGTAGTTTTTAAATCGACAAGTGTATTGTAAGAAGTCCTCCCCATGAAGTGCCTGTCCTGACTCCTCACCCGTCTGTTTGCGGACAGCGGGTCGAGAGGCCTCCAGGAGTCACTTCTTGTGTTTGGACTCACCTCTATTGAGGAGGTAATAGAACACTTCGCTCGTAGAACACTCACTGTTGATTAGTTTACGGCGTGGTGTAACCTTTAGCACACCTGTGTTCTACATTTTGTGTCTTTAATACTTAATGGTTTACAGAAATTGTATATCATTAAGTTAGTTCTGGAAAAAATAGTAGTGACCTACACTTTTTAATAACCTAAAGGTGTGTTTCGACTGACCGCGAGTGTGGTGACACCGCTCAAGGTAGGTTGGAAGCGATCCGAAGAGACCTTTGCACATCAGAATGGGACAATACAGGTTAAAACAAACTTTATAACATTATTTGTCTTTATTAATTAAACTTAGTTGGCATTCAGTGAGTCAGCGAGCAAATGAATAGAAAGCGAGTGTCATACTTGTCCAAACTTTGTCTTGAGAGTTTGTCTACTCAGCTTGTTCAATATCAATGACTTACAATGAGACGGTTTTTTAAACACATCATGTTTGATAATTGTCTACTTTTAATGTTAAACAACTACTTTATAAAGATTTTATTGCGTTGTTCGAGCCAATTTATAATTATTATCTCATCATCAAAGGATCCCAACCCAATAAGGCTCCAATTACATCACTACCTACCTCTCACATCAGCTCATCAGTGACCAATGCGCATAAATCCGGTGTAATTACAGCGCGCCAATCGGAGCGATAGCGCCGCAGATAACGGAGATGTATCCCCGTTGACAACAGAGTTATTGTCTACGGCTCGGAGGGATCCCCGCTGGTTAGTTTGTGGCATTACCAGAGATTGATATCGTCACTCTCTTTGTATCGATCAATTGGTTATCAGAGAGTGGTTACTCTTCTTCATGATTTACAAGATTTATCATTTTATCAATAACGATGAAAGTAATGTCAACTAATGAACTTTTAATAGAAGAACATTGATCATAACTGTAATTGTGGGTTCTTTTTTTACAAAACAATTGCTAGTCGCGGTCACCCGCCAACACCACTGCTCATGTGATCATAACATCATTTGCTAAACTAAAGCACGGTAAAATCTCCAGTGTAACATGAGCTTCATACAAGAATTTTACAAAAAAAAAAACGTTAAACCAAATACCACGTACAAAGTTCCTTTCAAGCAAAGAACCAAAAAGTATTTCCACTGAAAGTAATACGTTCTGCATACAATTCTTTGATGTTTAAAACAAGAGCTGACACAAGAATATCGGTTACTAATACAAAGTGGAAGTTCCGTTTGTCGCGGAGTGCGGACGCGTGAAGCGCCGCCGCAGCGGCGGGCGCGCCGCGCTGCGCGGGCCGCCTCTGTAGTCTAACGAGCTGTACTCCGCGGCGCGCTCATATTGCACAACTTTACGTTAGTTTACTTAATATTTTGAGCCAGATGCCGCGTTACATGTTAATGAATCGCTTAAATTGGATATTAAATATCTTTCAAGCATTTTGTAAAGTTTTGAGGATCATAAAATTGCAATGTTGCTTGTTCTACTATAATGTATCTACCATAAGAACATCGCAGACTATCTAGATACATTTGTATAATTACGTATCTTCTTCGTATAGTCAAGGTAACCCTTGACTATGAGCCTTCAGCCTGCCTTAAGGGCTCCAACATGGTCTAACGATTAAAAACTGTTACTGACAACTTTACCAACCAATAACTCCCTTAACTTCAACATCAAATCTTTTTAAAAGCGGCGCAAGTTATATAATATTTAAAACACTTTAATGAACCGGACACATCAGAGCTCCGCACTCTCCTCGCAACAAATATAATAATGAATGACACGTTAAAACATTGCGCATTTAATACAACTCATCAGGATCGCCCACTAGGGACGAGTGTCGTCCGGTCCGCACGGGCGAGCCACTAGCCCGCACTAGTGCGAGTCACTATCACGACCTCTCGAGTCGTTCACACCGCGCACTACGCGGACCTCAGCAAGTTTTAAATGAAAGTACATTTGGCAGGTTTAAAAACTATTAAGTAATAAAATAAAACGCGATAAATTAGTAATAATATTACTTAGCAGACATCCATCCAATAAACTTTAGTTGTGACTTTGTCTGGGTTCGTAACCGCTTAAAAGTTGTCTTACATGATCTAACGATGAAACACCCGGCCCCGACAGTTTATCAGGCATTGTTAAGAAAATAAAGTTGTCATAAATGTCACCCAGTGATGTCCGAGGTGAATAGTTTTTATCATTAATTCAGTCATACTACACTACGAGCAAAATAGACTTTTGTCCGCCAGACTTTTTAACAAACGCTACCCTTATAAACTATAACGAATAACAAATAAAATTGACAGTTGAATATTTTTCGACAACGTTTTACCTTCCGCGGACTGATGTCCCTCGTCTGCACGGGACGTACCAAAATGACACCCACATTATTCTATCTAATATGAAATAATTGCAAATGGAGGTGAATCCAATCATCAGGTGATAATTATGTAAACTAATCACATCCAGCGAGAGAACATTTATTTGACGCTCGTTAATAACTACATCGTTATGACAATGGTTGACTAATTGACGTGCATTATGGATAGTGTCCGCTCGTTGGGTGAACGGGAATCGTTCTCTTTGTGCGGTATTTTGGTAGTTATTGGTTTGTAGAGGAAAAGTGAACCTAAAGAAAAGATTGGGTTTAGTCTATGCGGTTTCGATGAGCTATCAATGTTCATTTCCAGTTGCCGTCACTGTGTTGTGGTGCCTCTTTAAAAATAGTTATATAAAATTGGAAACGAATTAATTTTTATTACTAAATGCTCACAGGCTAAAAGCTCAAGATGAGTATTCTAAACAGACAGCAGAAAACATGATATCAACTTCTAAATTGCACTTCACTACTTTCTCTCACCAAAGTACTAATAGACTTGCCCCATCAAGTGCAGAGAAACATACTATTCCAAACATATTAACTAAACTTCCCCCAGTGAGTGAATGAATGACACTCCAGAGGCGTGAATTAGTTCACTCGCTCGTTCACGTTGTGACGTCGTTCGTATTACAAGTTTAACTGAAGTCGAGTCGACGGGACAGCGCACCGAGCGCCGCACTAACAGTCAAACGAGGAATAGAAGTTAGAATATTAGCGTTGATGACTTGTGATTGGCCGGAATTGGATTATTAGTCATTCACGAAGTCTACAGAGGTGACACTAATAAGTTCTTTAAAAGGACTATATCGTTCTACTTTGAAATTCAACGCCTCGGTGGTTAAGTGGTATGTGCACTCGCCCGCCAAGACTGAGGTACCGGGTCGAACGAAAACATGTTTCCTACTTTCAGACATGGCTCAAGTTTGCCCGCATTTTCCAAGCGTGGTGATTATGTCTAATCCTCCTCACTGTACTGATATCTCCAGTGAGATGAGAGGCCCAGCAGTGGGACGTTACAGGCTAGTACTAGTACTACTACTATCTGAAATTCAGAATGAATAGTGAAAAGCTCATCCCTATTTCAGGCTGCCAACAGAAAAAAGCTAATCGTCTGTACCAGTCACAAACCCGTTGCCAGCACCGATCAGCACTGGTATCCACGCAAATAACACCTGGGGCCCAGTTTCTGTTGTAACCGTCACGCGCCCACCGTCGCTAGTCTACTACAACATATCCATCACTAATCTGCCTGCGCTTCTACTCGCTTACAGCGCTGGGAACTGCCGCAGGCGATCAGATAGACATTTCGATTGCGCAGATCGTTAGTTTTAAACAATATTTACAAAACACGGAAATGAAGCTATTTTTCGGGGCATCGTATATAATCCAATCGAATGGTATTAGCCTCTAACGTACAACCTTACATACGCTACGTACACGCTGCCGTACACGTACACGCTAACAGTGTGCACTAAATTAATTAAAATCCAAATACTAACGAACAAATCGGTTGTTTGTAATCAGCACATTATTTATGAGACCTAGCGTCGACTCGTCGCGATAATTAGCTTCGACAAATGAGCGCGTGTTGACGCCGCGTTAACGTACGGGGGCGGAGAGGGGGGGGGGAGATTAATCATTGAGCTCACATATTATTATTCATTATGTTGTCATTAACGAACATTATTACTTTACTTTTGATAAGTCTGCGCGAGTTCGAAGTTGTACTTGCATAGTTTTACTTACTTATAGTCAGTCTTTGAAAGCGCTTCAGCACTTTGTCATACAATTACATTTGAAATTGTTAATATAATTCTAGGAACATGTTAATAATACCAACAGGCGCAACTCCTCGCATCAGTTTTCCTTACAAGAGATTTACTCTTAAGTGTGATGATGATGAAGTTTGAATGTGATATGGTTCTAACATTTCCATCCTGAGCCAACTCCTTGTCAAAGGGTTCCTAAGACGGGTCTAAGACGATTTAATTTTATACCCATGCTCGTGTCTCCGCTCACCCGACCCGAGTTCCTTCAGACGCGTTCAGTTGTAATGTATCTCTAGAATGTCCCGCCTCACGTCCCGACGGCGCCCCGTCATTACTCCTGTAATTATCATCAGAGCCCTCGTTACGGCGACCTTCAGTCCCGGGACGCCGGGACCCCGGGCCAAATCCCGCGGGACATAATAATAACACTTTAAATCAGTGAGCCACATTATCACGTGCTCCCATTTTTTCCTTTCAATTTTGAGTCATTACTTTTTATTTCCTTCTTATATGGTCCTGGATTTAGCTGTCGACTCGAGATTTTAGTGAAGATCGGACCTTTTTATGTGCGGCCTCGGAGCGGCTAGTGATGCGACGCGGCCACTCCACTCGCAGATGATATCTGAGACGCCCAGGGCTGCGCCGCTCGGGGTTTGAACTCAACATAGTATTATTACTAAGAAACATGATGCTCAGACACATACTTGGATGCCCGATAGTGGCATTTCCACCCGAGCGCTACCGTATTTTCGTCTTTGGAATTTGTCAATCACTTTTATTTTGAATGGGGCCACCTTTAGGCAGCCTCAATACTCCGACACCAGAGGTAACCGACCTACTCGTACTTCAGCGCTGTGTTGAGTGACATCGCAAAAACTGAACGCGAACATTACGCCGGCCGCTTCAGCGCGGCAGCGCCGAGTAATATTCATAATACACTAATTCACAAGAGATGCGGTTAGTTCAGTCCATTGTGCACGTTATAACAATAGCTTGTGAACAGAACGCAGCGCTATACATTGTCATATACAACGTGGCGTTCCTGTACAAAATACAAGTAAAATATACGTCGACGCAAAACCGAATCGAAGAGGTGTGAAAAGGTGAAGTTTATGTTAATACAGAGTTGCATCTCGCGCGAGCATCCCTAGCGCGTCTTCATTGATCCCATCACATTACTCCGCGGCTCGTAAACTGCTGGATTTGTCCAAATTCGATTCCCGAGGGAGCGCGGGGGCGCGGGGGAGGGTGCGATTGGAAATTGAAATGTGTTCCGTTTTACGAGGTGTTCTCAGGTAAATGTTGGAACGCGTCGCGGCGACCGCGGCCGCATGTAAATCTGCCTTTATACGACCGCTGTCCGCTCCTCCAGGTGTTTATTATTTTATAATTGAGTCATAAATATCAGACCCGTACACGACTGCGGTTCTTTTCGATACATTTCATTTTGTCCGATTTTATCTTTTGAATTGTGTTTATGAAGTAAAAACGATGTATTTTATTTATTTTCCGTAAAACCATTCTGTTCGAAATTTAATAAATATTTGCAACTTTATGTAATAAATAAAAACTCTCCAACAGAAAAATAAATAAAACGGGCTATGACCTACTACGTAATAACATATTCTATATTTATTTATTTCACTACTCCCGCCGCCCGTCACAGTGCGTATCATATCAGTGGACACCGCGGGTAACTTGTTCTGATAACTATAATCAACGTGACGTAAGTGTGTGTGTGGCGTTACGGTGTCCGCCGTGGTTAGTGCCGCTCGGGCGCGCCGTGACTCTCGGCCGGCGCTGCAGCGGGGCCGGTGGGATGACTGCGCTAGAACTAGCTCCAAACATATTGCGTTGTTGCTACTGAAGCCGTCGGTTTGACGGAATAGTTTACGCGAGCCGATGAACTCGTAGTCTGACGAAAAGATGTCCTCTTGATCAGGGTGATGACTGAAGCAAAAACTACATGGATTTCACTAGAATATTATGGTTATCTGGAATATCTACTTTTCCTTCCATTTAATTTCAAAATTCGTACATAGACAGAGTGTAACAATAAAACCTACAGAGTTCTCCTAGATTTAAACAATGATAATAAAACTCGCATCCGGCGCAGTCTCCGTAGTGTCTACTTTTTGAACTGATAAGATGCAGAATGAGTTATCGTCGTCTCCACGCATACTGTTCGATTCATATTTCATCCAAAGCATAGTCTCCGGCCCTCCACCGGCTGAAGAGCGTCATAACCGAAAGAAACACTCCCTCCGAGTAATAAAACTTACAAATCGGTTCTTCAAAGTTCCGCACATTACGGCGCCGTTTGATTTAGACAATCGTAAAATACGCTCGACTCGTGTGTTTCTTACCGAATGTATAAAAGGTAAAATTACCTCAGGAAAATAACACATGCCAATATCACAGTTTGATATATCATTAAGACATCTCCAAGGTATTTTACTTAAATAATATTCTGATATTATACCTGTAGGAACACATCAAGAATACACTTGGAATTTATATAAATTACCAACAGAACCGTTTCTTAGAAAATATTAAATAAATTTATGTTTATAATGGAACTTCGACGACATGGATCGACATAATGATGTGAGCACCGATATTTTAATTTATATTAAAGTATACGTTTAATGAGTTTGTATACTACAGTTACTACAAGTTTGAGAATATATACAAGGTTTTTACAATCGTCTGCACAAATATTGAATATTGACTTTATTTGGAGAGCCCTCTTCACACACTCGAGCGACTAATGAAATTGTGACAGCCTCCCGTCGCACAAGTAACAAATAAATCGAATATCTTCACAATGGATTCACAAACACATTAATCATATTAAACATCAAAGATTCCAAGTCCTCATAATGATCCCTACGATGACTACGCCGTAGTAATACTACGGCGTAGTAGTCAAACGTAGCATGATTGCTACGCCGCTACGCTATGCATTTTCTATTTGTATGAGTACTCTTGATCACTTGAATTGCAAACAGCATTATGAAATTGATCGAATAAGAACTGAGGTACTTTTAAAATATTTTAATTTCGCAGTGAAAAATATTTTACCATAATTATATACTTAACCTTATTTAGTTTATGTTTGTAATTAAGTTCCTTAACGGCACTACCTACATTTATGTTGAGTAATTTAAAAAATATTTTTAGCAATGGAGTAACATAATGTGGTTCGCTAGTTTACTTTTTAGTCAATTGTTGTTCAAAATAACACATTCTTGTGGCCTCCGTCTAGTCTCAGAATAAATCGAATCGCGCTGTTCCCGAGCGCGCGTCGCGGATGTGGGTCATATCGGACCGACACACTTTATTGTTTCATTCAGAATTCTTAACTTTGCAAACTTTATCGGAATGCGACGTATTTCGGTGTCCCAGCGACAAGTAAAATATGTTCTCTTAATGAGAGAGATTTGAAGTTTTTATCCAAAAGAGGTTGTCTACACTAAAACCTGATTTAATTGTTTGGACAGACTGTTTGAAACTCAATACTTGTTTGATGATGTTCATTTCTATAAAAAAACCATCGAGATAATGTTACACTAACGCTAATCATAGTATGTTGAACTCAGTGCGCAGTGAGTTCACTTCCAGCATAGATAGTTTTATTTGTACAAGAGCGCTCCGTTATATAATCCGTCTCACAACAGCAAAACGCGTTTATCTTTAGCGTAACGAGCGTATTACTCCTAAATATTACTACTATTGTACAAAATTAACTCCAACTACTCGTCAAGGGACTGCAATCATAAAACTCTTCACTTCTATCATACTAGTAGATAATATACAAACTTCTCCGACCCAATGAGTTAAGTCTCCCTCGTATATATATATATATATATAAATGATAAGAGGCTGTCTGTCTGATGGATCTGATATCACCGGGGGGACGTGACCGGAGCCCCAACTAGTGACCTCCAACTCGTAATTCTATTAACAACACACACACACACACAACTAAAACAAAAGACTGCGCCTGTTCGTACTCGACCGAACAAGAATACTCGCTATAATACTAGAAATATATAAGTGCTACTCCGATTTGAATGCTATTGTAATGGATAGCCACATATAACAGGAAGCTTATAAGCTATTTTTCGGATATTGGATTTCCGGACAAAAAACTTTTGTCCTAAAAAAATCAAAAGATTATATTCAATTAGGCGTGCAGTTCAAAACATTAGCCCCGTTTAAACAAACAAAAATCTAACTTTTTAGCAATGTTATATTTGTATAGATTGGTTTGCATGTAATATGAATCATATTATAAGTCTTCCACCCCTATACTATTACGACGTCGACAAGCGGTGCATCACACATACAAATGCAAATGCGATTTAATTACAAATGTGTTATATTTCCTCCTCTTTGTGCTGTTGTTCAGATGTAAGTCAGTGTTGCCTCGGTTTCGATGCATTTGCATCAGAATGAAATACCGAGGAACGAATGCGAGGGAATCACAGGGATATTGACTTGTTTAAGCGCACACTCTAGGGAAGTCAATGTTGAAACTAAGTTATACTCTATGGAAATGTTTAAAGTCTCGACAATTCAGAACTTTTTTCATTTCCTAGGTTCCCTTATTATGAATTAGCATTAAAATGTAATCAAACAATACTATTAATATATGTTTCTGATAGTGTTTCTCAGTCACTGTCTACAACGTTTTTAATAGTCCTGCCAGTTTATCTCTTTTAACTGCTTAAATCAATAAGTTCAGATAATCGATGCAAATCATAAACGATTAGCACACGTTGAAATCATGAAGTGTGTGACTACACGGGGTAACGTGTTAAACAAGTTCTCCTGCGCTCCACCGCTAGCACTGGAGGAGCCAACTTCGACTTAAACCTTAATTGCTTCTTATTACTAAGTCAGTTCGTAATTTCATTATAAGTTCATCTCTCGTTAAACGACTCAATAAAACGTGTAAACGTTCGGAATATAAAAAGTATTCCACGCACATTCACCAACTAATTATGAAGAGAAACAAAGTTTCCTGTTTTATGAGAAGAGCGCAGCGCCGCAGAGCACTTGATTCAATTTGCCGCCGGGCGCCGCGACCGCCGATCACCAGCCGATCCTAACACCAACGTATCATCTACTCATCCACAACACACACCTTACTTCATCCCCCGAACGTTAACAAACACGCGCAATATTTCAATTCCAATTTAAGAATGTGGGCAACCGTTCCATAATTAAAACGTGTGCTCAAAATAAATTGAAAACAAAATTACATCTACGTCGAATGAATGATAAAATTAATTTTCACGTTGAAAGGGTTGTGGCTTTGGGATTAAAAGTAGACAATCGGTGGGAACGTTTGTTGTGGAGAAATAAAGGTTTACCATCGAGGAGGAAGAGCAGCCGGAATATGAGGTGGCAAATCCGTTTCATGTTGAACATGGAGTCAGTGGCGAGCGGCGAGGCGCAGCATGAGGCACAGCGAGTCGAGGGACGAGGCGAGCACTCGCGAGTCGCGATCAGCGCGGCGCGGCGAGCGGCATGCGTGCGGCGCGCGCGGCCGCCGGAGCTACACTGGCGGCCCGACGCCGCTGCCGAGCGCGCTCCGGATTGCTCATTACGCGCGCTCCACACATCCGCTACATTATTCCTTTTAATAAACCCGCTCGTATGCAGATGCGTCCGCGACTCTCTCCTCACTGCTAATGTTACGGTAATGATCCGCCTTCACTACTCATTGCGAGATTTCATTGAGATTAGAAGCGCGATGACGGAGCGGAGGAACGTTACCCGGGAATTACTGCTTGTTGATCTGCATTATATTCAATCTTTACTACTCTCATAAACGCAACAATGCTTAAATTAATTATTATTGTAGACTATGGTATGTGAATATAAAACTGTATAAGATTGACTACGGCGTAGATTGACTGCGACAATGACTACGGCGTAGCAACGCTATGTGTTTATTTGAGATATTACGGCAAAAGTGAAAAACATTTATCAAACTATCTTAAGTTATGATAATTATTGTTTTCTTTTATGACTGAAAGTATTCCAAATCCATCGCGATCATATTAATTAATATTAATTAGTGGCAGATTTGAGTAAAACACTTCATTAAACAGATTTAATGACATCATTTTGTTAGGTGCGGTACCGAAATACTGTACGATAATTATTTTGTGAAAGGCAAGTAGAGCGGCGAGTTTAAATATTCAAGTATAATTTGTTTCGAGAATTTTCGTGGAGGTAATGGTCTCTTCACATTTCGTTGTTTTTCAAGTGCATCGTCATGCGAGCGGCGCGGCGCGTTCCGGGAACCGCCGGCCGCAGCGCGGGCGCGACCGGCGCGAGGGCCGCGAGGACTCGGGCGGAGACTTCATGTAAGTATTATACAGGTGTTAGGTATATGCGTATTATATTTTCACACGCAAGTAATGTGCGCTTTTGTTCTTTCTGAGCGAATTGTATGATACGCTGGGTAAAATCAACCTTACATATAAGGATTTAGACCTCATTGTTAAATGAACGTACTTTACTGTAGTTGGTGCATTAAGACATCCAATGAGTTCACTTAAGATTCACAGGATACCGGTAAACTTTCCGAGTCAGCCGTAAAAATATGTTTAATTACTCTGGTTGAGTTACGATGCGTTTCTTTAACATAAGTTTATTATAGATTTTAGATTTTGTTTTTCAATCATTTTTTAAAATAGCGAGACTAACAAACTAATGCGTCCGCGAGACGATCAAGTGCACTTGACAAGTCTACGGGCTTGAAGTGAATATTGATCGTTTACAGCGTTGACTTGACAATTCCCGTCAAGTATCTACGTGCTGGACATGACTTGACAATAATTTTGATGATAACTTGACAACAAATTTGAACCAACTTGAGCTTGATGCGACTTGACGCGACTTGACAAGTTTTATTCATTTGCGACTTGTCAAGTGCACTTGATCGTCTCGCGGACGCATAACGACTATTGACGTTTCTTTTTGACAGCAAACTTTCGGTGTACCAATATCTTGAAAGAGCATATCCCAAGCTTACCACTTTACACATGTCAGTCATCTTTCAATTAATTTTCCTGTTCATCGCATCATAACGCGACGCGTCATCAGTCAGATCTCAGCGCTGACGTGATCAAGGCTGCCCCACTCTAACTCACGGTTACATTCCCTTGGAGAAAAGAGTGAGATTGAGTGGTTTCGATAGTGTGAAGTAATAGAGATTTTGGTTGACTTCTTTTCGTGGTTAGAAAACATGAAATCACTGTTTTGCACACTCTATTGTGTTTCGTATCGAACAAATCCATAGTTGCGACTAAATTAGCATCCGGTTGTAAGAGTGAAAAGAAAAGCACGAGCGAGGACTATGGGCAAAACAAAAAATACAATTAAATTATAATGTAAAAAGCTCTTGATTCGTCGGCGAGTGCGCGGGATATCCCGAAGGATTCGAGTAAGTCCTTCATTTGTGCGGAGAGGTCATTAAATTAAAAGAAAAGCCGCCGGCGTCGCGTTGCACTCGGATGTTCTACATTGTTTTGGATCCAATTTATATTTTGATGCATTGATTATATTTAGCGAGTTTACTGACTTTGAGACGATCGAGTTCAATAGATTGCGAGCGTTACACATGTTGTATTAGTTGCTCGCGTTCTGTCGCAAAGTTTCTTGATGCTTTTTCTTCTTATAGTGAGAAAACTGAAATTAAAGAGAACCGATTTAAGTGTCTCGTAACTTTAGTTCATTGACTTAACGTTTCGAATCAATTTCTAAAAGTTGTAAAAAACTATTACCATTGACAAAGTTAATTGCGTTGTATAACTAACCTTTATGTAAAAATAAAATTAATGGGATTCAGTTAAAGTATTATTAAACAAATGAAACCCCAGGGTACATAGTGTCCATTAACCACTCGTCGTGAGAGGTCTCTGTTTGCTCGCCATTACGCGTACTGGCCAGTTATACACTCGTCATTTTAACAGACGACACGTGACCGCACATAAACCGGGCCGAGCCTCTCGAGCACGCCGCGCGTCACGTGACCCGCTCGTGAATAACCAATGCCGCCGTAATCGGCTGATAGTTCCTCGCGTTAACAACGGAGCCACATCACAGAGGAACCCCCTCGGGGACATCTCGCGACTAATTCAAACAGATCCTCGGAACCCGCTACAAACAGGAAAATAAACATTCTTTAAATTTCTCCTTAAAAAGAAAGAGAAAATGTTAAAACCAAACATAATTTCAGAGTATAAACAAGATGGCTTAAAAACAATTTCTTAGTTGAGCTCAAAATATCGGATAATGCGCTAAAGTAGAGCCATTGGAGGGAGAGCTCTTGGATAAAACACGTGTGTGGCGACGAGGGGTCAGGAGAGAGTGGTTGGCGCGGATGATCGTTATTGACAACGCGTGAGATAAACACTCGGCTGACTAGCTCCGCGCCGCGGCGCCGCTCGCAGCCGCTTTGATCGATGATCTCATTACACATTTAATTATGCTCCCGCCTCGTTTGACTTAGATCAACTATATTAACCGACGAGGCTCGTATTTATAATGTTCTCAGAGCGACTAATCACTTGTTCCTGATTAGCCGAGCCACGGCAAATATTCGGGCCCCGTTATGCTAACCTGATGTACAAGTTCGATAGCAGCTGAACAATCGATCCAACTCCCTCTTTGCTTCATTCACGTCGGACTGCAGGTCAAAGTAACCGAGAGTTAGCCGCAATAGATGTTAATTTGAATATGAAACACTTGGACTACGTGGAGTGGTAGTGAAGGGACGCGAGTGACGGCACGCAATCAGCGATATCGACGCCGAGTGTCCCCGCACTAGCATTGTCACGCTAACGAACTGACCACGAGCCACAGCGCAAACACACCGCAGTGTAACGACTATTAATTTTACAACGCGTTCCACAGTTCCAATGGTCTTCATACTGTGGCATGTAAACGTGTCACCTGTCAATGTAGTACTAGAGACGACAGCTGTTACTCTTACCCTACGACGCAGACCATCAAGTATATCATAATTACTTCAAAGTATTTTCTTGCTTAAAATCCAGACTAAAACAAACTCCAATTATAATTTATATTACATAGTAGAGTTCAACAATCTCGAGTAATTAATGAAGACTTAATTCGTCTTGTGATCGATGACATCTCTCGATGTCGAGTGGATTGTGAAATATGTATCGGCCGGAGGCGAACAATGCGGGCGGTATCGCGTCAAACTCCGATAGCTTCGTTATCGTTTAATATTGCATCGCGTCGAACTTTGCACTCTCATTAATATTCACTCAGTTAAGGTTAACTTGGTAAACAAAAACAGGTATGTACATTAAACCGACGAAACGATTCGTTGATCCTTACTGAAAGTCGTCCTTTATGTAAATGATGTGAAATAACCGCCGGCGGTCGACTGCTGACGCTGTGTCGTCGACAAAAGCAATGATTGCACATCGTGTGAGCGGACACTTGTTGTGGACGTGTAATGGACGCGCGAGTGTCGCGCGACAGTCGCACGGTCGCAATGTGTCGCCGCGGATTAGTCGACGGTCAGGAGGACGCTGATTGGCTGTTTGCCGCAGCTGTCGCTCACGACTCGACATCATTTGATCTGAGCACCGATTTTGTTATCACCAACAACCGTCACCTGATAACGATACAGTTCTTTAATTGCACTTCAATATTTGTCAGAGTGTTATTGGAAGTTGGATTCTATATCACTTACTAGTGAAGTGTATGGTTAGGCCTCTTTTGTTATTTGTGTACAAAAATAACAAAAGAGTTATTTCATACGTTATCAATATGTTTGTTGAACTTTTTTTACAGCAAAACTGTTCACAAGTATTACATACATATGTACTTGGAATAATAAGGTTCTTTTCGTCTTGCCTTCATAGTCATCATCCACCTGGTACTTATTAAATCAGTACAACTCCTAAATTAAAGCTCTTCACTTCATACATAAATCATAAGTACGACACTTATTACTAAGTTCCTTTCACTTTTACTCCGAGATCCACTGACATGATTTTATTTATAAATGTGTGACGGGATGCGAGAGGCATACAGACAAACAGACAGAGAGTTTGGAGTCAAAAGTCGGTAGGTGCTGAGTGTCGCTGAGTGGCGGTGAGCGTCGGGTGTGAGTGATTAGCATGCAGCGCGGGCCGCGGGCGCGCGCCGCATGCTGAGCGCGGCGTCACGCCACGCGATTAGATAATTACCTCGAGTTCACACCTCGCACTTCCAGGCAGGCTCGCTGTCAAGTCAAAGATATAGGCTACTCTATATCTCGCACTTTGACTATCGTTGTTAATTCATCGCGAATGGTATGATGAGCCCAGTTTATGTAACATGTTGTATAAACCATTTTTTTTTAAATTTTTGTGGAACATTAACCAACACTAAGAAAACATGTATTGTTCCACCTTATAGTCAATATACAGCTCGGACTATACTTGAATAGGCTCCGATAGCTTCAGATATCGGCATTTCTATTTTATTGCTTTGAAGGCATGTTACATGTAAATGAACCTGTTGTTTCCGTTGTCCGACCATGATGGAGGCATTTTGTCTAAAACTTTGACGACGGGGTCATGATAAAAATGACCGCTGAAGTTATTATATGGCTCCAAATGCACTCGCAGTTTGATAACAATATTAAAGTGTAATTGACTACACAGTGTGTTGCGAGCGCCGCGGGGAGTGGGCCGCGGGAGTGAGGGTCATCATTTATTAAAATAACTTCACCACTCTTCGTACGAAACCTTACAAAGTTTTTATGGACTTCTTTCAGACATGAATTAATTATATTCAAATTAATTTATTTTACATCAAGTTGCGAACATCTTTACAAGTATGAAAGTTCATCAACATCGTGAAGACTTTACACTACGAGTATATAAGTGAGTGTGTCGCACGATGGGCGCGATGCCTGCACGCACACTCGCACTCGCGCCGGGTCCACAAAGGGCCGGACCGCCGGGGCTCGTATAATACCAAACTTGAACAGTATAAAAATTACATCGCCTGTCACTGAGTGGTCAGAGCTCAAAGCTGTTCATAAATTAAACGAAAGCGCAGCATTACCTGAAGAGAACAACAATCACCGAGCTTTGAATCCAATTATTTATTGGCGAGAAAATACATTGTTAAGAAATGAGTTATTTTATTTTATTGTTGTGATACAAAGAGCGTGGGGTAGAGGGTTGAGTGGAGGGGAGAGAAGGTGAGGGGAGAGGGGGTCCAGGAATTCATTAGGCTTATGATAATGAGCGCGTCGACCCGCGCGCGCCGCCGGCTCCGCTCATTATTTACAATCGTAAGCTTCTGATCAAAGTCGGATTATTACCAACTTGTTCGGCTCTCCGCGACCGATACTTAATGATATTAACATTGTCCTTTTTTCAGTCGCGTTCAGTTTTTTATTAATAAATGGTCCTGCCTGACTTTTCTCAGTATTTGTGAGGTTTCAATCTAAGTACGTATTTAATATTATAAGCTGGTTGGACTAGGAGGTACAAATTGACTGATATTGGATATATGGTTACAAGTAATTGGCTACCCCCAATAAATAAATAAAAACACAAATCATGTGTTATCATACTATTATCTGTTAACCCAAAGTTAAATAAAGAAGACATCCTATCACAGAGTCGTATATTTTTAAATAGATATAGACACATATGCTTGTTTTATACAAAGAGTGAAACTGATTTATTATCTCCTATCAGTGTGTGTGTGTGTGTGTTGGTATAATGTGCCGGAAGGATGCATTGTCAGCAGCGGCCGTGACGTCACAATGCCACCAGACACAAGGGCGAGATTTACACCGACCCACCCAATGAGGGTATTGTGTTTGACCTGCTTTATGGACCCGATACGGTTAATCGAATGTGTGGATATTGCGACTGCTTGTTATATAAGACGAGAAGAATGGCGGGTATCCAGGGAAAATGAGGATAATGGTTGAGTGAGAGCTTAGTTTTGAAACAAAAATTGGGCTCTGAAAGTTTAAGCATTAAAAATTAAAATTAAACCTCATTATAGCTTGGTTACAATTAGGTCGGTCACCGAATTCGGTTAAATTGAATCTGTTAACCGAATTACGTTGTTTCATGTACCGGTTTGCACAAGTTGGTGAACCGAATACTGGATTCGGTCAAAGTGACTAATCTTCTTTTTCGAGTGGATGGTCCACCTGACCAATCCTGGTGTCAGAGTTATTGAGCCGCCAAAGGCCTATGACATGGCTAATGCAAGGACTACTATCCGTAGAAAGTAACCGGGACCGACGGCTTAACGTGCCCTCCGAAGCCCGGAATCATCTTACTTTTCGGGCAATCAGGTGATTCAGCCTGAAATGCACTAACAAAACTGAGGGCAGTCTCACAAAGAGTTTTTTGTAAAGATATAAGTACAGTGAGGCGGATTAGGCGTGATCACGATTACCTGATAAATCACTTAAAGAATTATAAAATGACGAGCAGCACCATGCGATGCTGTGCCTGTTCCCGCGGGAATTTCGGGAACAATAGCCTATAACTTTCCCGTGAATGTGGCGTCCACTAGAGAAAAAATCAAATCGAATTGGTGTTGGTATTGATTAGCGCGTTCAAACAGAAACTCTTCAGGTTTATGATATTAGTATCGATTTGTTTTCAACAAATAATTACAACAAATAATACATAATAGTGTATTTTGTATGTGACGGTTAACTAAATAAAACAATATATTGTTGTCGTGTGAAGTGCATAATAGCGCGTGATGTATGAGGTGCGTCGGGCGCGACACCGCGCGTGGCGCCGCGCCGGCACTCGCCACGGGTCCGGCGCGGACTGCACGCGGCAGGTGGGACTCTCGGGTGGGAAGGAGCCATAGTTCCTACTGTGTATAAACTGTCTGTTTAACCATAGGCCGTATGTTATATTATAATGGTATGCCAGAGGAACTGTCTGTCCGTTTATTAAATTTTGAGAAAAGAGATATTCTACTTTTTATCCCTTTCCCTCAGAAATTTGTATTCCGCGCAGGGCACTGTTATTATACTACTAGCAGCGCCCCGCGGTTTTACCCGCGTTGTGCCCGTTCCCGTGGGAATTTCGGGATAAAATGTAGCCTATAGCCTTCCTCGATAAATAGACTATCTAACAGTGAAAGAATTATTCAAATCGGTTCAGTAGTTTCTGAGATTAGCGCGTTTAAACAAACAAACAAACAAACAAACAAAACAAACTCTTCAGCTTTATAATATTAAAGTATAGATGTCAATGCAAGTTCACAGTTTGGCCTTTGCCACACATGACGGATCTTCCGTCGCCGATCTTCCGCGACGGAACGCCAATACATATTATTACATATTATTATAATTGCTGCGACGGAACGACCGATCTTCCGTGTAGTGTGCCCGCTATATCTAAATTAATTATATTAATATTATTAATTTGAAAGGCCTGAAAGTACTCTCAGTATCACAATATATGTACTATATGTACAAGTCGCGAGAGAAGGTTGTGCTCCTAGAGTGAGCATCGGTTCTGATGGACTCCCCAAACCGCAATAAAATAAATTGTGAAGTAATCAAATGAAGTGACACGTAGTGAGTATTTATCTCGTCCGTCCGGTGTAAAGTAACGCAGAATAATTACTCCCCCTCTGCCCAGAGGGGGGGGGGGCGGAGGTACTCTCATTACCCCATCAATAAACCAGCGCGCGCGGAGTCACGTCTGCCTGAATAATGTATTCTCTGCCCCGCGCAAACATATGTATTTTTTACCACAACTCTAGGAACCCCCCTGCACCCCCCGGGGGCGAACTCTCAAATATTTTATGAAACGATTATGGTCTGAAAGTTGTGTCCATGCGTGCACTAGAAATGTAAATGAAATTAAAATGCAACATGCAAATGTCCTGATTAAGTTAGCGAGTGTTCCGGCGCGCTCATTAAAAATGGACTCAATTAAATTGTCTGCTTGTGGGAGTTTCCTTAAAGCATTAAACTATGTGCTCCATGCAATCCGCACCTCGCGGTGCTGCCGATAGAGAGCGGCTCGACTCAGCTTCATTTACCTGAATGAAAGAAGATGTTCAGCGGAGTATCACCCTCAAACTTTCTTCTAACTTTCTGATACAGTTTCCCGCGCCGGCTGCTCGCGCTGCTACCTACTTGGTTTATTGAATGACGAAGTGTATTATATTGAGCAAAAGCCTTTTATTGTCAAAGTTACCTGGCACGTTTTTTAATCTAAATGATATTTAATCTATAGTGTTCGGTCATACCTCAATGATATCAGTAGACTAAACTGAAGGCAGTCCGCGGTCACACCAACACCTACACCAACATTAAAACCATATTCTGAGGCAATAATTTAAAAGTGCGACTGCAATGCACCACAGCATAACCACAAGCAGTACGACCGTGACACGTACACAAACAGTAACCAGTTAATAAAGAATTTGCATGTTCAATTGTTACCAAAGTATCTTTCTAGTCGTAATTAAACTTCTTTTATACTAATTTATTGTTGAACTATATTTCCTTTAATGCTCTGAGCTGCTCTCATACTGATTTGATTAAAAGATTTTGCTCACTGAAGCTTCGAGGCGGGATCGCGGCCCTCGGGAGGTCGCGCCTCTTCAGTGAACGCACTCCCTTGTTCTTCAAGATAACTAACGGTGGCCGCCGCGCGTGTGCCCGTACCTGAAAGTCACCTCGATTATTCCAATGCATCATTCATAATTTGTCATATTTATCAAATCCCCTTAAAAAAGACATCAACGCGCATCATAGTTAACACACGTAATAGTTTTGACGAAAGTATTTATCTAAGACATATATGATTCTGCATTTTCCCTGTTGGCAGTTGTCGTATCGCGCTCTCGTTTGCGCTGTGGCGCGCCGCTGCGCTGCGCTGAAACAAGTGTGATTTATGAAGGTGACAGCTAAAAATATTTTCCAGAATTTAAATTTAATGCGATAATTCAAGACGCATTTCCTCGCGCTTGCACAATAAGACTGTAACATCTGAGCGTGTGACGTCACGAGCCGGCGCTCGCGGAAACAACCAGTTTTGGAAAATATTCAAATTGTAAAAAATATTAAACCGAGTATAATCTCCATGTTGTTAGGAGAGGCAGTTAGAGTCGACAGTGCGTTGAAATTGTTATAAGTCTTAACTGAATATTACATTAATACGTAGATAAATTTGTAGAAAAATCGAATTAAGGTAGAATTCTTAGTTCGACTGCAGACCGCAACCGCAAGAGGTTCGCGAACATTGTTAACGCATTGTGCAGTCTCGGCGTGCGGACAATGCAAACCGCAGCCACCGCGGGCAAAGAGTAAGTTCGAGTGGGTTGGTGGCCAACGCTGGTGTCGGAATGTTCAGTCTCCGATATGGTGTAACGATTGAAAATTGAATAATGGCTTGATTATGAATTTATTATGTATAACAAGTAGTAGCACAGTGAGTGAGCGAGTCCGGCGGCGTCACCGATGCGTGACGTCACAGACGTATCTGTGAAGTGTTCTCAAGTATGTTGATCTGGGTAATGAGTCGCGAGGGACGCGCCGCAACATCCGCATTAGAGACGACGCGGCGACTCACTGGAGTCACTGGGCGTGAACTCACAAGCGGAGCGAATCTTTGAGTCTTTCGTATGAGTTTGAACAATTTGTTAACTGTATTATTCATAATAATTTTCATGTTTAGACCATTATTACGCAATAACAAGTCCAGTTGCTACAATAGTAAGCAACTCGCTGGTATATTTAATTATTCAGTCTGCATTCGATTAACAACTGCAGCTTTCAAATAATAAGCCGTTGGCAGTCGATGATCATGACGGCAACCAAAAAATGTATAATGGTGTATTTAGGTCAGTAAGCGGTCTGAAAACAGAGAGAGAAAAAAAAATTAGTTGAAGCTTATCAAAATGTAAAATGCATAGTAAAAGCATGCGGAGGCCTTAGTTATACAATCGTTAGACTGTTTGCAAGTCAATGAAAATATAAAGTGTTCACTCAGTGAATGTGAATATAAAATCACATCATTAAACATCTGTTGGTAAACTGACCGATATCAGACAAACAATTCAGTCTAGAGACTGTCTGGACTGAAGTCTGCGGTGGTCCTAGCATTCGCATATTCGTATAGATTGCGCTTAGCTCGCGATCTCGACGCATGAATTTGCCTCGGAATTGAACTTGAAACGTCCCGCGATGGCGGCGTAATGTTATGAAAACCCGAAACGGCACTTTACGTAAGAGACGGAACATTGTCGAAACTAAGCACGGCGCGGGTATTTCATACGGACGTGCTTGAAATGTAAGCGAGCGAGCGCGCGGCGCGGCAACGGCGTCGACGGCGGCGCGGGGCGGCGGGCGGCGGCGGCGCTCGTGTGTCGCGGGGCACCACGGGTGCGGGGTGCGGCTGGTCATCTAGGTAGGTCTACACTGTAATTACAGTAAATTATAGTTAAGTATTCGTCTATGATTTCGTACTGCCGGGCCAAGGCATTAAGCTTTACATTTTTATTATAAACTAGCAGCGCTCTGCGGTTTTACCCGCGTTGTGCCCGTTCCCATGAGAATTTCGGGATAAAAAAATAATGCCTATAACCTTCCCGTTGTATGTGGCTATCTATTACAAAAAGATTTATTCAAATCGGACAGATAATTCCCGAGATTAGCTCGAACATAAAAACAAACAAACTTAAAAATTTTACCTCTTTATAATGTTAGTAATAATAATAGGCATAGTTTGAGAAAAAACCTATATTCATACTATCCTACTTTTATGAAAGGTCTCCGTCGACATCATTCAAGCGTTTATCTTCTCTATCTCATATCAAGAATACAGTGAAGAGAATTAATAAAGAGCTTTGTTTAGATTGTGAAGCCCCATCTCAAGAACAAGCCTCCACGAGTATTTGAACACAAGCTACACCTGAACTTTTCTTCCATTTCTTTCATCTTAGGCTTCTCCTTGTTCGTCTAAACTTTATAAAAGTACATTCAGATCCAGTTGTCCCGTATTATCATTACAAACACATTTCAAATAATATCAATATGAATGTCTTCGAGACTTAAACACAAAAACTCAAAATATCCGCGCGATCGTTCTAATAACAGCGCGAGTAAACACAGAACGGGCACAATACAAATAATACTCTTACAAAATATGAATACCAAGTCTACTGCGAAAAGGTCCCATCGCGACGAATAGATTGTCAGAACATGGAACCTTGTCGCTCCTACAGAACCTCCACTCGGATGCGTATTAATGTTTACAAAAGTATCGCGTCTTAATACCGATATCGGAATCAAATTGGAGTAACAAAGGAATGGAGGCGGTATATTCCAAGAAATAATATTGGATTTGGGTAAAGGTTTGTAATACTAGGATTAGCATTGTCAAAGTTGTAATTAGCACATTGTCGCAACTGAAGTTGGGACTGGTGTCCAATTATATGACGCTTTTTCTGACTGTTAATTCGAAGGATAAGCGTGTACACAAAAACAAACACAAAAACTTTTAACTTTATTATTGTATTCATATTATTGCGTTGTATGAGAACAGATTATGAATACCTTCTCCGAACCATGCCATGGGTCCACGTCATTAAGGAGGATAATATCGATTCGCTGAAGAAGGCAAACATTATGTTCTTACTCGCTGAATGCCCTCACTTATTACAACTCTTATTATTTTTCCTTCGAAACGTTTCAACTCGCTCCCATTGGGCGCGTCTAATGCCTTGTTACATTGATCACTGCGCTAACTTGGATAACAGATTGGTTTCAATCGCTGTCTCAACCCAATTGGAACATATTGAAACATAACATTCGGGTATTCAGCTATATTTTGACTATTTTTCTATATCTTGCCCCGGATTTCTTTAACACTTTCTCATAGATATTTTGGCATATAAAGTTACTTTTATTTACATCAAAATCAGATCAATGGTTACGTGGGTATAAACATATTGACTCTCACTTGAGTAACATTGAGTTTGTGTTTCTTATAACTTCTACACCAATTAAATATCAGACACTATAACCGAACAATTAACTCCTTTACTGTGCATGTTCATCTTTTTATAAACTCAGCGAACCGCCACAGATTGACAAACACTACAGAGCACTCGAAGCTGCGACATCGGAAACAATCGCGTTACAAGCTCGTACATATTCACTGGACTCTGGGAAGCGGTTAAAAATTCACGGAAAATGTGGGTTTTGTGGTAGGGGGAGCGGGTGCCGGGGCGGGGGGGGAGAAGTAAACTAAGTGGACAGTTTTACAGGCGAGCGGAGCCTCCGCGGGACGCGCTTAGAACGGTCCTGAACAGTTAGCGTCAGATGCACCGCCGTACGTGCACTCTGCAGACACGAGTGGGACTAGCAGCGTCCTGCCTGCGGCATCACCGCTATCTGCTTACGTATATATGAGGCTCCTGTTGAGCTGACTTTAGTCGTCGTAGACTGTTTGGTCTGGAGACATACTTCTAAAAGACATTTTTGTTTCTTAGACTAAATAGTCTGCGATGATTCCAAGCCGCGACAGTACAACAAACAGTCAATTTTGCAATTGCAATATTAGTGCGAGTGTATTGCCCAAACACTGAACGTAGAAATGTCTCCTCCTTCCACTTCACCAGTCACTTGTTCCATCAGATCCTTCCATACGTCTACTGCGACTAATATTCAAGTCTCATCTCACTGTCGATTTCGTGTGAAGTCGCGTCACAAAGCTGCGAGATTTATTTTTCATCATAAATAATAAATAAGTTGGTGTAACGTTTATCAGTCAGTGCGGGCGACGCCATCGATCACGACTCCTCGAGCGGCCGCGCGCCGCGACTCACTCACTGGAGCATTATAATAACACGCGCCGCGCTGTACCCGCACTTTACCCGCTCCGCAGGGACTTCAGGATAACATGTATCCCACGCGTTAGTCTGATGTTATATAGTAACTTGTTATATAGTAAAGCTTCATTCAAATCTGTTCGGAAGTTTTCGTGAGACTAACAAACATAATATACATTCTCACCAACTTTTGCATATATAATATTAGGAGATTTCGTATTAATAAAACGACTTGAACCACCTTATTTTAATACAAAGTCTGATTTAGAGTGATTATGAAAGAAAAAATAAAGAAATAAATGTTCGAAGAAGAACGTGCAGTTAAATACGGACTGGATGGCGAATAGATCACTTGAAAAAGAATATGCTTTCGTTTCTCAAAAACATAAATATAAGTTTTCTCACGATAGACCCAAGAAATCATTACAGAGGCTCACTTAGGCCACTACTACATACAGTCAGTTAATTGCACTGCTATATTGCTTGCTGGTGCGTTTGAATTATTTAACAGAGTCTTTTTTATTAGTTTTAGTTTTGTAGATAGTGTAAGTTTCAGCTAGTATCTAGTAAAATCGCTTAATACGATTGAATCCTAAAGAATACTGAATTAACCGTATGATGTAGAACCTTAGGGCCGAAACTGCGTAAAGTGGGTGCCGGCGCCCGTCGCGTGCGCCCGGTTAACGCAGTTTCGGCCCTATAAGAATATCAGAAGATCTGGAGCGAGTCCCAGGGGTCCCGGGCCTGCCGGGTGTCGTCTGCACATCGCCGGCGAGTGTTTTGTACATGACATGTTTTGTATCTGTTATGCTAACAGACTCCGCGCCGCGGGGACCCGCGCCTCCGCCGCGCCGCTGTAAACAATCGCGACCGACCATCCACGACACACCGCCAACCAACACTAAACCCTATATTCACTAGAATAACACCCAAATCCCCTCGCACATATCACATCACGTTATCAATAAACTCTTTACAAATTACAATGGACTGTATCTCCCAACAAATAGAAGCTATATTCGATCGGGGGCGCGTGAGTCGTGTCTCGCCGTTTAATCTGGCTGTTATTTTTCCGGCGATACATCAAAGTGGCGACTTTCTCCGGCAAATTGTATCAAACTCGCTGATGTATGTGATGCGTGCATGTGTGCGTGCGTGTGTGCGTTGCGTGTGTGCGTTGAGTGTGTGCGTTGAGTGTGTGCGTTGAGTGTATGTGTGTGTTTCACGAGATTGGTTACAAAGTGCGATTTTGTAGCGAGATTTATATCAGCTCGAGTGGTGATAGCAATACATCACAATCTGTTCTCGTGTCGGATCGATTATCATTGTGTTGTCAATTGATTCCTCCAGTGGTAATTATCGAGGCTTACGGCGTTATCGAAAACGAGGCGCCGTTATATCTACGACCATTCACGAATATAATTATGTAAAACATAGGCAATGTACTCGTATCAACACATGAAGGTCTTTTATTGAACTATGGATTATATTGATTATTCATCATCTTTACCACATATTTATTTGACATTCTTCCTAAACTTCGCATCAACATAGACTCACACATTCACACATTGTTGACACGCCGCGGAAATTGAACCAGTAGTCCGCGGTTGCAAGCGCTGTCACTAACCAATGCAGCCCTCCATTAACCGTCTTGTCCAATCCATTGGATGTCTATATTAGTTTTCGTAACCTCACTGTCCCACTTCTGGGCAAAGGTTTGCTCCAGTTCTTTCCATATATCTCTTTCCAGGGCCAACTCCTTTCAATCCTTATTGAAACCGCTCTGCTCATTCCGCTATCGAAGCGGAGGCCGACCTGGGGGCCCGCGAGCGTTCTGAAATGACCACTCCCACTGTCCGGGGGCATCCTACTGACGAGATCGGTTCAATCCCATTTATTCCATTCCCAGCTTTAGCTACCACGTCAGCCCCGCGTGTTAAAATAAATAAAAATAATAAAGCATAACATGGTCTACATAAAAATTAGACAAACTCTTATACATCTTAACCGATTCATTGCGGCACCCATTTTTAAAACTTTTCGCCGTGGCTGTGAACAAATTTTCTATGACACGACTGGCGTGTCAAGCGCCATAGAAGTTGATGGCACGCCTATTGTGCCATCAGCCATGTATATAAACCACATGTTTTTTCTTGCGTTTTCACGGTTTATCAGGTGTTTCAAACCTTTTGTGTTGTTTTAATTTTTAAACTTATTTCTACAAAAAAATATTCCGACTTAGGGTTTATTTATTTACAAAAAATAATTCGTGGGGAAGGTAACATTTGAGTGGGATATCTTGCTTATAATTTAAATAATTACAATTAATCGACAAGATTAGTTTGTAGCTCGTCATAGCTGTCGGAAGTGCATAAAATTAAATATTCAGATTGTTTGTTAAATTGACTGTCTTTGTATGATTTTTCAACATTTTGTTCAGACGATTGATATTAGGTATTTAATATATCTGTCTGCACGTTTCTAAAGAACCCCAGCTCTCTAGGCTTTGAACCAACAGGATAATAAGACGCTACGCACCTGACTTGCCTTCTGCGGTCTTGTGGAATGTCCAGTTTAGGTCCTTCCTTGGAATGCGCACGACACACCACACACGCCACAGTTTAAGTCCTTCAGCGGCGCCGCTTTGATGTCGTATATAATGAAGAAGCTCGAATTTGCATAGGGAAAACGGATTTTATAGATTTTAAGATGAACCACCATTCGCCATGTTTTTTAACGTGTGCGGAAGTGGCGAGGTGTTGTTCCCGCCAGGCTGTCTGTGTTAACCAATGCGAGCGCTGCACGTCATAGAAAAAGACGTGCTCCCATTGGTTCAAATTCCAGGTCGGTGGAGCAGTTTAGAAACGTGCATTACGAAATACCGCGAAGACGGTACAGTCTTATTTTAGAATCGACACGAAAACGCAAATACATTCCGGAAACAGAAGACTATGACAATGATGAGACTCAATGTGAAAATGAAGAAGAAACGATGAATTATATTTTTGAACAAAATTCACAATCATACTCAGATGATGGAACTTTCAAGCCTCAAAAGAAGTTTAAGGACAGTGGTACATGCACAGAAATTGCTGATCAAAAAATTGATCAAGTGCCTTCCATATTTTTTCTCGTGTCATAAGCCATAAGTTAACACAATTGATGACACGCCTGTCGTGCCATCAGCAACGTTAAAAAATAATTCAATGTAAATTTAAAAAGGTTGACAACCCCTGCAACCTCGAAATTCACACAATATCCGGAAACTAATACAACAGACTAGATTTTCGTGGAAAAACTTGATAGTTTTGTCCTGGGCAGACCCTTCTAAAACTTAATTTGAGGCTGTTACAACCGATGAAAAAATGACACGCCTCTCGTGTCATAAGCCATAAGTTAAAACAATTGATGACACGCCTGTCGTGCCATCAGCAATGAATCGGTCTGTCTATGCATCCGCGCCCGACTCGCCGGCTCGCACTTGTACATTTGCTCGATGCTAACAACGCTTATCACATCGATCGATATAATACATACACATTTTGTATTAAATTATACTCTTTGCTTTTAAGTGCATTTCTTAATGGTTTTCAAACCGCCCTCCCCGGGGCTACAAATTGTTCTCGAAACTACTCGTATAAACATTCAATATATTCGGCGCTCGGTGTCCGAGTCCCAGTGTGAATTGATTCCCCCTCGCCCCCTCGCCTCGCCCACCCCCCCTTTCCAGTCGCCGACAGATTTATGTTTACTTACTGATATTACACAGTGACACAATGTGGTCTACCTCCAGCCAAGGAACACCACCAATATAGATTGGGAATTACTATTGAACTTAACGATATTACTACGAACAATGTCTTGAAAAACACACTCAGTTCCTTAAATGTTTTCATAATTTGATCATGTTTCAGGTTTTTTCTAAAATAATGAAACAATTACAAAAAGTTAGTAATAATTTACCAAAATACATCTACGTTGGACTTTATTCAGCGGCTATTTGAGTTGGAAGCCGCCACTTGCGTTACGATCTCGTTGAGCGGATTGTATTCATATGATACACAACGCAGGCGGTAGGTGCCGCTCGTAACACAATATCGTAATGTTCTGATAAATCACATCGCGCGAGATAAATCATGAGGAGCATGCTCCGAGGTCGAGAGCCGAGATTAGATGGAGAGATGTTTTATTGTAACTTCCATAACTTACAGGGAGTTGCGACTCGCGCCGACTGGCGGCGGCGGCTGTTTGGGGCCAGACCGGACAAAAGATACACTACTAAGTAAGTGTTAGTTCCAGTAGGCTAGTGGCCCACCCTGATGTCGGAGTTTTAGACCGCATAAAGGCCTCCGACATCGTCTAACGAAATAAACTATAAACTTAACACGGACTTAATTGAATTACCGTACCACCGTGCCACGTACCGCCGCCGGCTGCAGGCCGGACAGCCTTTAGACTCTCTCGTTCGAAACAGTCAAGTCGGTCTTTGGCCAGTCCTTCTAGTTGTTGACAAAAACAAAAAAGTCGGTGACAGGCGTTGTTACACGTCTGGTCTCTAGAGTGTATGTCTTCATAGACCTGAAGAGTCTAAAGAGTGTCTGAACTAACACCTGCCAAGGAGCCGACCACGACGGCACAACTCCCAGTACACAACACAATCACAAAGTGTGAATTTTCTTCAAACGCCGGCGCGGAAGAAGTCTCAGAGAAATCGATAACATTTCATTTGAACTGCGACCACTAATTCACAGTTGTTTATCTTTAAGTGTTCGAACAAATATTATTTACGACTTCAAATACAAAGTATTTAACTTCAAACAAATCAACGCCGATCAGCGCTGCGCTGTAGCTCTGGTCTAACAGTAAAATTGTCATAAAGCGCTGAGTCGCTGCGGTCACGGAGGAAACATTTAAACTTAAAATATTTGATGAATTGCGGGCGATTTAATTAAAGTTAATTCATTAAAAACTCTCCGCCATCTTACATTTCTCGAGTGAACTTCATTTTGATACAAATTGCGGTTAATATCCCCTTCTCTGTCCTTCATCTGTTAACGCCATGCCCTTCACATGAGAGTGTCTTCCATTAATTGGACAAACTTCTTCGCGGTGGTACAAATAGCAACCCAACTATCATAGAAGCACTTTTAATCATTCAGCGTCATCAACGTACACAAACCACAATAAAGGTCTTTTAAAAAGTTCAATTCATTCAACAAATAAAATATTTAACTAACTATAAAAGCTGTACTTAGTTATTAGAAACAAGTTAATAAAAACATTAGACTAAAAGCTTGTTATTATTGTAACAAATGAATGAAAGTTTCTGTTCAATTACCCGAGTATCGAGTGACCCTCGAGAGTGTGGAGCTCTCGAGCGCGCGAGCGCGCGGTCACGTCACCCAAGTGTGTCCGTCGCGCCGTCCGCTCGCACCGACTGGATGATTGTCAGGTGATCACTCCGAAAAGTCGGCCAAACAAAGGAATGGGAGGACTCCCGATCCTCACATTTGCATCATTGTGCCCTCTTCAAACGATCTCTCAATAATTAGTTTTTTGTCCATCTTCTCCCGGCGACCTCCCGCGCGCCCCTCTCTCCACTCTCGAGCAGTGAGAGTTAGTTAACTACTTACCAACTAGTTCTGAATGAACTCGATCTTGTTCTCATTGCTGTTCAAAAATAGAATTATTGAAACTTAATCCTTGCTCCTTCGAGTTTTAGTCGATGAATGCCATACTTATACGGATAATAAATATTCAACCAGTAATATTATTAGAATTTTATTGGAAAGTTTACTTGTTAGATAAACGTAGCAACATCGTAATTCGTCCTGCTACGAATCGTTACTACGTCGTAGTATGTAGTCGTCGCGCTACGTGCCTTTGCTACGGCGTAGCACTGTCGTATTTTAAATCAATCGTTGACAACTGTTTAGAATAGTAAAATTAATAAATGCCTCCTCATACATGCTCATACTATAAATATAATGTAGTTTAGCATAACTTTTAAACAATGATTGTGTTCTTGGTAAAGTTCCAAAAGTTGATGTCAAGCCGTCTTAATCAATCCGTTGTGAGCGCTCGTGTGAGCTGTCAGTTGTCGGGAGTAGCGTCACGCTGCCCGCACCCAGGGCGGCGTGGGCGCGCGCCCTGGGCAGCTCGAGGCATAAATCCCGGCGCTATCACACGTCTCCTAACTTGACAACTAACACCCCCCGCAAGTGAAATTTATTACACCTGCTGATTCACTTGCTATGTAACTTCTAAAATATGAAAATTATACTTGCATTTCGGAAACTCCAAACACAGGCGTATTATTCAAATTCACAATGGAAGAAGATGAACTGTGTTTAAGGAGAAATAAATACACAGGATTGCAAAGAGATTCATGTTTATAAAATTTTATCTCTTTATTAATAAAGTTTTAAGATGTAATTCTAAACGTTACTATTTGAAGTTAAAAGTGATCTACTCGTATGTGTAGTGACCGGCGCGCGGTTTAATAAAATAGAAACTAAAAAGTTCCATACACAAAAATAAACCTTTAAGAACTCTATTTTCATTATATTGAGCCAAAGATAAATAGTACTCTAGATGTGACTAGCATGCACTTTTTATAAAGAAATAATACTACCTCCATCGCATTTGTCTGGTTGTCTGTGTAGTCGAGCTAATATAAAAAACCACTGAACGTATTTCCATAAAATTTTCTACACAAAATAATAAGAGGATGATGTTTGGCTACTTTTTTCCTCGGTATCATTATGAGAATCATGAACGAAGGAAGCGGAGCCTGGTCGTTCGGTTTGATACGCTTTTGATATTTTTTTGTCCTAAAGACGATTGCCGGTGTTGCTTCAGATATCACATCTATTGGTGTGCGTCTGTGTATGTGAGGTGTTTGTTTCACTATTCCACGAAGCCGCGGGCCGCGCCGGCTCCGCGCGCCCGCTCCGACATCAATTGATGGAATTCCATTGTGACCACAGCGGCATCATCATCACCAGCGCGTGACGTCACGAGGGGCGGGCCGCGGGCCGGGCGGGGCGGGGCCGCCAGCTCAAAGGGCTTTATTCATTTGAACTCCGCGAACTTTGTTGGAAAAAACAATTTTATCTAAAATGAAAATCTTTTGTTGGTGCAACTTAGTTTTTTACTGTTTTTACACTTCAATGAGAGATCTTATTCAATTTCTGAAATGAGAATATCAACGGAGCTCTTCATTTTTTTTTTCCTCATCGGCTCCTGCCACCCAGAGAGGCATCGCGTTGCAGCGACCTGACATCCACTGACATCCACGGCAGACTCACACTCGTGTCATGAACATCTGTTACACTGAACAGTTTTCTCATGCACTCGTAATACCCACTACAAATGGTACTAAGTAATAACGTAGTCATTCTCTCAATCACTATCCTGAAAACGCGACAGTATTCTAGATTGGAAATCTATTCTCAATTGGTAATCCAGAGCGCCCGACAAGTCCTACGTCTCGTAATAGAAACAATCGAGTCTTCTCCCCCCCCCCCTCCCCCTTCTTCGAAACTAAATGTCCTTTTTAAGGCGCCTAATGTGCACAAAAAGCCACGTGCGTCAGACAAATGACCGCGCGGAAAAAATGCTCGCCATTAGGTCCTAAGAGCACGCGCCGAGCGAGCACGAACGTACTCGTACGGCGTGCGCGGCGCGGGTGATGAGGGGAGCGAGCAGCGGCGGTCTTAGTGGAGAGCGTTGGAAGGTGTTATTGTACTGAGTCACGGTAATAGAATCTAACAGTATTCCACGATATTGCACGAAACTCGTGTCATACCAAAAGTCTTGAATATAGTTCAATGAAACAACACATCTTGCATTTTTATTCTACACTTCCTATTTCATTCACCATTAATTCCATTTGATTTAATTATAAATATAATACGTACAATCAACAAACCAGAAAAAAAACAGTAAGTAGATGTAATTAAAATGGTGTAGCTCTATCTCGTCTGTGTGCGTACGGCGCGTCTGTAGGTACCGAATGTTTTGTTTGTTTTTGGGCCTAATAAATACATTTTTATTTTTTATTTATTTTTAAGGCTATGTAACCGTTTTCGATGGTGCTATGCGACGTAGCGTACAACTAGCTAGCCGTGCGAAATCTTACTCGAGTCCGTTTCTATGAGCAGTACTGTACTATACTTTGTACAAATAAATAACTTGAGGTCATCAGTAAGTGATATGTTTCAGCGCAAACAATAAATATTAGAGAACTTGTATCACGCGAGACGCATGTGCTAGTCGAGATGAGAGGCGTGCGCGCCCGGCGCCGCGCGCTGCACTGGAAACAATTACATTTTACGGCCCTGTTTGTGAACGGGGTGCCCCGGTGACCTCCCCCCCCCCCCTCCCTGCGATAACATCTCCCACTAAATATTTATTGGTTCGATATTTGTCAAAAGTTCCAACTCGATATGATCTTAACGTGTAGCTCGAGAGCCGACAGCGACATGTTTACTCCGCACCGCGAACAAACAACCACTCAACTTTTACTGTCTTGAGTTATATCAGTCACTCGACACCGCACGGCAGTATACGTGGCGCGACCGCGGCCGGCGCAGAGCGGTAGTTATACGTTACAATATTGTAGGCGAGCTCACTCCGCGCCTTTGTAAGGATTTCAAAAAGATTCGCGCCCGCTATTATTTATTAAAGCGGCTAAGTCGCGTGTCGGTCACTCGGCCCCGAGACCGGGGGGTGGGGGAGGTAGGAGCAGAGGGGGGAGAGGAAATTAAGCGGTCTGTGTGCAAGCACGACATGTTTTTCACAAATTTTACAGCTGCCATTCCAAGTTCCTGCGAAGTTTCAGGACGGCGGTGTCGCGTGTGGCCACGAGCCGCGCAGCCGCCACACACTGCCCTCTACTCACGTTCAGATTCATAATGTATTGAACAAATTAAATATTTATATCAGACTAACCAAGCTAATAATGTCACTATGTCAAGCAAATAGGTTCAGAACCATCTCTGCCAAGCGGTAGCACCTGGTTGTTATCCTTACTGAACGTATACTTAAGCTCAATTTTACCGGTTTAGCAATAACATCAGTATTACTTACAAATTCACTTCACGTGTACTGTGCCCCGCGCAGTCAGTGGCCCCTCGGACATGCATAATTGACTAAATGGCCGCCCTATCGCTGGCCCGCGGCTGCACACTGCGCCCCCCTCCCGAGTATTCACTGCGATTGTTCAGGTAGCCGTCATTTAAACACTCGCCGAGATTCCTGTATGACTACTTAATGTAACCGCAGTCCGAGCCCGCGGGACCTCGCGCCTTCATGTTTACATTCCGCGCAGCCGCGTCATATAACTGAGAAATATGTTGAGTTGCAGTATTATTCGAGTTTGCTATCAATACCCGGCAGGCGCTCGCCCGCTCCCGACACACCGCTCGCCCGCTCGCGACACACCGCTAGCCCGCTCGCGACACACCACTCGCCCACTCGCGACGCACCCCTCGCCCGCTCGCGACGCACCCCTCGCCCGCTCTTGACACTCCGCCCGCCCGGTCGCGACGCACCGCTCGCACGCTCGCGACACACCACTCGCCCGCTCGCGACACACCGCTCGCCCGCTCTTGACACTCCGCCCGCCCGGTCGCGACACTCCGCTCGCTCGCTCGAGACAAATCACTCATCCGCTCGCGACACACGCGCTGCGCTCCCTCGCTTTGAGTCATTCGTTTGCATCGACCCGCATCCTACAACTTTTACGCGAGAATTTTCCGAATTCCTTTGTAATGCACCTCGCGCGAGCAACTATGAGGAGTTCCTTTGTTGAACCGACTTGTTTGTCCGTTAGTCTCGCATCTTCCGTGTGTAAAGTATTGTTTTGTTCAGCGAAGTAACTATGTATTTATTTATTTAAATAGATAATAATACCAACTGATAATACAAAATGTATCAATCCAATCCTTTCCTGCACATTGAGCGTCATTCAATCAACTCCAATAACGTTCAATCGGAGCCGATCTATCTCATTGGGTTTCTAGATGTCCTAATGGATATAATTAAACACACGAAGTTTCATGTGTTTACGTTAAATAGGTTTTGAGTTATAGAAGGGTCAAAAGTGGCACCAAATGGTTCGTGTAATATTACTCTTGGCGCTGGCTAGCCGTTCCTTTGCTTGAACTTGGCTTGACACGCTGCCGCGTGTCTAGATTTATTTATTTAAATAGATAATAATACCAACTGATAATACAAAATGTATCAATCCAATCCTTTCCTGCACATTGAGCGTCATTCAATCAACTCCAATAACGTTCAATCGGAGCCGATCTATCTCATTGAGTTATTTGAATGGCGTCGCGGCGACAATGGCAACGGAACAACAAACAACTTGTTAATTAGTTGATGATCACGAGCCACTTGTTGCGCGCTGCAGACACCAACACAAGACATCCGTCGCCTGGCCGCGACTGACACCAACAAGTCCGGTTCAGTTGTGTCCCGCTCAAACACTGACTGCAGGAGGCATCGACCACGTTACTGAGTACTGCACCTACAGTGGTGTAATCCGAGTATAGTTTCGGACCCTTATCACCTTTTCGAACCCGTTGTATGTGCTTCTTTACGACCCATTTTAATGCACACATCTCAACAACGCGCTAGAACTCACGGCGTAGTTTGATTAAGATATGTTAGTTAATTACGATTGTTAAGCAACGTACAGCTCAAACCCTACCTGGACGGGTGGCCGATAATCGTATTTCTATCTTTACACACACACACACACACACACACACACACACACACACACACACACACACACACACACACACACACACACACACACACACACCACACACACACACACTTATGATTTCCTTTTCCTTTTAATTTTGTTTAGTTCTATAAACCAAGTAAATTGATGTACAACGCTGTATTCACTAGTAGCCAGACTCACTGACTTCTAAGATACAGGTTCTCCTAGTTTAGAGGTCAGGGACTCAATCTGTAAACAATTGTACTCATTACTGGAACATAATCTTATGTACTTGTATACTTATTGGTGAAATAAAGATATATATATGTCGGGTAACCTCGATAATCATCCCACTTCTGATGTCGGGGAACAGCGATATTTACCCCACTTCTGATATTGGGAACATGTCACATCAGGATAAGCACGAGCATTATACTGTCAATCCAACATCTTAGGATTTCTAGGTCTTGGTCTTGAAATAATAACTCACAGGACTTCATTACAATGACATTGCTTGTATTTTACACACGATCATCATGGATTACCGATTACAGTTAGGATACGTCTAGATTCAATTAATTGATGGAACCTAAACGACCTCCCTTCACCCCATAGTCGTCCTGTCCACGCCATAGAATCTTTTCCTAATCCTATACTCGATTCGCAATACGATCGTGATGTCGTCGACACATCCTTCCTCCAATCTACGTTCCAATGTAATCGCCATCCCACCATCTCCATTCGTCCCATAACGTCTAATGTACGCCATCTTTACTTATCATAGACTCACTCACTCACTCACTCACTCACTGCCGCAGACTACCAAACCAGCTCACATCCCTCTATCGAACAACTGTCATCTGTCATAGTGCGTAACACCACAGACTTAACATAGTCTATTCTCATACCACAGACTACACCACGAAGGTAGAACTCACGTCACGGAATAACAACACTACCGATTCCATCAGTCAGTTGAATTTACAAACTACTCTTTAACTTCTATAGCTTGATTATACGTCCATCTCCGACATATATATACATATATATCTGAGTGCTACCACATTGTCGGTCCCGGTGTAGGCGGTCTAAACTCCGACACCAGGGTGGGCCACCTACTCGAACTTACTTACTTAACAACATTATAAACGATTTTCATCTAATTTAAAAGTAACACCTTAAAACACAACCCATGGATTAAAAAGAAATATTAGAGCCTTAGAACAATGTAAACATTCAGTTTGCTTCAAATCTATAATGGAGTTTAAGATCAGAATGACTTCTAAAGCAAAATACGTAAGCATATAGTAGAGGTCAGTCATTGGGAAGGCACCGTCTGAGGCACCGCGCGCGCTGAACTGCGATTGTTTTTAATTAAAATTACGACTCAAAAGATTCGACGCTTTGTATCGGAACGCATCTAATAATGATAACTGTCGCACTGTAGTCAACTCGTATCGGCTGTTATTTAACCACAATTTTCCGTCTGCTTAGAATACCTAGGTGTTCCTTACAATAGAAGCCTCTTTAGGGCTTACTCAAAGTCCCCTGTGAAAACCCATGGGAATAAAATATTTTTTTAACTATTTTAACAGCACGCGTCACTAGCAAACCAATATTTGGTGAAAGTTCCATATGGTTCAAAGTATCTCCCATATATCTATCCCATATATAAAGTATCTCCCATATATCTATCCCATATATCTATCCCATATATAAAGTATCTCCCATATATTCCATATATCCCATATATCTGACGCGCTCGAGTGCAAGGCAAATTTAGCCTCCCTAATCGGAATCAAATAATTTTTTCATTTTTTATTTTACAAAGAAAACTTACGGACTAATAACATAAATAAATAGAGAAAACAAATTAAAACTCTTAAAAAGGTTATTTATGTTTGTTTGTTTGTTTTTTAAATTCTCACACGGATAATTAGACCCAAAGTAAGCTCTAAGCTTGTATTATGGAATCTAACTAACTCATACTACTACATTTCAATTCAATTCAATTCAATACATTTATTTCAAGCAATTACACTCATATGATACATAAAGAAAATCAATACACATTTACAAATACATAGATACACACAACAATTTAACAATAATAATATAAAAGAAATAATTAAGTAAATTAAATTAAAATAAAAATATATTAAAATAGGTCATACAATTACAAATAAGCTGACTGCCCCTGAGCCATTTGTTTGTTTGTCAGCGCATTGACCATGTAACAGTGGTTGATGTACTGACAATCATACCGGTTTGACAATGCGCTCAATATGGTGTTGCGACTAGCCCGCAATCTACGCCCCAAGGATGCCCCTCTTTTTCTCATCGTCGTGTAGAAACAATCGACGCGAGCGTCGGCGAACATCCCCGACGCGCTACAGTGACGGGCCAGTCCCAACATCACACGGAACGCATTGTTGTATTGAATACGAAGCGCGTTATATTGCCGCTGGGTAAATGACCCCCATAGACTACACGTATACAGAGACGTACAAAATGCTCTAAACAGAGTGATTTTTACGGGAGTCGAGCAACGGGCAAATCTGCGGGCGATCATGTTGGCCCTCACGGACAGCGCTCTCCGCTCTCTGTCGATATCTGCATCGTCATTCAGGTCAGAGGTCAAAATATGGCCTAGATATTTAAACTGATTTACTCGTTTCAGCTCAACACCATTCAGTCTAATAGGTGGAACAATGATAGGACCTTTTTGACCTCTGGCCCGAAAGACCATGCATTCACTCTTTTTTTCATTGTATATCAGTCCGTGGGCCAACGCGTATCGCTCACAGATGCGCAGCAACCTAAGCAGACCACATACCGAGGCACTCAGCAGAGCCATGTCGTCCGCAAAACTAATGTTATTAACGCACACATCATCAATGTGGCAGCCGACCCGAGCTCTGCTAAGCTCCTCAATCAGCGCGTTCACGTAAAGGTTGAAGAGCTTTGGAGAGGTCAGCCCCCCCTGCCTCAGCCCGCGCTCCAACCTATACGGTTCCGAACACGTATCCGACCACCGAACAACATTTGCCTGATTCAGATACCAATATCTTAAAATGTCTATCATGTCACCAGGCATGTCCCTGTCCTTAAGTAGCTGCCACAACTACCTAAGTAGCTGCCACAACTACCTAACCACAACATTTACATATACAAATACTTTATAAGAATTGACGGATTACACCGCTCGTGGTCACGGGATAACGGGAATGAGTTATCCCGTGACCACGAGCGGTGTAATCCGCTCGAAACGTCGGGTACGTATTTTAGTAAAATATGTACGTTAAATTATCTAACGCGATACGAAACGGGTCTTTTCATTTAGTATAATGAGTGCAAATCGTGTGAGTTTAAAAAGTATGTTAATTGAATGTTGTCGTCTCCACCGCACGCTGGTCTTAGTAGCGATTGATCTGGAGACCTGGATGTTCAGATGTTCAGTTCGTCTGACTGGCGATGTGTGCTTTATCAACCATCGCTTTATCAACCGCAGGACGATCCTCTTGTATCGGACTCGGATGTCGAAGGTTCCAAGATTCATATTTGAGAGTGTGTGTGGTTTCAGTTGTTGGCGACGTGGTGGGTGGCGGCGGCGGGGAAGACGACGGCGAGCAAGCGCGAGGCGGATGCGGAGTGGTGCGGGGAGGCGGTCGAGAGGGGCGAGGGGGCGAGGGTGACGAGGAGAGCGCGTCGGTCATGTTCTGCAACCTGATTGGCATGTTCCTGCGCGTGTTCATCGGCGCCACCACCAACTCCAGCGCCCACGACACCACGCCCGCCGTCAACGCCACGCTCTTCAATTAGACGCTACCCTCAGCTGCTTCACTCACGGAGCCGCTCCACTACAGCACTGTCTGACGGAGCGCACCGAGTTACCCGGCGGTGAGGACATAAGGACGCGAGCAAATCGGTGAATCGTTTGACATGGATGACGCTGTGATCCTTTGAACTCTGAAAATAGCTCAATCTAAAGGACGCCTTCATAAAATTCAACATTTCATGGAATGGATTCTGTTCCGCCCCTCGCCACTCGCCTATGAGCTCCAAGTGCGTGTCACGGAGAGTCGCCCGCACCACCTCGACACCAGCCTTCGAAGACCGATCCTGTACCTTCAATTAATTCATATTTTTATAGTTCCGAACCCAGGAAAATGTTGAGCATTCTTGGGATCTCGTCATATTCAAATTTAATTTATTATTTATTCTCGTCTCGACAAGAAGACAATTTGAAAAATAAATAGTAATGTTGAACTGGTATTCAATTCAATAAAGAGAGTATTTATTGAAACTGTATTATGGAATTACTTATATATAAGATTATTGGACAAGTGGCACTAGCACACCAGTCAAGAGTTTCAGAATAGGCATCACTGTGGCCCTTTCATACAAATACTAGGAATACGATGTTTTACGTTTTTGAAACTCCTTACTGGTGTCTTGCGCTTTAAAACGAATATAAGTGTAACTCATGTCAATGTTTACATCAAACTTTGTCTCGGTGCGGGCGTGTAGTGATGTACTCAAAGTAAATCACTCGGCGGTGTGAGCTGTATCCCTATAGTAACTTATATTGAACTCGCACAGTTTTTTAAACTTCATTTATTACACATACGTACAATTAGATACGAGTTAGTGACGAGCCGAAGCCGAGGCTGTCACCATAGAAGGATCAAAAGGCTGAAATTGTTCGCAAAGTGATTGGTTAATGGGCGGTGTAATATGTAGTCGACGCTCATTGTCGCCGGTGAGCACACGCGTACATTACTCCCACCGCTCCCCTCCCCTCCCTCCCCTCACCCGCAGATTATCGCGCCAAAATAAAGGACGAGGAGATTGAACGCATTATTCCACCGTGACACGTTTTATTTACGCCTTAATGTGACGTCACAGCTAAAAGATGGATGGCAAATATAATAAAAGAGGCAAGAGATGGCTTTGTGAGGCAGCGGGGACCCGGCGTGATCCCGCGAGTACAATGTGGCGCTTACACGAGGGGCGAGGCGAGACGGAGCGAGGCGAGGCGAGGCGAGGCGCGAGTCGAGGCGCGAGGCGGACAATGAGAGGGCTCAGCGACAGGTGCGGCGCACACATCGCTAATGACGCCGCGCGACGCCGCCGGCCCGGCCTCTAGCCGGATATTATTCCAGGTTCAACTCCAACGGCCGACCTGTGAATTATGCATAATTTTTCCCTTTATAAATCTTATACAATAGCGCCCTGAATGGGGCTCGAAGGGAAGAAATTAATAAATCGAACATTTTTCTTTAGAATCGCAGCGTGGGGAGACAAATCGCGCGATAAATCTGCGAAACATTACAAATAACTACCTCACTTATACAGGGTGTGGACCGCGGCGGCGCGGCGCGACTCTCGACCTTACACCCCGGGGATAGGGTCGCAATGGAGCGCTCGGGGCATAAATCTTGTGGCGTGTGTGTATTGTGTGCGTCAATTAGTCGTGTCGGTGCCGCCGAGTCCGAGCACCTGCGGCCGCGAGGAGCAGCGAGGAGCGGAGCGCGGCGCGGCGCGGAGTGAACGCAGCCCCGGTTCGCGAGACATCGACACTCGTTATTGCTTTTGCTAACAAAGTTAAAACTCCTGCCGGGTTATCATTATAATGAAGTCACCGATAAAGGGTGAAGGGTTGCCGGGCGTGGGGCCGGGGGAGGGGGCGCCCGAAACATCGGGTAACTCGATAAGTGGTCGCAATTAGCAACCGACGCGGATAAAACGGGATTTCAGTTTCACAATTAAAACTTATAGCGCGGTTTATTATCTGCCCGCAGAAACTTCCACACTTATTCATTTTGGAAACTGCTGAAAAACGTTTCCGTGTCAGGAGTCTATCAGATCTCGATAGGCGAGCTCCGGGGCCCCAGCGGGCCCCGTCGCCGCGTGATGTAGATGAACGAACGCGCTCGGTGACCCCCGCCCCGCCACACTGACGGGAACTTGCCAAAGGATTTTATCTTTAAATGGATCTTCTTCAGCATAGACACGTAATATTGAAATTCAATTTAGTTGGCAGACGCAGACGCGAGCTCCAAAACAAGTCGTTTGTAGCGGTCCGCTAAGCCCGCGCGCCGCGCCGCGATAATGTGATGAGACGGATAGTGCGTGCAGCCGCACTCGGCCGCGCGCTCATCGGCAGTCACCGCGGGGCGAGGCGGCGCGGCGAGTCCGCGGGAAGGCACCGCGAGCCTGCGGTGACCTCCGTGGAGGTTCAATTTAATTAAGGCGTGGAGTGTCCGCGCCCGCCGTGTCGCCGCATACAAATGACGGATTAGCCGATAGGCAAAAAATGCGACAAATGCAAATGCGGTATGTGACCCGGCTCATTTGAATGTAGAGTGCCTCTCCCCTCCCGCCGCACCGGCCCGATCGACTCGCCGAAATAAAACAACCCGGAGCGTCATCTATTCACGGTGGCCGTTTCCTTCGACGATCATTAAAATTCTTTTGGAGCCAACACAATGTGACTCCTCACAAAGACGAGAATAAATATTGTTTTAAGTGATGAATCTCTTGAAAAGTCCCGCGAGTCGCCACGGGGACGGCTCGCTGCATCTACGGGAATTAAATAAAAATATAAGAGAATTAATGGAAGCGAGGTGCGCGCCTTCCTTGGGCGACTCATTACGGAGACAATGGCGGCGCCTTATCTGACCAATAAGAGCCGCGGCACACCGCGCGCGCCGCCGTCGCCGCCGGTAATTGTGACCCGAGGGACCGCGACTCACCGCCGGACCCAGCACTCGACCTGACGTCTCCACTCGCCTCGACTCAGGGATGTGCCCAATCACTAAAGGCCTCGTACATCACCTTCGTTGTCTTGATATGATGCAATAGTAAGTCATAGAAAGCGCAATTTTGTAACAAAGGGCGATATTCATATCACATCACAAACAACCAACTAAAACCGAGAATGAAATCAGTAGATAGATAATTCAAAATAGATAAAAAGCTTCCTCGAATACGAACACACTCTCGCGCGCATATAATACGGCGGGTATTTTTCAGGTGGTCTATTAAATTAGGTCCGCGAGGTTCGTTAGCGAGCCCGCTACCGCGGCCGACGTCGGACGGGTGTCGGAAACAACACACACACACACATGTTTAGAAAATGAGTAACAAGAGGACATCACAAAAAGCTGACTTTGGAGCCTGGAGGTGAGTCCCTTCAGGATTCAAAGTCAGCTTTTATTAACAGAGTTATCAAGTAATATTATTAAAAAAAATTAAATAAAAAAGTTGGATTCAAAGTGTATGAAATGATTTATACTATCTACAATATATAAGATAGCTGAAGAAATATTTGGTTGAAAGTGCTCATCGCAGAACCCAGCTCGTCTGTCCGACCGGGCTCAACGTGGTGCGCTGCTAGTTGAGGATTAATACAAAACCAGATTTCGGCTCACGGATGCTATAGGGCCCCATTGCGAATCAGTCTGCTCATCAAGGCAATGTAAACAGTTATGATATTAGTGTAATGTGTTTGGTATAAATTAATATCCGCAAACAGTTGAACAGAAGGGAATCAATGTTCATTAGAGCGCGCTCGGCTCGGTTCGCTGGCTCACGGCACGATAAATTACAAGCCGCGTGGCGCGGCGCGGCGCGGCAAACTGTTGGTCTGAGCAGACTCAGGCTAGACTGTAGTTAGGCGGGCTTGTCTATTAAATCATATAAAGGATCGCACACTAGAGGCAAGCAGGTTTTTATCAGGTACACGAAACAATGTAACTAAAGACGTCACAGGTCACGCGTCACAGGGAGTACGTCGTGTTCGTCCTCCGTGTGCTTGAGTGTGTGGCAGCTGCAGTATCCTGCGCGCTGCTGCACTCGCTGCCCACGTACAGAGTGAACCTAGACGCCACTCGATGATGTTGAGGGACTTGCTAACCACTACTGGTAATCGCGGGTAACCAGAAGGTTACCCGCGATTTTAATATTGATTAAAGTCCTCTTGTGAACTCTAGACATGTGCCAGCCCCCGTTACTCTGTGATCAGCTCGAGCCCGAGCGCCCGCCGCGCACCTGATTGCGATCAACACCCGCTCCCCTCCCAGCCGCATCGGCTCCTAGTTACAACTCACAGTCTCGCGCCTCGACCGACGTCTCATCGGAACATACATAATCCTCCTACCCCTAATTGTGTTGTGCTATACTTTGTGGTTCTCCTCTGAAGCCCGAACCTCTCTCTCTCTCTCTCTCTCTGACTCGCGGTTGCTCTGCGCACTCCATTACGTAACTACACTACACTCCTCACTATGAAACACATTAACACAGGCTCGGATGACGAGTGGGGGGACGCGAGGGCAACTACAAGCGGTAAAAAAAGGTGCAATTAAACCTCCTCTTGTACGGTTATTAGTTTGTAACGGATCTGGCAGCTAACTCGAACGTACCTACATATTCGGTCTCAGGAAACACTACTCTTGGACTCCGGAAACACTACTCTTGGACTCCGGAAACACTACTCTTGGACTCCGGAAACACTACTCTTGGACTCCTGAAACACTATTCTTGGACTCCTGAAACACTAGTCTTGGACTCCTGAAACACTATTCTGAGACTACTGAAACACTATTCTGAGACTCCTGAAACACTATTCTCGGACTCCTGAAACACTATTCTTAGACTCCTGAAACACTATTCAGAGACTACTGAAACACTATTCTGAGACTCCTGAAACACAATTCCGACTACTGAATCTCTCATACCGATACCCACACAATATAAACCCCGCTCGGAGCCTGCAGACTGCATGCGGCGTACTCGTAGAACAAAACAAACGCCTGACCAAAACATCATAGCAATACAACATTTAAAAGATTCACTGCGAAAATATCCATACTGACGCATTTTGAACTCTTGAAAATGCTTTAAATGTCTGGCTGAGAGTCAGTCAACTAGGTAATATTCATTTTTCAATATTCACCAGTCATTACATTTTGTATTGTCCTAAGTTGTCCTAATCATGGATTTAATATACAAACCTTGGTCTCAATGCATTGATATTACCACTAGCGCCATCTGTGTATATTGTTACACACTAATCCTTGTTCATAAATACTTTTTTAAGGTTCCGTACCCAAAGGATAAAATCGGGTCCCTAGTACTGAGACTTTGCTGTCCGTCCTTCCGTCCGTCTGTCACCAGGCTTTATCTCAAGTTTAGTACGGTGATTGATAGCTAGACAGTTCAAATTTTCACAGATCAGTATTTCTATTTCAGATAACAACAAATACTAAAAATAAAATAAAACAAATATTCAAGGGGGTCCCTTATAACCAGAGATCGCAAAAATTTGCGACATTGTTCGCAATAGTGTGGACATGACTTCAAAATCAATCAAAATATTATTCATTAATTAATGTCTTACTTGACATATAATTTGATTCCTAGTCAATAAATACAAAAGTTTGTTAAAGTATAGGTTTATTAAAAAAAATGGTCAGTATTATTTCCAAATTTTCTGCTGTCAGTCTATTATTTCTATTTATTGTATATCTGTCTGCCGAAAATGTAGAAAAAAATACTGACCGTTTGCCTTAATAAATATACTTTAACAAAATGTTGTACTTACTGACTAGCAATGAAATATTATGTCATGTAAGTTATTCATTAATTGAATAACATTTTAATAATTATTTTTTTTAATAACAAGTCATTACTACTACAGTCACATTAATAACAAGTCATGTCCACACTATTGCGAACAATGTCGCAAATTTTTGCGGTCTCTGCTTATAACAAACGTTATTTTTTGACGTTTTTTAAAGTACGGATCCCTCCGTGCGCGAGTCCGACTCGCAATTGGGCGGTTTTTTTAAAAAGATGATCAAAATAGCAATTTCAAACGACGAAAATAATACGAAAAACTTGTAATCGAGTTTTATGTATTAAAAAAGCGTGTTAAAAATCACCAACTTGTTACAGCGCCATCTAGTTGTTAGTAGAGGAATCTTTTTTACTTTGTTCTGGGTTCTGTATCTTGTAGGAAAATGGGGCCATCCTACTGATTCGTTAATTTGTGGTAAATTTAGTCGTGATCTCGCTTAATACGGTTTCATGAAAATAAGACTTGGAAAGAAAATGAGTTGATAACAAAAACTATTGCAAATAAATTGGAATGCGGTTTAATGACGTTTCTATACGTGTTTTATATAATATATATATTAATATATTAATCCTACCAAATATAACAAGTATGCATCCAATTTATTCAAATTAAGATACAATTCAAGGTATTTGATAATATCAAATACCTTGAATTACCTTTGCTTACAAAAATAATCAATTAATTGGATGCATACTTGTTATACAAGGTAGGATTAACAAATGTAATATACGGAACCAACTGTGCAAGAAGCGACTCGCACTTGGCAAATAAAAATTATCCTAACGAACACTATTTATATCGGGTGAACGCGCACTATTACGTAACATAATCAGAATTCAGTTATTATTTACTTACGAATTATATAACCTGTCGCTACATGTTTAACTAAACTTAAATGACTAAGAACAGAAATAATAGACACACATCTATTAGGTGTGTGACTATCAGTATCGCCGGCAAGATCTTTGTTTATATAAATTTAAAACACCTCACTGCGAATTACTATCGAATACCTTTTCGCCGTCTTCTCAAACATGCCATGCTGTCGCTACTTCAAACAAAACTGAATTGATCTTTAATAGTATAAAAAGATGATTGAATACATTATCATAATGTACCCATCAATGTATTTATATTTTTACTAGCTGCGCCCCGCGGTTTCACCCGCGTTGTACCCGTTCCCGCGGGAATTTCGGGATAAAAAATAGATGTTGGCCGATTCTCAGACCTACTCAATACGCTCACAAAATTTCATGAGAATCGGTCGAGCCGTTTCGGAGGAGTACGCGAACGAACACTATGACACGAGAATTTTATATATAAGATGTATTTTTTGTAGTACCAATTAGTGGACACTTGATTGGTTTGTGTTTTTTTAGTTTAAGAGTTTGCTACATGTATTATTGTTCTGTTTGTTTCCCAAATATAAATAAATAAAATAAAATAATAATATAATATCATAAAAAAACATGGAATCCATCTAACTGACATTATTAAATAAATATTAAACAACAAATATTATAGACAAACTAAAAACTTTATAAACAAACTAAACACTAGGTTCCGCAATTTAGATTATAATTTTATTTATTATGCAATTATAACGCGATGATCGTCAAACTTTATTGTTACAAGTGTAGGAACATTTGAGTTTTTTCTAGTCATCGCTAGATGGCAGTGTTAACAGTCAAGGTAAAACAAAATTACGGAAAAACTTGAAAAATTGTCTGAAAACTCAAGTATTATTTTTGTAGAAATACTATTCCATGTCTAAATAGACATGGAATAGTATATTCTATTATAATAAATATTAAAAAGCTGAAATTAACGTTGAAATAAAATAATTTATTATTCGCACAGACGTCTCTTACCAGTGTTATGGAGAGGTGGCGTGGGCGCGTTCGTTCGACGAAATAGGGCACTTGCATACGAGCCACATTGTCGAAAATGGTACCGTTGGATTCGTCTTCGAAAATACTATATGGATATAAAATAAAAACATATTCCGCCCATTTGATATTATGTCAAAATAAGATAAAATCTGAAAAAAAATCCTATGAATGTGATATGAAAATTGTATTATGTTTTTTTTTTTTTTTTTTTTTTTTTCCTATGCCGTAGAACCTGCCAATTAACTAAATTTTGACATCTTACCCGACTCAAACATAATTTTTACCGACCTACCTGTCTCAAACCTAACTTTTGCTAACCTAACCGAATCAAACCTAACCGTAAAAAAAAAAAAAAAAACCTAGCCGACACAAACCTAACTTTTGCCAACCTAACCGACACAAACCTAACTTTTGCCAACCTAACCAACTCAAACATAATGTTTGCCGACCTAGCCGTCTCAAACCTTACTTTTCCAACCTAGCCAACTCAAGCCTAACTTTTGCCTTTTGTTAGGTTAGGTTAGGTTAGGTTAGGTTAGGTTTTTTTTTTTTTTTTGTTTTGTTATTGTCTACAGACTCAAGTCCGTACTCTTTTCAATTAACATTTTTCATTTTAAATTCATTTTTTATACATTCATTCGCTCTTAATATCTATAGGTTACAATAGTCCATCCTATATAATATATTATACTGATTATTTAATTTAATTTTACTATATACTTAAACTAACGCTTACATTTATTATACATATACAATGTTTTTTTTTTGTTTTTTTTTTTTTAATTTTTTTTTTAATTTTTTTTTTATGGTTTGCTTTTCAACTCTTTTCTTTTTGCTGTGGGTTGCTCTTTTATACCGCTTTTTTTTTTTTACAATATGATGACAAATATTTCTTAAGAGATGTTACAATTATTTGAGGCATTACTAAACTATCGGTTTGTGGATTGGGTATGGAAGGGACTTTGTGGTTGTGATGGTGTTCGCACAGGCACAAGGCCGTTGTAAATATCAATCAAGGTTTTGACGACTTGATGGTCTCGGCTCTTGATTGCAGACCTAAGATTGTGCTCCACAATTTCCACTTCTGACGCCGACATCGCCCCCAACAAAAACCTAGCGACAGCATCATCGATGACGTCAGTGTGATACACGCAGCTAACGGTGTGCCTCGACAGCGCAACCACCGCATGTTGCACTTTGTCGTGAATGGAGGACTTAGTTGGGTTTTCACGGATGATGACGACCGAGTCTGCCTGCTTCCCCTGAGCCTCGTGGATGGTCAGGACTTTTGATCCAGAGCCTGTCCCGTATCCCTGTTTTATGAGGGATTCCTTCTCCTCCTGGGTGTAAGCCAAGTAGAGGGTACGCGGGGCGGATTTCTGGATGTTGGCGTCACGGTATCCCTTAAGCGCGAGCAATCTGATGGTCGATCTGGTCGTGTACATATGTGGGTATACCTCTTTAAGCGCCAATGCTACGTCCATGGGGCTCCTGTGGGTAGCGTGGAAGACTCGGTTGATAGTGGCGATGGAATCTGGACGACGGTAGTACAGTCGAGGTCAAAAATAACTTTACAGTTGAGTGTTACAAAAATATCTTTACATTAAAATACGTTTACACATTGCATGCCAAAAACATGCTTACAACTCACATGACACATTCTACTTTTCAGTTAATGCTCCAAATTTCAGTTTACAATCTGTCTTTCATAACAACATTTACAAAAATTGTGCCATAACACATTTACATTGCATGTTACATAATAAGATTTACTGCCAATGTGCCAAAAATACCTTTACATTTTTAGTGACATTAAAAACTTTACGATCAAGCTTACCTTTCGATTACACCTATTGTTACATAAATATCTTTACAGATTTGATTAGCCCGTTCTTAATTTAAATAATGAAATGAAATCGTCAGGAATATTAATTTTGGTTTTATGATTTAAATGTTTATTTTTATGAGTGGCGTACGTTCATACAGTTTCGTTCAGAAGTTCATTACCAAACTATTGCGTGAATACTAGTTTTACTTATTACATTCATACAAACACACACATTAATACAAACACATCTTGCACTTGACTGGATTGATAATTTCATCTTATGACGCAAGCTACGTTGTGGCTCAATAGTTTAGAAGTTTTGTTACAATATTATCTGTAAGGATGAGGCGATGTTTCGAATCCCACGGAGCGGCCAATTTTTTTAATGTTTTTTTTTTACGAACTTGAGCGAAGTTACGTATTAAACAATAATGAAATAATATGAGGGTGGATTTGAAATAAGACAGGTTTGCTGGTTGGAGAAAAAAAGTCAATATGAAATAAAAATATTTTATGTTCAAGCTTACTTTGGATTACATACACTTATTGTTACATAAATATCTTTACAGATTTGATTAGCCCGTTCTTAATTTAAATAATGAAATGAAATCGTCATGAATATTAATTTTGGTTTTATGATTAAATGTTTATTTTTATGAGTGGCGTACGTTCATACAGTTTCGTTCAGAAGTTCATTACCAAACTATTGCGTGAATACTAGTTTTACTTATTACATTCATACAAACACACACATTAATACAAACACATCTTGCACTTGACTGGATTGATAATTTCATCTTATGACGCAAGCTACGTTGTGGCTCAATAGTTTAGAAGTTTTGTTACAATATTATCTGTAAGGATGAGGCGATGTCTCGAATCCCACGGAGCGGCCAATTTTTTTAATGTTTTTTTTTATTGGGGTTCGATCCCACAAGATCTATGCTTAGCGTCAAATCAGTAGACCCATTGTCGAACTGGCTACGCACTACCTTACGTCATATCTTAAATTTTTGCATTACGTGCTAAACGCTTGCGCTGCGGTGAACATCACAAGCATAAACAAACATAGTGTAATCAGTGACCTTTACATTTTTAGTGACATTATAGTAGTTTATGCAACTGTCATATAAGGAAGGGTATTAAAACACGAGTGTGAGTTTATGAAACGAGCGCAGCGAGTTTCATAATAGTAACGAGTGTTTTAATACCCGTGTTATATGCAGTTGCATACACTACTTTATCTTCACTAATGCAATTAATCAAACAACAAGAGTAAAAGCTGACAATAGTTTTTCACGCGTACGTGTATTGTCACAGTGAACTTGCCGCCATTAAAATCTAACCAATGAGAGCGCAGCTGCGCGTAGGGCCAATCAGGAGCGAGCGAGATCTTACCAAAGAGTTTTGTGTATGTAGTTTCGACGAAGTTTTCACGTATAACCCAACTGTTTTCAAAAGCCAGCCTAATATCAAAATTTTATACAACTAGTATGAGGATTTTGACATAAGGCTCGCCAGGTGAATTGGTCGCGTTATAATGATGTTATAATGAGATTTTACGATATCGATGTGGATATTATAACATCATGTTTTGTTTATGTTGTTGTTGAATGTGTGGTCGGTGCGAGTCACTGATTACACTATGTTTGTTTATTATTCTCAATGCTCGCGATGTTCACCGCAGCGCAAGCGTTTAGCACGTAATGCAAAAATTTAAGATATGACGTAAGGTAGTGCGTAGCCAGTTCGACAATGGGTCTACTGATATCACGCTAAGCATAGATCTTGTGGGATCGAACCCCAGTATCCAGATACTTTTTGTTTTGTTATTAGTAATTTTAGAATAAAATTTGAATATGCTCGTAAATATTTACTAAGAAAATAAATATATATAATTATTTAAGTAACATATAAAAACAAAATGATTGAAATATATTTTTATTTCTTCGACTTTTTTTCTCCAAACCAGCAAACCTGTCTTATTTCAAATCCACCCTCATATTATTTCATTATTGTTTAATACGTAACTTCGCTCAAGTTCGTAAAAAAAAACATTCAATATTTGGCCGCTCCGTGGGATTCGAAACATCGCCTCATCCTTACAGATAATATTGTAACAAAACTTCTAAACTATTGAGCCGCAACGTAGCTTACGTCGTAAGATGAAATTATCAATCCAGTCAAGTGCAAGATGTGTTTGTATTAATGTGTGTGTTTGTATGAATGTAATAAGTAAAACTAGTATTCACGCAATAGTTTGGTAATGAACTTCTGAACGAAACTGTATGAACGTACGCCACTCATAAAAATAAACATTTAATCATAAAACCAAAATTAATATTCATGACGATTTCATTTCATTATTTAAATTAAGAACGGGCTAATCAAATCTGTAAAGATATTTATGTAAAGGGGCTCCTAGACGGGCCATATTTTCACGAAAATGTTTAGCTGCAATAGTGTGGCCGGCATCATCAGCCATCATTTACGGCCAGACTCTGCAACACTTTGCAATATTTTTAGTATATCCGGGATATGTTGTCACATATTTTTAGTATGGCCGATGAATGTTTAGGGTCTCGGCAATATGGCCGGAGAGTTCGCTTCGCAATCGAAAATACTGCAATATTTCTCAGCCACTTTTATTGTTGTCTCGCTTTACGGCATAAGTGCGTCCCTTTTTCATGCTACGTAAAGTTTGTCGCGATTCGTTTTTTCTCGGAAATGTTCGTTTTTGTCTTACTACTTCACTCGCACTCAGTCAGTACCCATGGAAACATCGTCAAACGGGTAGTTTGACATTTGACATTGATAAATAAAGCATGCGATTTATTTGATACCTACACCATGGAATTAGTAAGTACTACCGGTAGTACTTACTAATTCCATGACCTACACGTAATTTAATAATACCATGGAATTAGTAAGTTGTACGGTAGTACTTACTAATTCCATGAATAATACAGTAATTCATAGACACATCGGCACCATTCGGGTGTTATCGTTGTTCCGAGTTTTGCCGATAGGAAAGGAGTATTCACTACATCTTTATGTGGCCCATGTAAAGACAAAATATTGAGCCATATACTGCATCAGAAATATTGCCGAGATAAACATTTTCCAGCCATATGCTGCATTAAAATGTTTTTAGTATTGCCGGGATATAGTCGGCAATTTTGTGGCCACATATTTCATCAAAAGTATGGCCCGTCTGGGAGGGGCTTAAGTAAAACTAGTATTCACGCAATAGTTTGGTAATGAACTTCTGAACGAAACTGTATGAACGTACGCCACTCATAAAAATAAACATTTAATCATAAAACCAAAATTAATATTCATGACGATTTCATTTCATTATTTAAATTAAGAACGGGCTAATCAAATCTGTAAAGATATTTATGTAACAATAATATCCAAAGTAAGCTTGAACATAAAATATTTTTATTTGATATTGACTTTTTTTCTCCAAACCAGCAAACCTGTCTTATTTTGAAATCCACCCTCATATTATTTCATTATTGTTTAATAAATGTAACTTCGCTCAAGTTCGTAAAAAAAAACATTAAAAAATTGGGCCGCTCCGTGGGATTTGAAACATCGCCTCATCCTTACAGATAATATTGTAAAGGGGCTCCTAGACGGGCCATATTTTCACGAAAATGTTTAGCTGCAATAGTGTGGCCGGCATCATCAGCCATCATTTACGGCCAGACTCTGCAACACTTAGCAATATTTTTAGTATATCCGGGATATGTTGTCACATATTTTCAGTATGGCCGATGAATGTTTAGGGTCTCGGCAATATGGCCGGAGAGTTCGCTTCGCAATCGAAAATACTGCAATATTTCTCAGCCACTTTTATTGTTGTCTCGCTTTACGGCATAAGTGCGTCCCTTTTTCATGCTACGTAAAGTTTGTCGCGATTCGTTTTTTCTCGGAAATGTTCGTTTTTGTCTTACTACTTCACTCGCACTCAGTCAGTACCCATGGAAACATCGTCAAACGGGTAGTTTGACATTTGACATTGATAAATAAAGTATGCGATTTATTTGATACCTACACCATGGAATTAGTAAGTACTACCGGTAGTACTTACTAATTCCATGACCTACACGTTATTTAATAATACCATGGAATTAGTAAGTTGTACGGTAGTACTTACTAATTCCATGAATAATACAGTAATTCATAGACACATCGGCACCATTCGGGTGTTATCGTTGTTCCGAGTTTTGCCGATAGGAAAGGAGTATTCACTACATCTATGCTACATCTTTATGTGGCCCATGTAAAGACAAAATATTGAGCCATATACTGCATCAGAAATATTGCCGAGATAAACATTTTCCAGCCATATGCTGCATTAAAATGTTTTTAGTATTGCCGGGATATAGTTGGCAATTTTGTGGCCACATATTTCATCAAAAGTATGGCCCGTCTGGGAGGGGCTTAACAAAACTACTAAACTATTGAGCCACAACGTAGCTTACGTCATAGGATGAAATTATCAATCCAGTCAAGTGCAAGATGTGTTTGTATTAATGTGTGTGTTTGTATGAATGTAATAAGTAAAACTAGTATTCACGCAATAGTTTGGTAATGAACTTCTGAACGAAACTGTATGAACGTACGCCACTCATAAAAATAAACATTTAAATCATAAAACCAAAATTAATATTCATGACGATTTCATTTCATTATTTAAATTAAGAACGGGCTAATCAAATCTGTAAAGATATTTATGTAACAATACGTGTATGTAATCCAAAGTAAGCTTGAACATAACATATTTATATTTCATATTGACTTTTTTCTCCAAACCAGCAAACCTGTCTTATTTCAAATCCACCCTCATATTATTTCATTATTGTTTAATTAAATGTAACTTCGCTCAAGTTCGTAAAAAAAAACATTAAAAAATTGGGCCGCTCCGTGGGATTTGAAACATCGCCTCATCCTTACAGATAATATTGTAACAAAACTACTAAACTATTGAGCCACAACGTAGCTTACGTCATAGGATGAAATTATCAATCCAGTCAAGTGCAAGATGTGTATGTATTAATGTGTGTGTTTGTATGAATGTAATAAGTAAAACTAGTATTCACGCAATAGTTTGGTAATGAACTTCTGAACGAAACTGTATGAACGTACCCCACTCATAAAAATAAACATTTAAATCATAAAACCAAAATTAATATTCATGACGATTTCATTTCATTATTTAAATTAAGAACGGGCTAATCAAATCTGTAAAGATATTTATGTAAAGCCCCTCCCAGACGGGCCATACTTTTGATGAAATATGTGGCCACAAAATTGCCAACTATATCCCGGCAATACTAAAAACATTTTAATGCAGCATATGGCTGGAAAATGTTTATCTCGGCAATATTTCTGATGCAGTATATGGCTCAATATTTTGTCTTTACATGGGCCACATAAAGATGTAGTGAATACTCCTTTCCTATCGGCAAAACTCGGAACAACGATAACACCCGAATGGTGCCGATGTGTCTATGAATTACTGTATTATTCATGGAATTAGTAAGTACTACCGTACAACTTACTAATTCCATGGTATTATTAAATAACGTGTAGGTCATGGAATTAGTAAGTACTACCGGTAGTACTTACTAATTCCATGGTGTAGGTATAAAATAAATCGCATACTTTATTTATCAATGTCAAATGTCAAACTACCCGTTTGACGATGTTTCCATGGGTACTGACTGAGTGCGAGTGAAGTAGTAAGACAAAAACGAACATTTCCGAGAAAAAACGAATCGCGACAAACTTTACGTAGCATGAAAAAGGGACGCACTTATGCCGTAAAGCGAGACAACAATAAAAGTGGCTGAGAAATATTGCAGTATTTTCGATTGCGAAGCGAACTCTCCGGCCATATTGCCGAGACCCTAAACATTCATCGGCCATACTAAAAATATGTGACAACATATCCGGGATATGCTAAAAATATTACAAAGTGTTGCAGAGTCTGGCCGTAAATGATGGCTGATGATGCCGGCCACACTATTGCAGCCACACATTTTCGTGAAAATATGGCCCGTCTAGGAGCCCCTTAACAATAATATCCAAAGTAAGCTTGAACATAAAATATTTTTATTTGATATTGACTTTTTTTCTCCAAACCAGCAAACCTGTCTTATTTTGAAATCCACCCTCATATTATTTCATTATTGTTTAATAAATGTAACTTCGCTCAAGTTCGTAAAAAAAAACATTAAAAAATTGGGCCGCTCCGTGGGATTTGAAACATCGCCTCATCCTTACAGATAATATTGTAACAAAACTACTAAACTATTGAGCCACAACGTAGCTTACGTCATAGGATGAAATTATCAATCCAGTCAAGTGCAAGATGTGTTTGTATTAATGTGTGTGTTTGTATGAATGTAATAAGTAAAACTAGTATTCACGCAATAGTTTGGTAATGAACTTCTGAACGAAACTGTATGAACGTACGCCACTCATAAAAATAAACATTTAAATCATAAAACCAAAATTAATATTCATGACGATTTCATTTCATTATTTAAATTAAGAACGGGCTAATCAAATCTGTAAAGATATTTATGTAACAATACGTGTATGTAATCCAAAGTAAGCTTGAACATAACATATTTATATTTCATATTGACTTTTTTCTCCAAACCAGCAAACCTGTCTTATTTCAAATCCACCCTCATATTATTTCATTATTGTTTAATTAAATGTAACTTCGCTCAAGTTCGTAAAAAAAAAACATTAAAAAATTGGGCCGCTCCGTGGGATTTGAAACATCGCCTCATCCTTACAGATAATATTGTAACAAAACTACTAAACTATTGAGCCACAACGTAGCTTACGTCATAGGATGAAATTATCAATCCAGTCAAGTGCAAGATGTGTATGTATTAATGTGTGTGTTTGTATGAATGTAATAAGTAAAACTAGTATTCACGCAATAGTTTGGTAATGAACTTCTGAACGAAACTGTATGAACGTACCCCACTCATAAAAATAAACATTTAAATCATAAAACCAAAATTAATATTCATGACGATTTCATTTCATTATTTAAATTAAGAACGGGCTAATCAAATCTGTAAAGATATTTATGTAACAATAGGTGTAATCCAAAGGTAAGCTTGATCGTAAAGTTTTTAATGTCACTAAAAATGTAAAGGTATTTTTGGCACATTGGCAGTAAATCTTATTATGTAACATGCAATGTAAATGTGTTATGGCACAATTTTTGTAAATGTTGTTATGAAAGACAGATTGTAAACTGAAATTTGGAGCATTAACTGAAAAGTAGAATGTGTCATGTGAGTTGTAAGCATGTTTTTGGCATGCAATGTGTAAACGTATTTTAATGTAAAGGTATTTTTGTAACACTCAACTGTAAAGTTATTTTTGACCTCGACTGTACATGACGAATAGGTCATTCCTATCGATGTAGGGCAGTTGATTGGTGTCCCCTATGAGAAGGACCTCCTTAACCTGTGACAATCTCGCGGCCATGATGATGGCGCCGAAGTGATTCATGAGGGCCTCATCCACCAATAAACGGTTTATACGAGGCTGCCCCCAGAATCCGTTGACGAGGACCGACGCCATGGTCCGCACCTTGTGCTTGGCGTCTGCGCCTATGCGACGGGCGAGCTTCTCCCTTAAATCCTCAGCCGCTTCGATTGTCGATGTTATTACTACCTCACTCTCGGGTTCCAGATTTGACGCCACCCACGTGGTCTTACCCATTCCGGGTACCCCGTCGATCCAGGTGAACTTGGGTACCACCCAGTGCTCGGGAGCCAGTATAGACTCCGATCTGGATTAGATCGGTTCTTCCAGCATTACCTTCGTGCACTTGGCGATAACCAATATCGGATCATCAGGGGGCGCCCGATATTTCGGCCTACCAATCCGTTCTGTCTCCTTCCGGTCCATTGGTACAAAGCCATACTTTGCACTGTATGCCATTTGGTGAGTGGTTGACATAATGCTCCCTACGATGACTTGGGGGACACTGTTGTCAAAAATGGCTGCCTTTGCCTGTTCAAGTTCTGTCTGAAGGAGAGACTCTGAGAGGGCACTACCTGCTTTCGCTCTGAGATAGTACTCTATTATCCTGCTGCAGGTTCTTTGGCAGATTTTGAGGGTCTCTCGCGTGATGGAAATGAACTCGACAAGGGCGTTTTGCGCGTGTTGTTGTTCGGTTATGGCCTGTTCCAGGTCCGGTGAGTCGACTATCCCTCGGTCGGCTTTTGTTCGGTGTTTGGCGGGGGCTGGCTTCTCCCTTGGAGAGGTGCGGAGGAGGTTTGTCACTGCTTTGCCCAAGATGTCGAGTGGGCTGCTTGTACTTCTCGGCAACGCGTGCCTTGCCAGCACGCTAACAAGCTGTGGTAGTGACCCTCCTGTTTCTCCCCTTGGTTTCGATACCTTTTGCTGAGACGCACGAATTCTCCCCTGCAGGCGCTCTGCGTCGCTTTGCTCGCTTCCTAGTATGGCGGTGACAGGTTTGTCGTTTTTGGTATGTGTTTTGAGGAACTCGAGGTTTTCGCCACGGTTCTCATAAACGACAATTAAATGGCTTTCTGCTGATGTTATGCAGCCATACCTGTCTGCCACACTACCTTTCGCGAGTCCCACCGCCATGGCGTCGACACTGATGATGCTGGGCGAGACTCCCGTTGACAGGGCGTTCTCTCGCAGTGTTGATAGCACCTTGTTTACTCTAGCGAAAGGGGGCCCGGACTCCCACTCGAATACCGCGACTGTTTTGCTTCCCAGTCTCAACATTCGATAGGGCTCCCCGGCCACTTCCGCCCTGGGTAGCGCTTCGATGGTAGTGCGCTTAATGGTGTTTTTTCCCAGTAGTGTCGACCACCCCGGCGATAGTTCGATACGAGCAAAGTCGGCAGCGCCACAGAAACAGATTCCAAGAGTCTCTTCGTCCTGGTCCATAAAGAGTGCGATGCCTCTTATCCTTAATCCTGATGATGTTGTTAGTGTGGCGTGTACTAGGAGTTGGTCCATTGCAGACCCCATTTGCAGCGTGTTCGTGTTGGGTGTTGTGGTTGTATCAGGTTAGGTTAGGTTAGGTTTTTTTTTTTTTTTTTTTTTTTTTTTTTTTTTTTTTTTTTTTTTTTTTTTTTTTTTCCTGTCCGGGCGCTTTCTGGCCCGGCCCGCGAGCTAAGTAATTTATACAAAATTTTCATTTATTTAAATTATCACATAGTATTCCTTAAGCTAGTTACATTTTTGTGTACAATTCATTTTCTTAAAACTAGTTTAAAATTCATATTTTTTGTCATTTCTTAATTTCTATTTGGGATCAGGAATGCGGCTGTCCCTCTGACGTAATCAGAGACTTTATTTTCGTTTTTTATTTGTTACTAGGTTATGTTAATGTTTATGGTCGTTGTGTTTGTATGTTTGTTTGTGTTTGTGTCTGTGTGCTGGTTTTGTTCCTATCTATTGTTTGTAGGGCTATCTTTTTGCAATATGCCAGGAAGCTTTCTCTCTTGCTGCTTATTATCAGTTGCGGTGCATTTTCAAGCGTAACTTTTTCGTTCATTTCATACTCCAGGGAAAGTTTGATTTTTGCGTGTATTGGGCAGTCGAAGAGCAGGTGTTGGACTGTTTCTTTCACGTTCCCGTCACAGGCGCACGCCGGGTTGTCCGAACACTTGAATCTGTTCAAGTATTCGGAGAACCCGCCATGGCCTGTCAGGATTTGCGTTGTGACGTGGTCTATTCTAAGTTTGCGGACGGTTCTGTGTGCTATGACTGCATCCGGAAAGAAGATTTTCGTTACCGTCGCTGTTTGGTGCGATTGATACCTCTGGTTCCATTCGGCAAGCGACTGCTGTCTGATCATTCGCTTGGCGAATGAAATCGGGAATTTATCGTAATCGGGCCTTTTTTTGCTTTTGAGCGCCGCTTCTTTTGCCAGGTGGTCGGCTCTCTCGTTGCCGTCGAGCCCGGCGTGGGCTTTTATCCAACATAAAGCGACAGTTTTATGCTGTTCCTGTATCGCCTTTAAGTTGCGCCGGGCTTGAGTTGCCAGGGGATGGTGGGAGTCCGGGTTTATAAGAGACTCAAGAGCAGATCTTGAGTCACTGTATATCCCGAAACTCTGCTCTGGCCTTTGGAGTATCTCTCCCGTTGCCCTCCATATCGCCAGAAGTTCTGCTTGGTAGACGGTGCAGTGTGGGGCTAGTTTGAGCTTGAGGGTTTTTGTCTCTTCATCGCTGTTCCAGAAGGATAACGCGGCACCGACTTTACCCTCAATCTTGCTCCCATCTGTAAAAATCCGGACTGCTTGGGTGTTGTTTGCGTCTACTGCTTCCCTATCTTCAAGGCTTACGAAATTCAGAACGATGTCTTGGGCTGGGTGAGGTGTCTCGGCAAATGGAGTCCTAGTCTCCGTCTCTCGGTCCCGTAGCGTCGGATGGGAAACTCCGCGCTTGATCTCATAGAGGGCGGCTGCCTCTCTGATTCGGAGATCAAGCGGGAGTATCCCAGCCAACAACAGGGCCGCGTTCAGGGAGACTGTGCGGTATGCTTTTGTAATTTTTTGGGCGAACCCTCGCTGCACCACGCTCAGCTGTTTCCGTGATTGCAGTTTGGTTGCGGAGGGTGCCCAGGCGCTTGCGGCGTACATGATTATCGGCTCGATGACTGCGACGTATATCGTGCGAATAACCTCCGGATGCAATCCCCAGCTGACCCTTGCGGCTCTCGATAGATGCTTGTAGATTGTTATTGCTTTACTGCATTGTACTTTTATGTGGTTGTTAAATGTGAGTTTATCATCTATCAGGAGCCCCAAGAGTCTTACTTCCTTCACCAGCTGGATGTCGGTGTTGCCCATTCTCAGGCGTGGGGTGTCGTACTTCATCTTTCTTGTCAATACCATCGCGTTGGTCTTATGCGGCGCAAATTTGAGTCTATTTCTGACACCCCACTCCTGAATATAGGCGAGCACCCTGTTCGCCTGTTCCTCTATCTCTAAGGCTGTCTCACCATCGAATATCACGGCCACATCATCTGCGAAGGCCTGGGCAAAAATGCCCAGCCTCTCCAGCTCTTTCAGCAGTGGATCCAGGATGAGGTTCCACAGTATCGGACCACCAATAGATCCCTGGACGCAACCCATATTGGTGGTCTTTGTGAACTCCTCACCCATGTATCGCACTGTGACTGTTCGGTCGTCCATACAGCTGTCCATAGTCCCTTTGCTGTCGGGCGGGCAGTTTTCCTCAGCCAGACGGGTTTTTATGATCGGCCACCACGCGTGGTCGAAGGCCCCCTCTATATCCAGCGACACCATCGTCACCAGCCGTTTCCGGTCTAGTTGTACACGTACGTGTCGCATCAGGTCGTAGAGGGAGTCCTCAGTGCTTTTTTGGGGCATGAACCCGTACTGGCGAGTACTGAGTCTGGGAATCAGATGGTGTTTCAGGCGTCGAACAAGCATTTTCTCGAGTATCTTTCCTAGGACTGGAAGCAAACCGATTGGCCTATAAGACTTTGCCTGGGAGTAATCTGTTTTGCCGGGTTTCCGGAGAATGATGACTGTTGCTTGCTTCCAGATCCTAGGGAAGTAATGCCTTTCTAAGCACTTGTTCAGGATGGCGAGAAAGAGCTCCGGGTCTACGCTGATTGCCTGGCTGCAGATGTCGGACGTAAGACCGTCCTTGCCTGGAGCTTTCTTGGGGTTGAAGCTCATCACCGCCATGTTTAGCTCGTTTTTTGTAAACGGGGGTTCATGGTTACCATGGCCCACCTCATTTGTTTCTTTAGCTAGTTCTCTGATGTGGCGGTGGTGCGCATTATCCTCCTCCCTTGAATCCTCCGGATAGAAGACTTCTGCCAGGTATCTGGCAGACTCTTTCTGATTAAGGACTCTACCTTCTTTGACCAAGGGAATGTCTGGCGGTCTGGTTGTGGTCCTATTTAGGACTCTATAGATACTGTCCCACATACTCTCGCGATCTTGTTTCCCACAGAACCCCTTCCAGCTTTCAGTTTGGGCGATTTCGGCTGCTTTCTCATACTCTTCTTTCTGTTTCAGGTACTTGGCAATTACGGCGGCTTTGCGGGGTTTTGCGGCGCACCATACCCTTCGCTTTTTGGTGGCGACCTCGAGTTTCATCGTGGCAAGTTCTTCGGACCACCACGGCAAGGTAAGTGTTATCTTTTGTTTTCTTTTAGGTATCGTATTGTCACCAGCATCGTTAATTATTTGTGTATAAATTTCAACTAATTGGTCTATTTCATAATTGTTTTGTATTAATTGAGTGTTTTCTTTGTTAAGTTTTTTGGCCGCTATTAATTGAGCCAGTTTCTCACGAAACTGACTCCAATTTGCCTTTTTTGTGTTGTAAATTCTGGTGCTGGTTACAATATCGACACCCTTCGACTTTGTAAGGTTTACCTTAAAAGTGATGGCATTGTGATCTGACCAAACTAAGCCATCATCCACCCTCCATTCATCGAAGATGCCAAGGATCTCCGTCGCGCATGCCGTTATGTCAACATGACTGGTGTATGTGACACCGCCTCTGATTGTAGAGAAAGTTGGTGTATCGCCTTGGTTCAGTACCTGAAATCCGATCTCATTGAGAGTGCCCATTAAGTCCTCTCCCTTTTGGTCGGTGACTTCGCTGCCCCACCAGGCGCTTTTGGCATTTGCGTCACCCCCGACAAGAATCTTCCTAGTGCCGACTGATTGTTCGATTGCTTTCAGTTTCCCCAGGTACTCTCCCAGATCCCGCACATCAGGCTCAAAGTAGAACGAGACCACTACGATCTCCCAGGCGCTGGTTTTGAGTTTGACCACGACGATGTTGTTTGTAGTCAATTCAGGATATGGTATGGCGTCTATGTTCTGGTCAAAGACTGCAACTGCTGCTTTGACGACACCCTCTCCTTGGCTTGCGCACTGGTGGATCCTCACTCCTGGGTAGTTCTTCATTCTACCCAGAGCTCCGATGTACGGTTCTTGTATCAAGGCGAAGGCCATCTTCTTATTGCTTGCTTCAAGCATCAGCTCTTGTGTGGCGAGTGCTTTACGCTGTAGGTTGGCTTGAGCTGCGAAGTATGGCCTCCCATTGGTAGGGCTGGATTTTGTTGCAGGGACCACCTCAGCAGTAAGTCACTGTTGCGCGTGCTAGCGCATCCCACTTTCGCCTCACCGGGCACTCTTTGCTGAAAGTGTTGTGGTCAACTTTGCCCTGCTTGGCTGCGGTGCAGTTACAGCATTTTGGGGATGTGCCAGCTCGCCAGTCGACGCAGTCCGCCTTCATGTGCGGCCCTCCGCAGTGGCTGCATATCGGGTTGGTCTCTTTGCAGAATCGCCGACTGTGTCCGTACCCTAGACAGAGCGAGCATTGGACAAGCGGCGATTGGTCGACCACCCAGATTTTTTGAAGGTCGATGCTGACCACTTTCACTTTTATCAGCCGGTTCCATAGCCTCGGGGAGACTCTTGCGATTACGTGGCGCTGGTGGGGGTTTCGCGCTCTTTTGCGAAACTTTATCTCCATCTCTTTTTCCATGTCAATGTCTTGTGTTACTTCCTTGTTCTGTTTTCTGAGTGCTTTTATTATATCCTCATTTGTGTTGCTGTCCATGACATCTTGGAACATGATCAGCGGGTCTTTGTTTTTTACTTCCTCCACCTGTAGTGTCTCTGTTTCTTTTAGTCTTTTCTTTACTTTATCTCTCTCTTCTACACTTCCACATCCTATTATCACTTTCCTATCCTTTGCTTTCCTAACCTTCTCTATCTTAACCCATCCTTCCTTCGCGTCTATTGCTTCTCGGATTCTGGTGTACACCTGTTCACCGGTTTCCTGTTCGTCCTTGGAGGTAACGACGACTGAGTGCAGCGCCCTCGGGGCCGCAGGTTGCGGTACCGGGGTACCCGCCGCTACGCTCGCGTACGTCGCCTTTTCGAGGACTTCTTCTTGCCTCCTTATCGCGTCCTTTAACCCTTCCATTCTCTCATTGCTCTCCTGCACTAGCCTACTGTGTTCGGCTAGTGTGGAGAGCAGATGGGAGATATCTTCCCTTGCGATGGTGGATTGCGGTGGAGGTAGTGGGGCCCTTGGTTCCTCTGTCTCCAACGCCGTACACTCTTTGCCCTTTATCACGTCCTCCTTTCCATCCTCCTTTCTTAACCTTTTTCTGTCCTCCTCGGACTCCTTCACGAGCTGGTACAGCCGCTCCGTCGCTGAGGTGACACCCTCCTTGATCTCCGTCTTGGTATTCCTGGAGTTGCCGAGGTGAAACTTTGCCTTCATAAGGCAAGCTTTCGCCTCTGCAACCCTGTTGGGATACTTTGTCGGACTCTTGGTAAAGGTCACCTCGGCGGTGGCGGCCCCCCGGGTTGTCGTGACTGGGTCCGAGGTTTTCTTTGTTTTAACCGTTGTTTTTTGTTTCAGGTTTGCTGTTAACGGCGGTAGCTGTTTGCCAGCCTCCCACTCTCCTATGCTGCGCCTCACTTGTGAGGGTAGGACAGGGGCTGTAGAGGGGCTGGTCCTGTCCATGGGTGCGGATGGTGGTGCTGGAGAGATGGCGGGGCTGGTGCCGGTTTTCTTCGCAGGAGTGTGAAACATGTTCGGTGAGTATGAGGTAAGTGTATTAATATAGTATTAATAGAAGTAGAGAAATGTTAATATCAAAATGGAAAAAATAATGAGCAAATGAGCAGGTAAGTCCGGTTTACGTCAAAGGGGCGTTATTTTATGCTCGCAGGTTTTACAGTTGGTTGTGCCTTGTTGCGAATATACCCTGGTATACAAGTCAACTCCGGCAAGTAACCTGTTCTTAATTATTTACAATATTGATAAATTTTTTATAAATAATATCCAGATGTCAAAATAATAGTTTTTAGTCCCTATGTAAAGGGTAGAGACTTGTCTTTATACTATAAATTCAAATTTAATAAATTTGGTCAACAAAACATATAAAATATTGCAATAATTATATAAATTTAAATAAATTCGACAACACGATGTTTAAATCGTCTGCAATTATAAACAGAGCGTCCACGCGCTGCGGGACTGGTTCTTTAATCAATCAATGTCAAAATGAGTAGAATTACAAAACAAATTAATGTAATATTAATTTTTTTGAGCTGGGCTCCTCGACTACAAACTTTTTAAATTACCATTTGAGAGAGTTCCCAATGCTGAATCACACAAAGAAAACCACGTCTTCCTAGGCCTATTTATGCCGGAGTTACAACCGTTCAAATATTTCGGCCTGTACGGCCTGAAAAACTTTGAAAGGCTGTAGCTTCAGTGTTTATGGTCCTATCGAGCCGAGATTTCCTTCGGGGGACACCGCTGCTCCAGGACTCTCGGTCCAGCGGAAAACCTGAAAATTTTTTCAGGCCTGAAAAAATCACAGCTCCCCACCGCAACCGTTTGTCCCAAAGATAGCAATGCTCCCCTTGAAAACCCCGACTCGCCACGACCTTTGGGGCCGGAGAAATTAAGGAAACAAATTTCCAAGATGGTGGCCAAAATGGCCGACAATTTGACCTACTTCCTCAAATATGGTCCTAAACTAGTCGTGCTTGGGCTCAAAATGTGCACAATAAAGAGCCCTGTCTGATGTTGAGTACTGCAAGCCGTTTAGAGGTACCCCCAATTTTTAAATTGACAAAACGTAATAAAAAATACGAAAGATGTCAAAATAGTACAAAATGTCAATATAATAAGTCAAAAAATAATCGGTGTTAGTAACAGTGGGGGTCTTAAGTCTAAAACTATAGCTAATGTTAGTCACACTACACTACAAGGGAGTTTCTGACTACCCTCGATTTTTTAAAAGTCTCTATTTTCGCGCGCTTTCAGCCGAATTTTTTGAAATTTGGTAGGGGGTAAGAGGACCCCCTAAGCTATCTATTAACTGTTTAAAAACAGTGTGTCACAGATTTCGTTTGAGAGTTATTCAGCTCACAAGTTCCGAATTTTTTAAAATTGCGTTTTCTCGGTGGCCACTTATCTATTTTGATCCGGGAAACTGCCTCCGTAGTCTGCGTTGTGGGCGCCAACTGTTGCCGTCTTCTGTTTGATCCTATGTGTTGTAGTTTCGTGGCTCAAAGGCCACGTGGCTTTTGTTTTTTTGGCCTAAGCCACGAAACTATGGGCGATCTCGAAAAACGTGATGTGCAGCGGTGTTGGGGCACTCAAGGGCTTCCTAACCCTTGTGAAAAAACACTAGGTCATCGCGACAAATATTTTTTTCACTTTTTAATGGCAAAAATCACTATTTCACTGATTTTTCACTCAAAATTTTTCCGATTTTCGCGCGGATGCGTGCTGCGGGTGCGCCTCGTGGTTCCGCGTGTTTTGGTGTATCTCACTTGATTTTTGGGTCACAGTTCGATTTTTAGCGATTTTTTCCGTCCGGAGCGACTTGGAAACAGTGCGTTCTCGGGCGCGTTTTGGGTTAGGTTAGGTTAGGTTAGGTTAGGTTAGGTTAGGTTAGGTTAGGTTAGGTTAGGTTAGGTTAGGTTAGGTTAGGTTAGGTTAGGTTAGGTTAGGTTAGGTTAGGTTAGGTTAGGTTAGGTTAGGTTAGGTTAGGTTAGGTTAGGTTAGGTTAGGTTAGGTTAGGTTAGGTTAGGTTAGGTTAGGTTAGGTTAGGTTAGGTTAGGTTAGGTTAGGTTAGGTTAGGTTAGGTTAGGTTAGGTTAGGTTAGGTTAGGTTAGGTTAGGTTAGGTTAGGTTAGGTTAGGTTAGGTTAGGTTAGGTTAGGTTAGGTTAGGTTAGGTTAGGTTAGGTTAGGTTAGGTTAGGTTAGGTTAGGTTAGGTTAGGTTAGGTTAGGTTAGGTTAGGTTAGGTTAGGTTAGGTTAGGTTTTTTTTTTTTTTTTTTTTTTTTTTTTTTTTTTTTTTTCTTGTGCTATTTCCCTCGATATTAATTTTTCGAGGACCTTGAGTCTCTATTAGTATTGCACTGTTTTCATGTATCACTTAAGGCATTATGGCCTTATTTTGCGCTGCCGCACTTTTAACTATTTCTTCACAGAATTTAGTGAAGTTTGCGGCAGTCTTACCATTTTGCATAATTTTCGCCAGATTTATGATTGACACTTTCATGTCAATTGCCATTTCTATTTCGTGCCTCTTTGCTCCGTATATTGGGCACTCGCAAATTATGTGTATCACATCTTGGATTGTGTCCGGAGCACAGAGGCAGTGCGAGTCGGGGCTTCTTTTGAAGCGATGCAGGTAGGCCTTGTTCCCGCCATGGCCGCTCAACAGTTGACTTCTCCAATAATTGATGCCGAGTGTCCTGGTAACCTTGTATGCCGTTTCAACACATGGGAAAAAGATTTTCGTCAGTTTGCCTTTTTCTGAGGCTTCATATTGTATTTGCCATTTGTCAATAGTCCTTCGCCGTATGGCTGATTTGGCGAAGGAGATGGGGAAACGGTCATACTTGGCCGAAGTCTTGAGATGAAGTGCCGCGTCCTTGGCGAGCTCGTCAGCTCTCTCATTCCCCTCAGTGCCGTTATGCGCCTTGACCCAGTACAGCTGGACTTGATGGCCATTTTCTTTGGCTTGAGCCAGGTCCTCCTGTATTTCGTTCACTAAGGGGTGTGTTGAAGAAGTGTTCCTTAGGGCTTCCAGAGCTGAACGGGAATCGCTGAGGATGTTGTAGATGCTACAGGTTTTTGTTTGCAGTACCAGTTTGAGGGCCTGGTTCAGAGCGAAGAGCTCCGACTGGTAGACCGAGCAAAAGGGTTCCAGTCGGAACTTTTTGCTCCGAACCTCCACTCCGTTCCTCCAAACCGATAGTGCACATCCTACTTTGTCTTGAGTTTTGCTGCCATCAGTATAGACACAGATGGCGTCTTCAGGTGGTGTCCAAGGTGTCTCTTCCGTGGGGCTTAGCACTGTGATGCAGGTTTCCTTCCGAAGGGCAGGGTGCGGCAGTTGGGAGAAGGGAATGGGAGTTTCCAGACTTCTGCCCCTAGCCTCGTCGAGTGGGTATCCCTTCTTCACAGTGTATAACTCTGCGATTTCCTGAGCCCTTAAGTCCAAAGGAAGTATGCCGGCTATTGTAATCGCGGAGTCATAAGACGTGGTACGGTATGCCTTTGCAATTTTGAGTGCGAAGAGGCGCTGGGTCGACCGGAGCATTTTAATATTGTAGTCTCTTAGTGTGCCGTCAACCCAAGCGCTGGCCGCATACAATATAATTGGCTCCACCGCTCCAATGTACAAGTGTCTCACAATCTCTGGGCTTAGGCCCCAAGAGGGTTTTGCAGCCTGTGCGAGACCCTTGTACACTGATGCAGCTTTCGCACAAGCTGCTTGAATGTGCTCCTTGAAGTTAAGATTCTGGTCTATAATAAGACCAAGAATCTTTATGCTGGGTGATGGGACTAGCGGGATGTTGTCCATCACTATTTTTGGGGGCGTCGCTTTAAGTTTTCTGGTGACAATCATCAGAGATGTCTTTTGTGCAGAGAACTTTAACTTGAGTCTCTGCCCCCAGGCCGATATCTTTCTCAGGATTGGATTAAGTTTGGACTCTAACTCTTGGGGTGTTTCGGCAGAGACGACCACGGTTACATCATCGGCAAACGCCTGTGAGTGAGCTAGTTCGTCTTCCAGCTCCTCCAAGAGTGAGTCTGCAAGTAGATTCCACATGATGGGACCCGAGACACTTCCCTGTACACAGCCTCTGTCTGAGGACTTTGTTATTACTGCTCCTCCGTATGTTATGGTTATCTCCCAGTCAGAGAGATAGCTGTCGTAGGAGTAGTAGATGTCTTCAGGACATTTCTTGGTCCGAAGAGTGTGTCTAATGGCAGGCCACCAAGCGTGATTGAAGGCGCCCTCTATATCCAGGGAGACTACAGCGACGAGTTTGCGCATAGTGTGCGCCTCATGCTTTATAAAGCTCACCAGGTTGTAGAGGGCGTCTTCGGTTCCTTTTTGAGGCATAAAGCCGTACTGTCTGCTGCTTAGTAGTCCTTTCGATTTAAGGTGCCAAAGGAGGCGGTTGTTGAGCAGCTTTTCTAGAATTTTTCCCAAGACAGGTAGCAGGCCAATAGGTCTGTATGCTTTAGGGTTTTCGTAGTTATCCTTTCCGTTCTTAGGGATGATACAGATTCTAGCCGCTTTCCAAGTCTTGGGAAAAACTCCTAGCTGCTTGCACCTATTGTAAATTGTAAGGAACAATTTGGTGTCAGTGCCAATGGCCTCAGCACAGATGTCTGCCGTGAGCCCATCTTGTCCCGGAGCCTTTTTGGGATTTAGGCCTTTTACCACTGTTTTGAGCTCCAGTTCAGTGAAGGGGGGGCCCGGTGGAGACAGTGTATCTGTGTGGGGGGATTTAGAAGTTGCTCTAAGAAAGGCTTGTTCAGGTGTGTCATCGTCGAGGGAGTCAGGCGGGAAGAGGGTGTCAGCCAGTAACTGGGCGGAGTCCGTGGCGGATAAGGTGTGGCCATCTCTGTCTACTAGCCCTATATCAGACACCTTCGCTTCAGTTGAACGCCGAATCACCTTCCAAGCCCCGTCCCATATATTTTCCGTCGCCATCTCCGTGCAGAAGCGCTTCCAGCTAGATATTCTCGCTGTGTTTATCGCGGTTTTGTACTCTTCTAGTGCATCCAAGTACTCCTGGACCACTATTTGTCGGCGCTCCTGCCTTGCCCACTTTATTCTCCTTCTTCTTCTGATCACCTCCTTCTTTCTTTCTGTCAGTTCCTGGACCCACCATGGGTTGGTCCTTTTAGGCCTAGGTCCGACTGGTGGGAATGTGGCCTGGCAGACCTCCACCAGGCTGTCAGTGAGTCGTTCGATGTATTTTTCTAGCTCCTGCTCATCGAGACACGCCACTTGTTCCGCTGTCATTGAGAGCGTATCAAGTTTCTCACTGACTGCTCGGCGAAACTCTGACCATCTCGCATTGCGGGTGTTAAATTTGCGTGTGGCAGACACAGGTTTGGGTGGCAGGGTTGTGCCTAAGTCGACGCAGTACGTGATAGCTCTGTGGTCGGACAGTTGGACCATACGCTGGTCTACCTTCCATTTCTGGATTTTGGTGAGCAGCGTGTCCGATACCAGAGTCACGTCGACTATGCTATTGAAGCTCCGACCTTCCCTAAACACCTCGAAGGTAGGAGTTGAACCTATGTTCGCCACATGCAAATTGTGAGTCATGATAAATTCCATAAGCTCTTGTCCTCTGTCGTCGTCCTCCGTCTCACCCCACCAAACACTTTTTGCGTTGACATCGCCCCCTAAGACTGCTTCATTGGGGGATCCAGCAGTTCTCGCCAAGTCCCTGAGGTAGGGCCCCAGTGGTTCGGTGCCCTCAAAGTACACTGAGACAGCGTGGATCCGCCCATTTGGTAAGTCTATCGCGATAACTGCAATGTTTTCAGAGGTCTGCTGCGCATCGACATGGATGGTGAGGGAGTCATTTAGTACGACGATAGCCGCTTTAACTGGCTTGGTCCTGTTACTGATGCGTTGAAATATTCGACAGCCGGGCCGGTGTGACATGACCCCGCTGCTCCCTACATAGGGTTCTTGCAGGAGTAGAATGTCGCACTTTCGTCGCATCGCTTCGCCGAATATCTCGTCCGTTGCATTCTTAGACCTTCCCAGGTTGCATTGAGCTATCAATAGAGAGGACAAGAGGTTTGCGCTGTTTGTCGTCTGGCAGCCCTTAGCAATATCGAACTGCCGCACGCGCTATGCCCTCCCATCTGGCTCTAACGGGGCATTGATTGCTGAACGCGTGGTGTTCGACACTACCTAGGTTCTCCCTCTTGCAATTTGCGCAAGTGGGAGCGCCCTGGGGGGTTGTTGTGCGAGTTGGGCACGACTGGGCGGAGTGTCCTGGGGCGGCACAGAAGGCGCAGAGATCTTTCTCGACGTCCATTCGGCAGATTCCGCGCGAGTGTCCGAACCCGAGGCACTTTGTGCACTGAACAAGGGGAGACCGCTCTTCAACAGCACAGCGCAGCCACCCAATATGCAAAACTCCGGCGCCCATCAATCTCCTCCAGAGTTTCGGCGTCGTCTCCATAATGATGTGGCACTGCTGCGAGTTTCGTGCTTTGAGGCGATGCCGAATCTTGGCCCATTCCGACGTGTCGAGTCCCGCAAAGATCGGAGAGTTTTGCTTTCTCAGAGACTTCTCGATGGCTTCATCAGAGTCCGATGCCAGAACATCTTTAATGATGATTTGTGGTAGCTTCTCCTTGGCGTCTTCCACGACCAAGTCGTTGCTGGACTCCTTTAGTTTCCGGCCGAGCAAGACAGCCTCTGTCTTGTTGGAGCAGCTGACGACGACCTTTTGGTTCTTCGCCTTTCTCAGCTTAGACACCCCGATCCCAAGTTCACGAACGTCTACCTTCTCCTTTACTAAGTCTAGGACTTTTTGCGCAGTAGTGTCTTTGTCCGTGGAACTTATAATCAGGGTGTGGGGCGACTTTGGAAGAAAGGAGTTCTGGGCTGAAGATGCCACTTCTGCGTAAGTGCGTCTGTTGGACTCTTCTATTGCCAGCTCCTTGACTTCTTGGACGTCCTTTCTCGCTCCTCTGACTTCTTCTAGGATTTCGTCTAGTTTGGGGGAACTATTGGTTGAGGAAGAGTTTGGGGCTTGTTCTTGGGCAAGCTTTTCTGCTCTTCCTAGAGCCGTTCCAATGTCAATCTTAATCTTTTTCATGCTTTCGTTGTGCTGTTTTATGAGTTTACTGTGTTCTTCTACTATTTTCTTGAACTGTTCACTTTCTAATGCTATGTTTTTCTGTTTCAGGTTATGGAGTGAGAGCTGCTGGGAGGTGGTGGCTGACTGCTGGGGGGCTGGAAGCTGCTCGGAGGTGGTGAGCTGCGCGTTGGTTGCTGACGCTGAGTTTCCAGGCTTGTTACTCTCAGCCTCTTTAACCAATTGGTATAAGCGCTCAACTGCCTCTGTGACGCCCGCCTTGATGTCCGACCTCAGGTTTCTTGAGTTGCCAAGGTTCAGCTTTGCCTTAGTAAGGCAGGCCTTGGCCTCGGCTATCCTCGAGGCGTAAACCTTCCTCATCGGAGGACTGCCAAGCGGCTCCACCACAAAAGTGGCGTTGCCGCCGGTCAGTGCCTCTTGCGAGCAGAGTGGGGCTTCCTGGGTTTGAGGAGGGGGAGGGAGGTCCTCGGGAGGGGTTGAAAACCCTTCTTTGGGCGCTATTTTAGTTTTCGTTGGAGTGCGGAGACCAAACATATTGTAAAAGTGCGGAAAGATGTTATGCTATGAAAAGTGGGGGTAAAAAGGGGGGGTAGACTATAAGTTGTTGAAAGGGAAGTGTAGGAATCGATGAGATGCTTATTTTGATCTAAGAATGATCAAAATCGGTTAATACTAGCCAAAGTTACTAAGTTTTAAAATATCTGAAGAATTTTAGGATTTGTAAGAGAATTTATGAAAACAAGTTTTGGGTGCAAATGTATGGGGGAGGGGAGAAAAGTGTAAATAACCGTATATACTTGAGTAGGTCTTCTGAAGTTACGTATTTACTGTAAATAAACTAGGGAGCTAATATAAAAGATAACAGAGATATTGCAGTTTTGTAAATTTTTAATAACAGAAATTTCTGAGTCAAAATGAGATTTTAGTATTTTTGAAGAAATGTTAAATGAATTATGTTTGAATGAAATGAATTGATATAATACAAGTAGCTATTGAAATTTGACGGCGACTGGTGAAAACTAGACTACAATCGGATGAAAAGGGAAAAAGTTATTAGCAATATGGCAAAAACGTGTTAATACCCCCTGTGAAATATTCGATGTTTCAGAAGGGGTATGTTGTGGTTACCGGTAAAAAATAGTTATTAAAGGGACGATCTATTGTGATACTAATCTGGATAGGGGGTGAGACAGGCTAACTAGCAGAGACTCGATAGCTATATTTATTAAATGAATTTATGAAGTTATGGGACGTCAAAGTTAGAAAAACTGTAAATTTTAAAGATTTTATGAAATATGGACAAAGTTGTAGGGGGAAGTGGAAGGGATGGACTGCTGAAGTTAATTATATGGAAGAACTCGACAAATCGAGACGGACTGCAAAGAAAACGTCGTAATCGGTTGAAACGCCAATTTTTGCGGGATTTTTGAAAGTTCAATTTTCGACCGCGGAGTAAGAAAATCGGTATTTTGAAAGTTTTCTTAAGGGAAAGTTGGAATTTTCCAATTATTATTTCAATACTAAATCGGGCTTAACGAGACGGAAATTTTGACGTATCAAGCACTGAATTCGAAGAAAACTACCCACTTGAAAAAGCCTTGGGTTAGGTTGGGTTAGGTTAGGTTAGGTTAGGTTAGGTTAGGTTAGGTTAGGTTAGGTTAGGTTAGGTTAGGTTAGGTTAGGTTAGGTTAGGTTAGGTTAGGTTAGGTTAGGTTAGGTTAGGTTAGGTTAGGTTAGGTTAGGTTAGGTTAGGTTAGGTTAGGTTAGGTTAGGTTAGGTTAGGTTAGGTTAGGTTAGGTTAGGTTAGGTTAGGTTAGGTTAGGTTAGGTTAGGTTAGGTTAGGTTAGGTTAGGTTAGGTTAGGTTAGGTTAGGTTAGGTTAGGTTAGGTTAGGTTAGGTTAGGTTAGGTTAGGTTAGGTTAGGTTAGGTTAGGTTAGGTTAGGTTAGGTTAGGTTAGGTTAGGTTAGGTTAGGTTAGGTTAGGTTAGGTTAGGTTAGGTTAGGTTAGGTTAGGTTAGGTTAGGTTAGGTTAGGTTAGGTTAGGTTAGGTTAGGTTAGGTTAGGTTAGGTTAGGTTAGGTTAGGTTAGGTTAGGTTAGGTTAGGTTAGGTTAGGTTAGGTTAGGTTAGGTTAGGTTAGGTTAGGTTAGGTTAGGTTAGGTTAGGTTAGGTTAGGTTAGGTTAGGTTAGGTTAGGTTAGGTTAGGTTAGGTTAGGTTAGGTTAGGTTAGGTTAGGTTAGGTTAGGTTAGGTTAGGTTAGGTTAGGTTAGGTTAGGTTAGGTTAGGTTAGGTTAGGTTAGGTTAGGTTAGGTTAGGTTAGGTTAGGTTAGGTTAGGTTAGGTTAGGTTAGGTTAGGTTAGGTTAGGTTAGGTTAGGTTAGGTTAGGTTAGGTTAGGTTAGGTTAGGTTAGGTTAGGTTAGGTTAGGTTAGGTTAGGTTAGGTTAGGTTAGGTTAGGTTAGGTTAGGTTAGGTTAGGTTAGGTTAGGTTAGGTTAGGTTAGGTTAGGTTAGGTTAGGTTAGGTTAGGTTAGGTTAGGTTAGGTTAGGTTAGGTTAGGTTAGGTTAGGTTAGGTTAGGTTAGGTTAGGTTAGGTTAGGTTAGGTTAGGTTAGGTTAGGTTAGGTTAGGTTAGGTTAGGTTAGGTTAGGTTAGGTTAGGTTAGGTTAGGTTAGGTTAGGTTAGGTTAGGTTAGGTTAGGTTAGGTTAGGTTAGGTTAGGTTAGGTTAGGTTAGGTTAGGTTAGGTTAGGTTAGGTTAGGTTAGGTTAGGTTAGGTTAGGTTAGGTTAGGTTAGGTTAGGTTAGGTTAGGTTAGGTTAGGTTAGGTTAGGTTAGGTTAGGTTAGGTTAGGTTAGGTTAGGTTAGGTTAGGTTAGGTTAGGTTAGGTTAGGTTAGGTTAGGTTAGGTTAGGTTAGGTTAGGTTAGGTTAGGTTAGGTTAGGTTAGGTTAGGTTAGGTTAGGTTAGGTTAGGTTAGGTTAGGTTAGGTTAGGTTAGGTTAGGTTAGGTTAGGTTAGGTTAGGTTAGGTTAGGTTAGGTTAGGTTAGGTTAGGTTAGGTTAGGTTAGGTTAGGTTAGGTTAGGTTAGGTTAGGTTAGGTTAGGTTAGGTTAGGTTAGGTTAGGTTAGGTTAGGTTAGGTTAGGTTAGGTTAGGTTAGGTTAGGTTAGGTTAGGTTAGGTTAGGTTAGGTTAGGTTAGGTTAGGTTAGGTTAGGTTAGGTTAGGTTAGGTTAGGTTAGGTTAGGTTAGGTTAGGTTAGGTTAGGTTAGGTTAGGTTAGGTTAGGTTAGGTTAGGTTAGGTTAGGTTAGGTTAGGTTAGGTTAGGTTAGGTTAGGTTAGGTTAGGTTAGGTTAGGTTAGGTTAGGTTAGGTTAGGTTAGGTTAGGTTAGGTTAGGTTAGGTTAGGTTAGGTTAGGTTAGGTTAGGTTAGGTTAGGTTAGGTTAGGTTAGGTTAGGTTAGGTTAGGTTAGGTTAGGTTAGGTTAGGTTAGGTTAGGTTAGGTTAGGTTAGGTTAGGTTAGGTTAGGTTAGGTTAGGTTAGGTTAGGTTAGGTTAGGTTAGGTTAGGTTAGGTTAGGTTAGGTTAGGTTAGGTTAGGTTAGGTTAGGTTAGGTTAGGTTAGGTTAGGTTAGGTTAGGTTAGGTTAGGTTAGGTTAGGTTAGGTTAGGTTAGGTTAGGTTAGGTTAGGTTAGGTTAGGTTAGGTTAGGTTAGGTTAGGTTAGGTTAGGTTAGGTTAGGTTAGGTTAGGTTAGGTTAGGTTAGGTTAGGTTAGGTTAGGTTAGGTTAGGTTAGGTTAGGTTAGGTTAGGTTAGGTTAGGTTAGGTTAGGTTAGGTTAGGTTAGGTTAGGTTAGGTTAGGTTAGGTTAGGTTAGGTTAGGTTAGGTTAGGTTAGGTTAGGTTAGGTTAGGTTAGGTTAGGTTAGGTTAGGTTAGGTTAGGTTAGGTTAGGTTAGGTTAGGTTAGGTTAGGTTAGGTTAGGTTAGGTTAGGTTAGGTTAGGTTAGGTTAGGTTAGGTTAGGTTAGGTTAGGTTAGGTTAGGTTAGGTTAGGTTAGGTTAGGTTAGGTTAGGTTAGGTTAGGTTAGGTTAGGTTAGGTTAGGTTAGGTTAGGTTAGGTTAGGTTAGGTTAGGTTAGGTTAGGTTAGGTTAGGTTAGGTTAGGTTAGGTTAGGTTAGGTTAGGTTAGGTTAGGTTAGGTTAGGTTAGGTTAGGTTAGGTTAGGTTAGGTTAGGTTAGGTTAGGTTAGGTTAGGTTAGGTTAGGTTAGGTTAGGTTAGGTTAGGTTAGGTTAGGTTAGGTTAGGTTAGGTTAGGTTAGGTTAGGTTAGGTTAGGTTAGGTTAGGTTAGGTTAGGTTAGGTTAGGTTAGGTTAGGTTAGGTTAGGTTAGGTTAGGTTAGGTTAGGTTAGGTTAGGTTAGGTTAGGTTAGGTTAGGTTAGGTTAGGTTAGGTTAGGTTAGGTTAGGTTAGGTTAGGTTAGGTTAGGTTAGGTTAGGTTAGGTTAGGTTAGGTTAGGTTAGGTTAGGTTAGGTTAGGTTAGGTTAGGTTAGGTTAGGTTAGGTTAGGTTAGGTTAGGTTAGGTTAGGTTAGGTTAGGTTAGGTTAGGTTAGGTTAGGTTAGGTTAGGTTAGGTTAGGTTAGGTTAGGTTAGGTTAGGTTAGGTTAGGTTAGGTTAGGTTAGGTTAGGTTAGGTTAGGTTAGGTTAGGTTAGGTTAGGTTAGGTTAGGTTAGGTTAGGTTAGGTTAGGTTAGGTTAGGTTAGGTTAGGTTAGGTTAGGTTAGGTTAGGTTAGGTTAGGTTAGGTTAGGTTAGGTTAGGTTAGGTTAGGTTAGGTTAGGTTAGGTTAGGTTAGGTTAGGTTAGGTTAGGTTAGGTTAGGTTAGGTTAGGTTAGGTTAGGTTAGGTTAGGTTAGGTTAGGTTAGGTTAGGTTAGGTTAGGTTAGGTTAGGTTAGGTTAGGTTAGGTTAGGTTAGGTTAGGTTAGGTTAGGTTAGGTTAGGTTAGGTTAGGTTAGGTTAGGTTAGGTTAGGTTAGGTTAGGTTAGGTTAGGTTAGGTTAGGTTAGGTTAGGTTAGGTTAGGTTAGGTTAGGTTAGGTTAGGTTAGGTTAGGTTAGGTTAGGTTAGGTTAGGTTAGGTTAGGTTAGGTTAGGTTAGGTTAGGTTAGGTTAGGTTAGGTTAGGTTAGGTTAGGTTAGGTTAGGTTAGGTTAGGTTAGGTTAGGTTAGGTTAGGTTAGGTTAGTTAGGTTAGGTTAGGTTAGGTTAGGTTAGGTTAGGTTAGGTTAGGTTAGGTTAGGTTAGGTTAGGTTAGGTTAGGTTAGGTTAGGTTAGGTTAGGTTAGGTTAGGTTAGGTTAGGTTAGGTTAGGTTAGGTTAGGTTAGGTTAGGTTAGGTTAGGTTAGGTTAGGTTAGGTTAGGTTAGGTTAGGTTAGGTTAGGTTAGGTTAGGTTAGGTTAGGTTAGGTTAGGTTAGGTTAGGTTAGGTTAGGTTAGGTTAGGTTAGGTTAGGTTAGGTTAGGTTAGGTTAGGTTAGGTTAGGTTAGGTTAGGTTAGGTTAGGTTAGGTTAGGTTAGGTTAGGTTAGGTTAGGTTAGGTTAGGTTAGGTTAGGTTAGGTTAGGTTAGGTTAGGTTAGGTTAGGTTAGGTTAGGTTAGGTTAGGTTAGGTTAGGTTAGGTTAGGTTAGGTTAGGTTAGGTTAGGTTAGGTTAGGTTAGGTTAGGTTAGGTTAGGTTAGGTTAGGTTAGGTTAGGTTAGGTTAGGTTAGGTTAGGTTAGGTTAGGTTAGGTTAGGTTAGGTTAGGTTAGGTTAGGTTAGGTTAGGTTAGGTTAGGTTAGGTTAGGTTAGGTTAGGTTAGGTTAGGTTAGGTTAGGTTAGGTTAGGTTAGGTTAGGTTAGGTTAGGTTAGGTTAGGTTAGGTTAGGTTAGGTTAGGTTAGGTTAGGTTAGGTTAGGTTAGGTTAGGTTAGGTTAGGTTAGGTTAGGTTAGGTTAGGTTAGGTTAGGTTAGGTTAGGTTAGGTTAGGTTAGGTTAGGTTAGGTTAGGTTAGGTTAGGTTAGGTTAGGTTAGGTTAGGTTAGGTTAGGTTAGGTTAGGTTAGGTTAGGTTAGGTTAGGTTAGGTTAGGTTAGGTTAGGTTAGGTTAGGTTAGGTTAGGTTAGGTTAGGTTAGGTTAGGTTAGGTTAGGTTAGGTTAGGTTAGGTTAGGTTAGGTTAGGTTAGGTTAGGTTAGGTTAGGTTAGGTTAGGTTAGGTTAGGTTAGGTTAGGTTAGGTTAGGTTAGGTTAGGTTAGGTTAGGTTAGGTTAGGTTAGGTTAGGTTAGGTTAGGTTAGGTTAGGTTAGGTTAGGTTAGGTTAGGTTAGGTTAGGTTAGGTTAGGTTAGGTTAGGTTAGGTTAGGTTAGGTTAGGTTAGGTTAGGTTAGGTTAGGTTAGGTTAGGTTAGGTTAGGTTAGGTTAGGTTAGGTTAGGTTAGGTTAGGTTAGGTTAGGTTAGGTTAGGTTAGGTTAGGTTAGGTTAGGTTAGGTTAGGTTAGGTTAGGTTAGGTTAGGTTAGGTTAGGTTAGGTTAGGTTAGGTTAGGTTAGGTTAGGTTAGGTTAGGTTAGGTTAGGTTAGGTTAGGTTAGGTTAGGTTAGGTTAGGTTAGGTTAGGTTAGGTTAGGTTAGGTTAGGTTAGGTTAGGTTAGGTTAGGTTAGGTTAGGTTAGGTTAGGTTAGGTTAGGTTAGGTTAGGTTAGGTTAGGTTAGGTTAGGTTAGGTTAGGTTAGGTTAGGTTAGGTTAGGTTAGGTTAGGTTAGGTTAGGTTAGGTTAGGTTAGGTTAGGTTAGGTTAGGTTAGGTTAGGTTAGGTTAGGTTAGGTTAGGTTAGGTTAGGTTAGGTTAGGTTAGGTTAGGTTAGGTTAGGTTAGGTTAGGTTAGGTTAGGTTAGGTTAGGTTAGGTTAGGTTAGGTTAGGTTAGGTTAGGTTAGGTTAGGTTAGGTTAGGTTAGGTTAGGTTAGGTTAGGTTAGGTTAGGTTAGGTTAGGTTAGGTTAGGTTAGGTTAGGTTAGGTTAGGTTAGGTTAGGTTAGGTTAGGTTAGGTTAGGTTAGGTTAGGTTAGGTTAGGTTAGGTTAGGTTAGGTTAGGTTAGGTTAGGTTAGGTTAGGTTAGGTTAGGTTAGGTTAGGTTAGGTTAGGTTAGGTTAGGTTAGGTTAGGTTAGGTTAGGTTAGGTTAGGTTAGGTTAGGTTAGGTTAGGTTAGGTTAGGTTAGGTTAGGTTAGGTTAGGTTAGGTTAGGTTAGGTTAGGTTAGGTTAGGTTAGGTTAGGTTAGGTTAGGTTAGGTTAGGTTAGGTTAGGTTAGGTTAGGTTAGGTTAGGTTAGGTTAGGTTAGGTTAGGTTAGGTTAGGTTAGGTTAGGTTAGGTTAGGTTAGGTTAGGTTAGGTTAGGTTAGGTTAGGTTAGGTTAGGTTAGGTTAGGTTAGGTTAGGTTAGGTTAGGTTAGGTTAGGTTAGGTTAGGTTAGGTTAGGTTAGGTTAGGTTAGGTTAGGTTAGGTTAGGTTAGGTTAGGTTAGGTTAGGTTAGGTTAGGTTAGGTTAGGTTAGGTTAGGTTAGGTTAGGTTAGGTTAGGTTAGGTTAGGTTAGGTTAGGTTAGGTTAGGTTAGGTTAGGTTAGGTTAGGTTAGGTTAGGTTAGGTTAGGTTAGGTTAGGTTAGGTTAGGTTAGGTTAGGTTAGGTTAGGTTAGGTTAGGTTAGGTTAGGTTAGGTTAGGTTAGGTTAGGTTAGGTTAGGTTAGGTTAGGTTAGGTTAGGTTAGGTTAGGTTAGGTTAGGTTAGGTTAGGTTAGGTTAGGTTAGGTTAGGTTAGGTTAGGTTAGGTTAGGTTAGGTTAGGTTAGGTTAGGTTAGGTTAGGTTAGGTTAGGTTAGGTTAGGTTAGGTTAGGTTAGGTTAGGTTAGGTTAGGTTAGGTTAGGTTAGGTTAGGTTAGGTTAGGTTAGGTTAGGTTAGGTTAGGTTAGGTTAGGTTAGGTTAGGTTAGGTTAGGTTAGGTTAGGTTAGGTTAGGTTAGGTTAGGTTAGGTTAGGTTAGGTTAGGTTAGGTTAGGTTAGGTTAGGTTAGGTTAGGTTAGGTTAGGTTAGGTTAGGTTAGGTTAGGTTAGGTTAGGTTAGGTTAGGTTAGGTTAGGTTAGGTTAGGTTAGGTTAGGTTAGGTTAGGTTAGGTTAGGTTAGGTTAGGTTAGGTTAGGTTAGGTTAGGTTAGGTTAGGTTAGGTTAGGTTAGGTTAGGTTAGGTTAGGTTAGGTTAGGTTAGGTTAGGTTAGGTTAGGTTAGGTTAGGTTAGGTTAGGTTAGGTTAGGTTAGGTTAGGTTAGGTTAGGTTAGGTTAGGTTAGGTTAGGTTAGGTTAGGTTAGGTTAGGTTAGGTTAGGTTAGGTTAGGTTAGGTTAGGTTAGGTTAGGTTAGGTTAGGTTAGGTTAGGTTAGGTTAGGTTAGGTTAGGTTAGGTTAGGTTAGGTTAGGTTAGGTTAGGTTAGGTTAGGTTAGGTTAGGTTAGGTTAGGTTAGGTTAGGTTAGGTTAGGTTAGGTTAGGTTAGGTTAGGTTAGGTTAGGTTAGGTTAGGTTAGGTTAGGTTAGGTTAGGTTAGGTTAGGTTAGGTTAGGTTAGGTTAGGTTAGGTTAGGTTAGGTTAGGTTAGGTTAGGTTAGGTTAGGTTAGGTTAGGTTAGGTTAGGTTAGGTTAGGTTAGGTTAGGTTAGGTTAGGTTAGGTTAGGTTAGGTTAGGTTAGGTTAGGTTAGGTTAGGTTAGGTTAGGTTAGGTTAGGTTAGGTTAGGTTAGGTTAGGTTAGGTTAGGTTAGGTTAGGTTAGGTTAGGTTAGGTTAGGTTAGGTTAGGTTAGGTTAGGTTAGGTTAGGTTAGGTTAGGTTAGGTTAGGTTAGGTTAGGTTAGGTTAGGTTAGGTTAGGTTAGGTTAGGTTAGGTTAGGTTAGGTTAGGTTAGGTTAGGTTAGGTTAGGTTAGGTTAGGTTAGGTTAGGTTAGGTTAGGTTAGGTTAGGTTAGGTTAGGTTAGGTTAGGTTAGGTTAGGTTAGGTTAGGTTAGGTTAGGTTAGGTTAGGTTAGGTTAGGTTAGGTTAGGTTAGGTTAGGTTAGGTTAGGTTAGGTTAGGTTAGGTTAGGTTAGGTTAGGTTAGGTTAGGTTAGGTTAGGTTAGGTTAGGTTAGGTTAGGTTAGGTTAGGTTAGGTTAGGTTAGGTTAGGTTAGGTTAGGTTAGGTTAGGTTAGGTTAGGTTAGGTTAGGTTAGGTTAGGTTAGGTTAGGTTAGGTTAGGTTAGGTTAGGTTAGGTTAGGTTAGGTTAGGTTAGGTTAGGTTAGGTTAGGTTAGGTTAGGTTAGGTTAGGTTAGGTTAGGTTAGGTTAGGTTAGGTTAGGTTAGGTTAGGTTAGGTTAGGTTAGGTTAGGTTAGGTTAGGTTAGGTTAGGTTAGGTTAGGTTAGGTTAGGTTAGGTTAGGTTAGGTTAGGTTAGGTTAGGTTAGGTTAGGTTAGGTTAGGTTAGGTTAGGTTAGGTTAGGTTAGGTTAGGTTAGGTTAGGTTAGGTTAGGTTAGGTTAGGTTAGGTTAGGTTAGGTTAGGTTAGGTTAGGTTAGGTTAGGTTAGGTTAGGTTAGGTTAGGTTAGGTTAGGTTAGGTTAGGTTAGGTTAGGTTAGGTTAGGTTAGGTTAGGTTAGGTTAGGTTAGGTTAGGTTAGGTTAGGTTAGGTTAGGTTAGGTTAGGTTAGGTTAGGTTAGGTTAGGTTAGGTTAGGTTAGGTTAGGTTAGGTTAGGTTAGGTTAGGTTAGGTTAGGTTAGGTTAGGTTAGGTTAGGTTAGGTTAGGTTAGGTTAGGTTAGGTTAGGTTAGGTTAGGTTAGGTTAGGTTAGGTTAGGTTAGGTTAGGTTAGGTTAGGTTAGGTTAGGTTAGGTTAGGTTAGGTTAGGTTAGGTTAGGTTAGGTTAGGTTAGGTTAGGTTAGGTTAGGTTAGGTTAGGTTAGGTTAGGTTAGGTTAGGTTAGGTTAGGTTAGGTTAGGTTAGGTTAGGTTAGGTTAGGTTAGGTTAGGTTAGGTTAGGTTAGGTTAGGTTAGGTTAGGTTAGGTTAGGTTAGGTTAGGTTAGGTTAGGTTAGGTTAGGTTAGGTTAGGTTAGGTTAGGTTAGGTTAGGTTAGGTTAGGTTAGGTTAGGTTAGGTTAGGTTAGGTTAGGTTAGGTTAGGTTAGGTTAGGTTAGGTTAGGTTAGGTTAGGTTAGGTTAGGTTAGGTTAGGTTAGGTTAGGTTAGGTTAGGTTAGGTTAGGTTAGGTTAGGTTAGGTTAGGTTAGGTTAGGTTAGGTTAGGTTAGGTTAGGTTAGGTTAGGTTAGGTTAGGTTAGGTTAGGTTAGGTTAGGTTAGGTTAGGTTAGGTTAGGTTAGGTTAGGTTAGGTTAGGTTAGGTTAGGTTAGGTTAGGTTAGGTTAGGTTAGGTTAGGTTAGGTTAGGTTAGGTTAGGTTAGGTTAGGTTAGGTTAGGTTAGGTTAGGTTAGGTTAGGTTAGGTTAGGTTAGGTTAGGTTAGGTTAGGTTAGGTTAGGTTAGGTTAGGTTAGGTTAGGTTAGGTTAGGTTAGGTTAGGTTAGGTTAGGTTAGGTTAGGTTAGGTTAGGTTAGGTTAGGTTAGGTTAGGTTAGGTTAGGTTAGGTTAGGTTAGGTTAGGTTAGGTTAGGTTAGGTTAGGTTAGGTTAGGTTAGGTTAGGTTAGGTTAGGTTAGGTTAGGTTAGGTTAGGTTAGGTTAGGTTAGGTTAGGTTAGGTTAGGTTAGGTTAGGTTAGGTTAGGTTAGGTTAGGTTAGGTTAGGTTAGGTTAGGTTAGGTTAGGTTAGGTTAGGTTAGGTTAGGTTAGGTTAGGTTAGGTTAGGTTAGGTTAGGTTAGGTTAGGTTAGGTTAGGTTAGGTTAGGTTAGGTTAGGTTAGGTTAGGTTAGGTTAGGTTAGGTTAGGTTAGGTTAGGTTAGGTTAGGTTAGGTTAGGTTAGGTTAGGTTAGGTTGGTTAGGTTAGGTTAGGTGGTAGGTTAGGTTAGGTTAGGTTAGGGTTGGTTGGTTAGGTAGGTTAGGTGAGGTAGGGTAGGTAGGTTAGGTTAGGTTGGGTAGGTAGGGTAGGTTAGGTTAGGTTAGGTTGGTTAGGTTAGGGTAGGTTAGGGTAGGTTAGGTAGGGAGGGTAGGTAGGGAGGTTAGGTTAGGTGAGGTTAGGGTGGTAGGTTAGGTTAGGTAGGTGAGGTTAGGTAGGTTAGGTAGGTAGGTTAGGGTAGGTAGGTTGGGTAGGGTAGGGTAGGGTAGGTTAGGTTGGTAGGTAGGTGGGTGGGTAGGTAGGGTAGGTTAGGTAGGTTTGGTGAGGGTAGGTGAGGTAGGTAGGGTGGGGAGGGTAGGTGTGGGGAGGTGTGGTTAGGTGAGGGTAGGGGTGGGGAGGGTGGGTGGGTGGGGAGGGAGGTAGGGGTGGGTGGGGAGGGGTGGGGGGGGGTGGGGTGGGGTGGGGAGGGGTGGTGAGGGGTGGGGTGGGGTGAGGTTGGGGTGGGAGGGGTGGGGTGGGGTGGGGTGGGGTGGGGAGGGTGGGGTGGGTGGTGGTTGGGAGGGAGGGGTGGGGAGGGGTGGGGTGGGGTGGTGGGGTGGGTGGGGTGGGGAGGTGGGGTGGGGAGGGGTGGGTGGGGTGGGTGGGGAGGGGTGGGAGGTGGTGGGGAGGGGGGTAGGGGTGGGGAGGGTGGGGTGGGGTGGGGTGGGTGGGGAGGGTAGGGAGGTGTGGGTGGGGTGGGGTGGGAGGGGTGGGGTGGGGTGGGTGGGGTGGGGTGGGGTGGGGTGGGGTGGGGTGGGGTGGGGTGGGGTGGGAGGGGTGGGGTGGGGTGGGGTGGGGAGGGGTGGGGTGGGGTGGGGTGGGGTGGGGAGGGGAGGGGTGGGGTGGGGTGGGGAGGGGTGGGGTGGGGTGGGTGAGGGGTGGGGTGGGGTGGGGTGGGGTGGGGTGGGGTGGGGTGGGGTGGGGTGGGGTGGGGTGGGGAGGGAGGGGTGGGGTGGGGAGGGGTGGGGTGGGGTGGGGTGGGGTGGGGGGGTGGGGTGGGGTGGGGTGGGGTGGGAGGGGTGGGTGGGGTGGGGTGGGGTGGGTGGGGTGGGGTGGGGTGGGGTGGGGTGGGGAGGGGTGGGGTGGGGTGGGGTGGGGAGGGGTGGGGTGGGGTGGGGTGGGGTGGGGTGGGGTGGGGTGGGGTGGGGTGGGGTGGGGTGGGGTGGGGTGGGGTGGGGTGGGGTGGGGAGGGGTGGGTGGGGTGGGGTGGGGTGGGGTGGGGTGGGGTGGGGTGGGGTGGGTGGGGTGGGGTGGGGTGGGGTGGGGTGGGGTGGGGTGGGGTGGGGTGGGGTGGGGTGGGGTGGGGTGGGGTGGGGTGGGGTGGGGTGGGGTGGGGTGGGGTGGGGTGGGGTGGGGTGGGGTGGGGTGGGGTGGGGTGGGGTGGGGTGGGGTGGGGAGGGGTGGGGTGGGGTGGGGTGGGGTGGGTGCGGGTGGGTGGGGAGGGGCTGGGCGAGGGGTGGGGGGGTGGTGTGGTCTATAGCGTGTCTGTGGAGTTAAGTCGGTGAGTGGGTGGAGGTGGGTGAGGTAAGGTGAAGTTGTCAGTTACAGTTCAGTTAAGTTACGTTACGTTACAGTTACGTTAAGTTAAGTTCAGTTAAGTTAAGTTAAGTTAAGTAAGTAAGTTACGTTAAGTTAAGTTAAGTTCAGTTAACGTTAAGTTAAGTTAAGTTAAGTTAAGTAAGTTAAGTTAAGTTAAGTTAAGTTAAGTAAGTTAAGTTAAGTTAAGTACAGTTAAGTTAAGTTAAGTTAAGTTAAGTTAAGTTAAGTTAAGTTAAGTTAAGTTCAGTTAAGTTAAGTTAAGTTCCGTTAAGTTAAGTTACGTTAAGTTAAGTTAAGTTAAGTTCAGTTACGTTAAGTTACGTTAAGTTAAGTTAAGTTAGTTAAGTTAAGTTAAGTTAAGTTAAGTTAAGTTACGTTAAGTTAGTTAAGTTACCGTTAAGTTCAGTTAAGTTAAGTTAAAGTTAAGTTCGTTAAGTCAAGTTAAGTTACGTTAAGTTAAGTTAAGTTAAGTTAAGTTAAGTTAAGTTAAGTTAAGTTAAGTTACGTTAAGTTCAGTTACGTTAAGTTAAGTTAAGTTAAGTTACGTTAAGTTAAGTTAAGTTCCGTTAAGTTACGTTAAGTAAGTTACAGTTAAGTTAAGTTAGTACGTTAAGTTACGTTAAGTTAAGTTAAGTTAAGTTAAGTTAAGTAAGTTAAGTTAAGTAAGTTCGTTACAGTTAAGTTAAGTTACAGTTAAGTTAAGTTCAGTTAAGTTAAGTTAAGTTAAGTTAAGTTAAGTTCAGTTAAGTACGTTAAGTTAAGTTAAGTTAAGTTAAGTTAAGTTAAGTTCAGTTAAGTTAAGTTCAGTTAAGTACAGTTAAGTTAAGTTAAGTTAAGTTAAGTTAACGTTAAGTTAAGTTAAGTTCAGTTAAGTTACGTTAAGTTAAGTTAAGTTCAGTTAAGTTAAGTTAAGTTAAGTTCAGTTAAGTTAAGTTAAGTTAAGTTAAGTTAAGTTAAGTTACGTTAAGTTAAGTTAAGTTAAGTTACAGTTCAGTTAAGTTCAGTTAAGTTACGTTCGTAAGTTAAGTTACAGTTAAGTTAAGTTAAGTTAAGTTAAGTTCAGTTACAGTTAAGTAAGTTAAGTTAAGTTAGTCCGTTAAGTTAAGTTAAGTTAAGTTACGTTACGTTAAGTTAAGTTAAGTTCAGTTAAGTTACGTTAAGTTACGTTAAGTTAAGTTAAGTTACGTTAAGTTACGTAAGTTACAGTTAAGTTAAGTTAAGTTTCAGTTAAGTTAAGTTAAGTTAAGTTAAGTTCAGTCCGTTAAGTTAAGTTAAGTTAAGTTAAGTTAAGTTCAGTTACGTTAAGTTAAGTTCAGTTCAGTTACGTTAAGTTACGTTACAGTTAAGTTTCAAGTTAAGTTAAGTTAAGTTAAGTTAAGTTAAGTTAAGTTAAGTTAAGTTAAGTTAAGTTAAGTTCAGTTAAGTTAAGTATAAGTTAAGTTAAGTTAAGTTAAGTTAAGTTAAGTTAAGTTAAGTTAAGTTACAGTTAAGTTAAGTTACAGTTAGTCAGTTAAGTTACGTTACGTTAAGTTAAGTTCAGTACAGTTAAGTTAAGTAAGTTAAGTTAAGTTCAGTTAAGTTAAGTAAGTTAAGTTAAGTTCAGTCAGTTACGTTAAGTAAGTTACGTTAAGTTAAGTTAAGTTAAGTTAAGTAAGTTAAGTTAAGTTCCGTTAAGTTAAGTTAAGTTACGTTAAGTTAAGTTAAGTTAAGTTCAGTTAAGTTACGTTAAGTAAGTAAGTACGTTAAGTTAAGTTAAGTTAAGTTACAGTTAAGTTAAGTTAAGTTAAGTTAAGTTAAGTTAAGTCGTAAGTTAAGTTACGTTAAGTTCAGTTAAGTTAAGTTCAGTAAGTTAAGTTAAGTTAAGTTAAGTTAAGTTAAGTTAAGTTAAGTTAAGTTAAGTTAAGTTAAGTTACGTTAACGTTAAGTTACGTTAAGTTAAGTTAAGTTAAGTTAAGTTAAGTAAGTTCAGTTAAGTTCAGTTAAGTTACAGTTAAGTTAAGTAGTAAGTTAAGTTAAGTTAAGTTAAGTACGTTACGTTAAGTTCAAGTTAAGTTAAGTTAAGTTAAGTTAAGTACAGTTAAGTTCAGTTCCGTAAGTTAAGTTAAGTTCAGTTAAGTTAAGTTAAGTTAAGTTACGTTAAGTTCAGTTACGTTAAGTTAAGTTAAGTTACCGTTAAGTAAGTTAAGTTAAGTTAAGTTAAGTTAAGTTAAGTTAAGTACCGTTAAGTTAAGTTAAGTTAAGTTCGTTCAGTTAAGTTAAGTTAAGTCAGTTAAGTTAAGTTACGTAAGTTAAGTTAAGTTAAGTTCAGTTAAGTTAAGTTAAGTTAAGTTCAGTTAAGTTAAGTTCAGTTAAGTTACAGTTAAGTTAAGTTAAGTTAAGTTAAGTTACGTAAGTTAAGTTAAGTTAAGTTACAGTTAAGTTCAGTAAGTTAAGTTAAGTTACGTTACGTTAAGTTAAGTTACAGTTACGTTAAGTTCAAGTTAAGTTAAGTTAAGTTAAGTTAAGTAAAGTTAAGTTAAGTTAAGTTCAAGTTAAGTACGTTAAGTTACAGTTACGTTAAGTTACGTTAAGTTAAGTTACGTTAAGTTAAGTAAGTTAAGTTAAGTTAAGTTAAGTTAAGTACGTTCAGTTACGTTAACGTTACGTTACGTTAAGTTCCGTTAAGTAAGTAAGTTAAGTTAAGTTAAGTCGTAAGTTAAGTTAAGTTACAGTTAAGTTAAGTTAAGTTAAGTTAAGTTAAGTTAAGTTAAGTAAGTTAAGTTACGTTCAGTTAAGTTAAGTTAAGTTAAGTTAAGTTAACGTTAAGTTAAGTTACGTTAAGTTACGTTCAGTTAAGTTAAGTTAAGTTAAGTTCACGTTAAGTAAGTTAACGTTAAGTTAAGTAAGTTAAGTTAAGTTAAGTAAGTTAAGTTACGTTAAGTTACGTTAAGTTAAGTTCAAGTTCACGTTAAGTTCAGTTACGTAACGTTACAGTTAAGTTAAGTTAAGTTAAGTTACGTTAAGTCTAAGTTAAGTTAAGTTAAGTTAACGTTAAGTTAAGTTACGTTACAGTTCAGTAAGTAAGTACGTTAAGTTAAGTTACGTTAAGTTACGTTAAGTTCAGTTACGTTAGTTAAGTTACGTTCAGTTAAGTTACAGTTAAGTTCAGTACAGTTCAGTTAAGTTAAGTTACGTTAAGTTAAGTTAAGTTCAGTTAAGTTAGTTCAGTTAAGTTAAGTTAAGTTAAGTTACGTAAGTTCAGTTAAGTAAGTTAAGTTAAGTACACGTTACAGTTAAGTAAGTTAAGTTAAGTTAAGTTAAGTTCAGTACGTTAAGTTACAGTAAGTTACGTTCAGTTAAGTTCAGTTAAGTTACAGTTAAGTTAAGTACGTTACGTTAACGTTAAGTTAAGTTAAGTTAAGTTAAGTTAAGTTACGTTAAGTTAAGTTACGTTAAGTTAAGTTACGTTAAGTTCAGTTAAGTTAAAGTTACGTTAAGTTACGTACAGTTACAGTTACGTTACAGTTAAGTTAAGTTAAGTTAAGTTAAGTTCAGTTACGTTAAGTTACAGTTAACAGATACGTAAGTTAACGTTACGTAAGTTAAGTAAGTTACAGTTCAGTTACGTTACAGTTAAGTTAAGTTAAGTTCAGTTACGTTCACGTTACGTTAAGTACGTTACGTTACGTTAAGTTAAGTTAAGTAAGTTAAGTTAAAGTTCAAGTTAAGTTACGTACCGTAAAGTCCGTAAGTTAAGTTCAGTTACGTAAGTTCACGTTAAGTTAAGTCGTTCAGTTAAGTTCCGTTCAACGTTACCTCAGTTAAGTTAACGTTCAGTTAAGTTCAGTTCAGTTCAGTTAAGTTAAGTTCCGTTCAAGTTAAGTTCAGTTAACGTTACGTAACGTTACGTTCCAGTTAAGTTACAGTTACAGTTCCGTCTACGTTCAACGTTAAGTTCAAGTTACACGTTAACGTTACGTTAAGTACAGTTAAGTAAGTTCAAGTTACCGATCACGTTACCTTACCGTACCGTTCCTAACGTTACAGTTAAGTCTAAGTTAACGTTAAGTAACCGTAACGTTCCGTACCTAACCGTACCGTAAGTCCGTTAAGTTCCGTAACAGTACCTACCGTAACGTTCCGTACGTACCGTTAACGTTAAGTTCCGTTAAGTAACGTTACGTTCCGTAACGTACTAAGTTACAGTTAACGTACCAGTACCGTAACCGTAACGTTAACCGTACCGTACCTAACGTAACGTTACGTTAACGTTCCGTTACCGTACAACGTTCCGTTAAGTACGTTAAGTAACGTTACGTAAGTCTAAGTTACGTAACGTTAACGTAAGTTACAGTTAACTAAGCTAAAGTTAAGTACGTACACTTACGATCCGTAACCGTAACCTAAGACTAAGTAACGTAAACCGTACCGTTAACCGCTACCGTAACCTAACCTAACCTAACGTACCGTAACTAAGTTACCGTAACCTAACCTAACGTAACTAACCGTAACCGTAACGTAAGAAACCTACCTAACCGTACC